>JARHVA010009815.1:90000-263116 GCA_037957365.1 Torreya grandis
GACATGGGTTAGTGAATGAGAGTGGCTGACAGATTCTAAGATGTCTATATATAAAAGTTAAGATCTCCACTAGAGGGACTTTTTCCAATTTGATAGACTAAGTATAATAGAGAAATATGAGAAAGAGTAGTGAGTAATAAGAGTTGGGTAGGAGAGTTGAGCCTTTAGAATATTAGTAGATAACTCCTATAGGTATTGAAGTCAATAGGTTGGATTCTAAATACTTATTTAAAACTTACCTTATTTGATGATTTCATTTTTTTTCTATTTGATTGATCTATTGATTATATGATTTATAAGATCAATTAGTTTATCCAATCTATATTTTTTTTCTTTTTCATCGATGTACATTAGATTCCATGTAGTTCTTTCCCATTTGGAGGCCTTCATGATGTTTGTTATCTCTTTTTTGACTAGAATGTTGTAACTCTCTTGTTGAGATGTGTTATAACTATAGTGAATATGAAATGATCTTGTATGAGTAATCTCTCTCATAGTGGTAGATTATTAAGCCCTCCCATGTAGACCATAGTGTAAGATTTCTTAACCCTACCATGAAGGTCATGGTTGTATATTTTTAATCCCTCCATGTGGGAAATGGTGGTAGATTTCTTGACCCTCACATGAGTAATGGATGGAAGTAACTGAGTGAGGCATCCTCATGTTATCCAGTCTAAAAACAATCTTATGTTAAGATGGGATTGATTACTTTCTAGTTGTATTTATGAAATGCTTAGCTTCATTGAATGCTAATTTGAATGATTATATGATTTTGATTTATTATTTTTGGGAATTAGATGTTTAATTCCTAAATTATAAATGGGTCTAACTAGATACAATTAGTAAATAATATGCAATAAATAAACTACTAAATTATGAAATTTGGCTATAGTTAGGGCTTTTCTATAAATAGTAGTGTGAGAGAGAGAACTAAACTTATCTAATTTTGTGTTGTTCTAATTGAGACAGGGTCTATAAATCTATGTGCAGGTGTAGGAGACTATCATAAAAAAGAATTTGGATTTTATTTCTTGATTGGATAAGAGTGCCAAAAGTGTGACACCCTAGGTTCTAGAACTATATTACTAACTCAATTTTGTTTTCCTAGTGATCTAAGCTTTCTAGGTTTTGTATGTCAGGTCTATGTGACCATGCTTGTGAAATATCAAATCTTGAAAGTCTACAAATCTCACTATATACCTGATTTAGTCTTCAATACCCTAGGTCCTCTTTGTTCTTGAACTTGAATGTAAAATTTGGAGAAAGGAGAGGAGGGGTTAGTATGTAAAAGATACTTTGAACACACTTCACACCCCATGTGTGGGCATGCTATCTACATACTAATACTCCAAGGAGGGATCAAGCTATATGTAGTTCTCCCACTGAAGTGCTTGATGTAATAATGTGATGAAAATTCAAGTAAATTTAAAAATGGGTGTACTTGGAATGACTAGGGACTAGTGTAAAGGTTTGAATAAGCTTTAAATACTATTGGATAGATGTATGTTGAGAATAGGCAAAAGTGCTTGAGTAGTCTTGATTGTATTCTTGTTTCTCTCTTGTAAATGAGTGTCAACCCTTATCAATGGAATTTGAATGGAATTTTATAGGGGATTTAATGATGATGGGTTAAATTAATTTGCATTAGGCTAACATGAATCAGGATAAGGATTTAGAAGAATATGGCTATTAGACACCAAAATGCACTTGGACAACATTACCAAAAATAAGACACCCTAGATTTTAGTGTTATAGTTTAAGTTTGGACACTATTATATATGGATGATAGGACCTGAGGGGATGGATTAATCATGGAAAGAGTAATTTGGGTCTACAAGGGTTTAGTCTAGGAGGCTATAAATGACTAGGAATCAGTGAAAACATGCCTATGAGGATCATGAGAGAAAACAAGATGGACCTATGGATTGGGTGTCATTAGCCACACTCAAATTTCCAAATTTTTCATTTTATATGACTACATTCCCCCCCCACCCCTCACCCATTTATTTTAGTGATGTAATAAAGTGAAATACTAGGATAAAGGAAAAATAGAAAGCATACCTAAACTTACCTGTAAAGGAGATGCTCATGAAGTTGTGTGATGTTGGATGTGCATAAAGAGAGAACGGTGTGATGCGTGAATCTATAATGAAAAGCATAGAGTAGATAAATCCTTACTAAATACACTATATCTAAAATAAGAACATAAAAAATCTAGGTAAGAGAGATAGGAAGAGAAAGGAATGAATACACCTCATTGGGTATGCAAACTAATACAAAACCTATTGTGATGCTAGATTGTGTTGGGTGTGTGTTGTGCCAAAATTAATATCTTGAATGGAGCTAATGATAAATTACTTAGAAGTGGCTCAAGAATGTAAAGGTAAGCCCTTTGGCTATATCATCACCAACTGAGTGAAGCTAATGAATCATGTGTGTGTCAATCAATGTTTGGATTATGTGTCCAATCCCTCTAAATAGGTGGCTTAAGAATACAAAGGATAGCTAGTCCTTTGGCTCCATCATTTCCCCATAAATTGAAGCTATGAATTAATATCAGTATGTAAAAGATGTCATATGAGATGGCTCTTGAATCTCATGAATGTACTATGATATGACAATGTTGCCATGAATAGTTTAATGTATGCTAGAAACTAGGCCACTCTTGGCCATTTCAAAAGATGGAGATTAGGCTTGTATGAAATCCACTCTAAAACTAGTGGAATAGGCTTATGTGGAAGCCAAATCAAGAACTTGGGTACTCAATAAGTTAAGATTGTATGAAATCCAAACTTGAAAATGATGCCAAGCACCTACAGGTGGATTAAGGCACGCAACTACTAAGAAATGCATAGAAAATAAACTAAACTCAAAAAAAGGGAAGGATCAATGTGTCACATAAATTTACCCCAATCACTAGTGTTTGGAACATGGATTTTGATCTAGAAGTTATATAAACTACCTAATATGAAACTAGAAGTGAGATCCATCATGTCACACATGATGCCCCCTATATCTAGATTCTCTAAGCAAAAATTATATTGAAACATGATGAATTTGGACTATACTAAGCTAAAAACTTGTGACTAAGCTCACTTATTGTCTATTTATGTAAAAAAAAATGTTTTCTATCTAGACAAGATCACAAAAAATAGGACACCTACTGTGTGATGTTGTAGTCCAAACTTTAGCACTATTATCTAGGGCCAAATTTGGTAATTGTTCTAGATTATTTATTGTCTACCTAGTCTAATGTTTGGATTCTATTCTGAGTGTTCTAAGGACTACTTTTTCGATTATTAGGATCTCTAATATATATATGATAAAACCCTTGTTTGTTGCCCCCTCTTCTGAGGGTAGGAATAGGTACCATGTAATGACTAACCTCAGAAGAAGAAGCCCTAAAATTGTGTTATGTTCCATAGATATATGATATATCAATGATAATTGACAATACATCTTGAGATATAGCAAGTTTTATATTGAGATATTTTTAGATCAATAGGGGCATGCCTATATAGATATAAAAATGTAGTAGCATTTGCAATGTACTAAGTTATAATTGAAAGTGTTAGTTGTTAATTGGAGTGATGGAGCAGGATGTCCATCATGGCATCCAATGAACTACTAAAAATTCATGATATGGATCATGGAATTACTATCAATCAAAAGCAATCAAGCAACAAGCACACAAAAGAAGAAGCAAGATGCATACAAGGGTGGCCCAAGGGCCAAGTAAATAAGGGACATGGGCACATGTCACTCAAAATAGAAAACAAGCATATAAGGTATGTTCAAATTCCACATACATACATAATTGAAACAACAAGTTGGTGTGAAATCCATAATCACATAGAGGAGTATAGGCAAAGGACATTGGCAAAATGTCCTAAGGCACACACATGAATAGAAGAGGACATTGTAAAATGTCCTAAGGAACATATAGGAGACAAGAAAGAACTAGAAGTACAATCCAATAAGCTAAACTAAGCAATAAGAGAAAGCATATAATAATTAGAAAGATAGAATCACATCTAACTAATTAAAGCAAGAGTGAAAGTATACAAGACATGTTAGTACAAGACTAGGTATATGCTAGGAAATACATAAGTGTAAGATACTAGTGAGTGTTGATATGGTAATCTATGTAATCTTAGTAAGTAATGTATGTCAACATGATAAATAGAGTGTGTGGTGTAGGAATGACATAACTTTGCTAGTGTATTCATGTAGAAGATGCCCCCAGTGGGCATGCATATCAAAGTGTGTTTTGAATGTAGATGTAAGATGCCCCCTAAATGGGTAGAGTGAAGTAATCAAAGAGATAGATATTACTACACATACTCAAATAAGATCAAGTGAATCATGGTAATGCAGATAAATTGACAAACAATAACATAGAACAAAAAATGTAAGTCTAGCATAGTAGTAACAATATAAAGCATGGATGATACATAAAATCAAAATGTTTTTGTGTTTTAAATATATTTGAATGTTTTTGGATTTTTTTAATTTTTTATTATTTTTGTATTTTTAAAATAAGCTATATATAGGAAAGACTGAGAATAAATGATACCAACTAATGACTCTTAGATGAGACTCCCTATCATGATGTCCTATATCAAACAAAGGTATCATATATGATCATGAAGCATGATGGAAGGGCTAAGACTATGAATCTAAAAGTTGTATGTGTTATAAGTGTTCTAATATATTTGAATTAGAAATTGAATTTGGGATTCCCCTATAACTATGAGAAGTGGATGTAACTAGGGGACTCGTATGGACCCATCTAGAAGTAGGAGAAGGAGTTCTCTAAAAGTGTGCTTTATGTTTAGAAGCATGAGATCTCAATGTTACTACTCTGGGTGTGAATACTATAGCTAGAAACCATCTAAAATATCGAATCCATGGAGGTGTATGAACTCACTATATTGGTGATGGGTGCCTCAATTGTGTCTAAATATGTGTAAGAGGAAGAACTATGATTGGTAGGAAAACTAAAACTAGTGGAGAAGATAGAATTAGTGACTACAAAGGAGATGGCTCTAAAGTGGGGAGTGGTAACTCATATAGAACTCTGCCGACTATAATAACCTAATTGGCATGAATGAATTTCATGCATCTATGAATTTTAGATGGTATTTCTCAATTTTTATGAACCCATGGGTGACCAAGTAACATATCAAAAACTCTTACACTAAGAACTATTGTGAAATGTATGGTCACATGTGTTGGACCAGTCTATAAAGGAAGTACAATCTCACCCAATGAACTTTGTATGTGCCCACTGAATCTACTAGTAATTGTATCTATCAGAGTGATAACCTAATATGAATAGCCCAAATGTTACAATAATGTAATGGTTCACATGTTGACACTGGAACCATTAATGATGAGAATAGTGTGAATGGGTTGATTATGAATATGTGCTTTGATAAAGAGTGTATTATAATCTGAATTATCCTAAAAAATATCTTGATCTAAGAAGGATATTGAAGGTCTAGTTGAAACCCTAGACTCATACACACCTATCATACTACTCAAAGGATGTGACTCAACTAAAGGTGCTTGGTATGTAACTAGTGGAGGATGTGCATGGTAAACACCTAATGTGTCCCCTTTATCTTGTTTAGAATGCTATGAAAATGGATTTGAGAATATTTTCAAAGATTTATATTATGTTGGCTTTACTTGTGGAGGCTCAACTAAGGTGCCAAGATCAAATAGGTTGTCATCTATCAAGTCATGTATCTTATGTCTCAAATTAATGCATATATTTATAGTGTTGCTTGGTGCCCTATGAAAATCACAAAATGCATGTTGATCATATCTGTATGGAAGAGGATTTGTTGGGTCAAATTCCTAAATAGGAGGGAGAGTGATGATGCTACATTTGAATAATTATTGTAAAAATCTAGTTGGAGAAACTAATAGATTTGTAAATGAAAGCTGAGGAGATGCTAATAAAACCACATGCTAAGGGGGATCTAAGACCACATTGACTATTGCTTGATTTTGATTCTTGTTATCAATGAATTTGACCTTGTATGGGACTTTGTTATTACTCTTGTTTATTGTGTTTGGGATGACTGTATACTTGATTTTTTCCATTGAAATGAATTTTACTTCTCTTTCCTTTATTTTATAACATAATTCAGTTAAGGAAGAGAATTTTTTAAACATAAAGATTCATGAAATGCTAGTATAAGTCCCTTTTTGAATAGGTCTTATAACTCTTGATCTATCATGGGGTTAGTCATCTTAGCCAAAATGGTCTTATATTGAAGCACATAGTCTATGAGATGCTCATTTGATTTCTATTTCTATTATTCAATTTGTGCATAAGAGACTTTATCACCAATGTTGATACTAAAATGTGCTAGGAACATGTCAGCAAAAGGGTTGAATGCATTGATTGACTAATTTGGTAGACTATAGAACCATTGTAAAACATAATCCTTTAGACTCTATGGAAATAACTTGGTAAGTAGCTAGTCATTTGGTACATAATCCAAGCATGTTGCATGAAAAGCTCTCAAATGTGTCTTTATATCACCCTTGCCATCATAAAGAGTAATCTTAGGTTTAACAAAACATTGTCACAAGGGTGTAGAAGCAATGTGGCATGCCAATGGTGTATGCAAAAGAGTAAAATAATCCAAAGCCTAAAAAGGTCTAGTGGTACCTTACTCAAGATGTAGCACCTTGGATTCAATAGATATTATCTCTTACACAAGGGCTACCACATTAGGAGATAGGGGTGTACTAGTTATAACTAGTGGCATAGAGGTATGTTGGGCTATTATAGGGGGTTGTTGAGATATAGTTGCCCCCATAGTGTCATTTGCAACTGGTTGCTCTGTAGGAATGGAAAATTCAACTTGTTTAGCCTTTTCTTATTTCCATGAGAGATTGTATGATCTTGAGGTTATTCCATGAGTCTTTCTCTAAAACTTTGCAGGATCAAATATTTGTTGAGTACAAATTCATTATCAATAATGGGTGGAAGTGGATCAGTAGTCCAATATGGTGGAGCATGAGCATTGGTGTGTACATCATCAATGGTATTTTCATATTGTTCATTGTTTGAATCATTATAATTAAAATTATTGTAATCTAGATGTGTAGAATCTATAGCTAGAGTTTAAACTAGTTTATCCATAGTTTATGGTTGAGTTGAAGGAATCTAAGTGAATTCAAGAAGATTGCCACTAAGTCTTGCACTTCATCTTGAAGGAAGAGATGCATGAAACTTGGGTGGCATAAGGAAAACAACTTGGATAATAGTATAAGAGATTAAACTAATATAATCTAAATAAGGAACTAGAATATGCATAGAAAGGATACAAAGCTCCCAAAATGTAAGGTGATACCTCAAGAAGAAATGGGACCTAGTAGATGCAACTAGGGTTTGAACAATTATTATGTGGATAATTTACAATGAATTTTTGAAATTGAAATTTGAATTTATGAGTTAAATATGAAACTGAAAAATCAAAAATTTAGTGGAAAATTAGTGATTTAATGGGACCTAGTAGATGCAACTAGGGTTTGAAATAAATTTATTTTAAAATTTAATACAAAAATTTAAAATTTGAGAAGAATTTGTGATTTTAATGTTCAAGAAAAAATTCAAAAATTAATGGAAAAAATTAGCTAGGAATTTACCCTAGGGTTTTTATGCAAAATTTGAAGTCAGGTTCACCAGATGATTTATTATTTTTAGAAAATTAGATGTTTAATTCTTAAATAATAAATGGGTCTAAGTAGGTAAAATTTGTAAATAATATGAAATGAATAAGATACTGATTTGTAAAATTTGATTGTAGTTAGGGATTTTCTAAAAATAGTACTAAGAGAGAAATTAAACTTATTTTATTATGTGTTGTTCCAACTAAGATAGGGTCTAGAATCTATGTGTAGGATTGGGAGACTATTATAAATAGGAATATAGAGTTCATTTCTTGATTAGATAGGAGAACCAACATTGGGAAACCTTGGGTTCTAGCACTATAGTCATATCTTGGCACTATTGTCCTAGTGATCTAAGCTTTTGGGTTTTGTGCATTAGGTCTATGTGATCCTACCTATGAAATATCTAAGCGTAAAAGTACATGAAGCTTGTTGTGTACCTGATTTAGTCTTCAATACCCTAGGTCCTTTTTATGCTTAAACTTGAATGTAAAATTTGGAGAAATGAGAGGAGAAGTTAGTGTGTAAAGGATACGTTGGATGCAATTCACACTCCATGTGTGGGCACACTATCTACAACTAATATTCTAAGGAGGGATCAAACTATATGTAGTTCTCCCATTGAAGAGCTTGGTACAATAGTGTGATGAAAATTCAAGTAAATGTAAAACTAGGTGTACTTGGAATGACTAGGGACTAGTGTAAAGGTTTGAATAAGTTTGAAATATTACTGGATGGCTATATGTAAAGAATAGAAAAAAGTGCTTGAGTAGTCTTACTTGTATTCTTGCTTCTCTCTTGTAAATGATTTCCAACCCTTATACATAGACTTTGAATTACCTTTTATGGATTTAATGATCATGGGTTAAATGAATTCATGTTAGGCTAACATGAATTAGGATAAGGATTAAGAAGAATATGACCATTAGAAACCAAAATTCACTTGAACAATAGTGCCAAAAATAAAACACCTTGGATTTCAGCACTATAGTCCAAGTTTGGGCATTGTTGTCTATGGTTGATGGGACCTAGGGTGATGGATTAAGCATGGAAAGAGAAATATGTATTTTCAAGGGTTTAGTTTGGGAGGATACAAATGACTAGGAATCAGTGAAAATATGCCTATGAGGGTCATGAGAGCAAGAAAGATAGACCTATGGATTGGGTGTCATTAGCCACACTAAACTTACCAAATTTTGCATTTTATTTGACTAAAAATTTATATCCAGGAATGGGAGTCTCCTTGGGTAATGAACAGTAATAAGACTGTATGTTTATGCATAATCATTCCCTTTTATTATGGTACCCTTGATTTAGACACCCATATTTTCCCTTATAATGGTATTAACATGCTCAAAGCTAGGAGTCTCAAGCTTGGGGGTACCTAGAGCAATAGCTTAATGATGGAAAAATGCTGGGAGGTGATCCCAAATTCAAATAGCCTTTATCTATAATGGAACATATAATGACCATTGTTGAAGATTGTTAATTATTTTATTATTAAATCTAGCCTAGATTTATGCATGATACTTATGTTATAGACAGATAAAATATTATGCTTTGACTATGTTAATACCATCTAGTATAATTATAATAATATTGTGGAAGTTATTATTTTGTATAATGATCCAATTATGGGAAATGAGTTATGTTATTTACCTATTGAAACTTTTGTATAGACTACGATGTAAGTAGATGGTGTATACTCTGAATGTATATCTTTTTTTGAAGGAATTTATTAATTTAAAGGAAGTTCCTTATGTCATATGGATTACTAATAGAACTATAGTGTGATTCACTTAATTTTTTTTTAAATATTATCCTATTGAATACACATTTTATCTCTTCTTATATTCTATGGTGATATATCTTAATGGATTAAACCAAAAATGTTTGGGTGGAACTTAATTAGAGACCTTCAATACTCAAAAACTTGCTTTAGTAAAATTGGTGTGACTCCCAGACCATCTAAATATACCTTCAATACTCAAAAACTTGTTTTATTAAAATTGGTGTGACTCTCAAACCATTAAAAGACACCTTAAATACTCAACCTTCAATACTCAAAAACTTGCTTTAGTACTTTCCTTGGACATTCAGGCTCATGACCAGATTATTGTCTTGACCATTCATGAGATAACCTTGGTTTACAACATAGAATCAAAAATATTGAATAATACATAAAAAATAACCAATTTAATCACCCTAAATACAACTTATCTAGGCTATTTACACCTATTTTGACAGTCTTGAATGATCAAAACACACAACCTAGACCATAAGGCCATATTTGCCTTATAGATGGGCTCATGGGTTTGTAGCCCTATTGACCCTATTTTTTTTATCATAACTTCTCTTGTGATCCTAATAAAATAAAACTTTTAATTTATCTAGGTACCCATTAATGAGTTATACAACATATGTAAAACTTGGTATTGTTACTTTGTATGGAATAGGATTTTTGGTGATTGTGATAAACCTAATTAGGTCACATAAATACCCTATTTTGGGGTTGCAAATAGTTTGAGGAGGATTTTAATAATTTAAATCATATTAAAGATGTATTTTTTCATTTATCAACTATCTAAACAATAATCATTCTTAACCTAACCCTAGGTCATCATTAAATCACCATGTCTCAGTCATTCTAGGCATACAAGGGCTAAAACAAGGTAGAGTTTAGAAAGTAGACTTACCCATTGATTTATAGCTTGAAACTTTATACAATAATCATACACACTTATGATGTTAGGATTTCAAAATTTTCCACCATACAGATTTTGAGATCAGTAAAGCCCTAGTTTGGTCATAGTCAACACCTAAATGAAGCTACAAAGAGAATTTTAGGGTTTCAAGAACCCAAATTAATTTTATTGAAATTATTTTTACCTATTATAAAGTAATGAGTATTCAAAGTGAAGAAAATAATTCATCAAACCCTCACTGTCAACCTCTTGCTTGTTGCCCTGTCTAGTATGCAGCTACAATCATGGAGAAAGCATTAACAAAACATAAGATTTTTATCCTAAAATGTTCCATATCTCCCTTATACATTAAAATAAACATATTAAATATGTTTTTGTCTAATTAATAACTCAAAAATACTTAAAACCCAACTTAGAATCCAAATATCTATTCCTAGACTCATACAACAAACTCCCAAAATGGAGTTAACAACTTTTCCAAAAAAATAAGATATCAACCACTCTAAATCTTGTCCAAAAAACTTAATATCACATGGAATATGATCTGTAAAACTATTTTAGATGAAAATATATACAATCTTGGCCTCTAGACATGTTTAGGCCTTATTGCAAGCTTAATAGACATATTTTCAAATTTGAAATTTTGAACACCATAATTTTGGAGGGAAAAATGACTAAGCATAAATAATCAACCTAGACTCAACCAAAAATAATGAAAACACATTGAATACATGAAGATGCTCCTACATCACAATACAAATTGACTATATAATCTAAATATTGAAGATATTTTGGTAAAGATATGACTCGTGAAATTTTTCTTTGATTAAAACATTAAGTTATATGTTGTATACTTTTTTTGTATCAAGACTAACTAATATAAAAGAGAATTATAATGGATTTGGGATCCATTATTAAATAAATAATGAGTCATGAAAACCTTTAGGTTTGACTAAGGTCACCATAGATAGGATTAATTATTAAAACAAGTGGATTCTAAAGACCATTCCATGTTTTATGTTGTACTTTTAGTATATTTTTCACTTGATCTTTTATTTTTTGTATCAAAATGGGTCTAAGTACCAATGATATAAGCATTATCTCTTTAAGGATTGACCAATTGGCTCATAGTATTGAGCAACTCCTTAAGAGATGTTTTGCTAGGTTGAGCTTATCTTACAATTTTAATAATAGACTAAATAAATGAGAATATTAGTTTAGTGTTAAGAAACCAATTTAGGTCTCAATACCTATGGATTCAATCATTTATGTGGATGAAAGTTTATATATATTAGCCAATTATTCCTAAGGGATGTAGGCTTAGCTTCAGACATGTTGATGGTAGCAATCCATAAGTAGGTGAATTTAGACTTGTCTTAGCCTTTCCACGTTTATCAAATAAATATATTTCTTTCACTTCATTTTTGCCTTAATAAATTTTGTATGTTGACTAATTCCCTACATTTATTACTTTCCTTGACCATTTATCACTATGGATTATTTCATTTATTTTTTCTTTAGCCATTTATTACTTTGGATTTTTCATCAAATTTTTCCTTAGCTAATTTTTGGCTTTTTAAAGTTTGTCTAATGATGCCGCATGAAATCATTCTAGAATTTTGGAAAGTTAGTAAGGTAGTTAATCCCATAATTCCCTTAGGTTCCCCAAAAAGCATCAATTGGAAAAATTATGAATCTTAGATCCTTCGGAGAATTAAACTTTTAGGGTCTAATCACATAATACTTCTAAGGTCTTGAAGGCCTAATGAGCTACCAAGTGGTAATTTTCTAAAACTTAGAAGCGTGAAAGGCTTAAACCTTTATACTAGGGTTGAATACCTTAATGATTCTGAGGGATCAAAGACTTGAGATACTACCAAGTGGTATCATCATGATACTCAAAATCCTAGAAGGATTAAACTTTAGAGTTGAGCCCAAGGGCCCGTTAGCTTACCACATGGCATAACCATAACCCATAGCAGGTTTTAGCATGAAACAAGCCTAAAGGGGACCATTTAGAATTTGAATATATCAACATTGGATCAAGGTTAAAATTTATGGAATACTTAAAAATTTTGTAGGATAAACATGGGCTTATGATAGTGAATGAATTATTTAGAGTTCATGGCTAAAATTGGGAATTCTTTGATCTCTCCACTAATGGTATGTGACTAATAAATAAATTATAATATTTGGTAGGAATAGTGTGTGTGTACACACACACACACACACACACACACACACACACACACACACACACACACACACACACACACACACACACACACACACACACACACACTTTCTCATTATTTAGGGTCTAGTTTCATGTAAATTGGAAGTATTCATGTCTATTTTGGTGTTAAAGTGTCAAAAAAATGGGCATGACATTTTTGTATCAGATCCCAGGTTAACAATCAAGAGCTTTGGGTATTTAGTTATACATTTTGGTTTTCTACTTTCCACACAAGATCTAATAATCATCATATTATGGTTTAGAATGATGAGAGGATGTCAATCATTCCTATATGATGGTCATACTAGTTAACATTAGTCTCTCATTTAGTCACATCTTAATGATATAGGATCCCAATTTATTTTAGCCATTCAGTACATGTGTAATGCCCTACATGAGTAATTTATGGTAGTGCAACATGAGGCTAAGAGGAACTCTCCACAACACTCTTAGGGTGAGCAAATATTAGTTGAGAGATAGGTATTAAATTTCACCCCATTAGAATTTTGAGTGTGATAGAGGTGAGTTACATCATCAAATTGAATGCTAAGAGAGGTGAGATTTAGACCACCCTCCTAATCCTATAGCTGGAGATCTGGTTAAGGATTCATTGGACTTCATCCTCCTAATTTTGATGGTACTAAAGAGGTATTTACAAAAGAGGCTTGGTTGGACAATATGTGATTATGTTTCACACTTTATGACTGTGACACCAATGGAAAGGCTTATTTGGGAACACACCTAAATAGAGATGAAGATATGATGTGGTAGGAAGGATAGGATTAGAAATTTAATACTTGATTCCTTCACTTAGGAATTTTTTTAGGATAATTTTAGAGCATGCTACCTATCTCCTCATTATGTTTAAAATAAGGTAGATGAGTTTCATGATCTATGACAAGGGAGTGGGACAGTGGCACATTATGAGTGCAATTTTCTTGACTTAATTAGATAGTGGTACACAAATGAGACTATCCAGGTATAGGTTTATTATATGCATAAATTTTGAGTTGGATGGTGCAGTATGCATTTTATCTCCCACTACCTTACTATCCATAATAGAAAAAGACTACTTGGCTAAGGAGTCTTAGAGAAAGACTTAGGATGCCTAAGTGAAATTTGAAGGTGATATGCAATCTCAACATGAATTGAGGTCATAGGGTGCACAACATGCACCTAGGGGAGGTTGAAGGTCAACCCAATCTAATTCTAAACTCCCTCAGTAATAAAAACAAAAATTAGTAATTGTTCTAGATATATACAAAATAAAGACTAATATGATAGATAACACCATGGATATGTTAATTTTGATACTCAAGACCACCAATATACAAGACCTACATAGTCATAATAGTCAATACATGCAATACCATCAGGGTCGATAACATCAATTAGTTGGAGTATTAGTTGGGATCCCCTTAGGGTAAGACCAACATAGAGGTTTGAATTTTATGTGTGGATCTCCTAATCCCTTTACATGTGATTACCCTCTAGGAACATCATTTTACAATAGCTATAATTCTCTAGAGCAAATAGTGGGTGATGTGGGTTGAGGATACATAATCTATGCAGTGGTGGATGACCACCAAGTTGAGCACTAGGCAATGGTCATTGAGACCACATGTGTAACTAATGGAGTTTTTTTCATAATATTGTGTGACTCTAAAAATTCAAAATCCTTTATTTACCATTATATCATGGACCATTATGGGCTAGTGGATATTAATTAGTTGGAAATTTTGGTAGTAGAGCTGGCCATAGGGGCTAAGATGTGCATTATCTCCTTGGTGGGTAGTTGTGTTTTAGACTTTAGTGTCTTTTCCACCACATTGTATTTTTGCATTATGACCTTAAGAACCTATGGGGTTATCTTTGGAATTTATTATCTTATGGATCATAAATCCAAATTGGATTTCCATGTTAAGGTTATCAAGTGTGTTGATGACCTTAGGACTCTTAGGGTGATATTTGGGGCCAATAGACTCATTTCCCTTTATACAATTTATGCATTATAGCTCAATCATGTCATAAAGAAATGTTTTCAAATGTTTGTTATCTTAGTTATTGATAGGTCAAAGGAATCATAAAAGGATTCTATAGATGAACATCTCATTATATGGGATTTCCTTGATGTGTTTATAGCTGTGTTGCCTAGTATGCCCCCTCTAAGAAAGATTAATTTTCAAATTAACCTTGTTATAGGGACTAAAACCATATTGAAAGTAACATATCAAATAAATAGAATATTTTGTTCCCATAAATTATATAAAGGTTCATATTTTCATGGTTTTGGCAACCTATTGTCAACCTTTTGTGAAGAAATTTTCTCACATTGAAAATCCCATAACTTAACTTCATAGGAAGAGAAATAAGTTTGTGTGGTTAGGAGAGTGTGAGGAATCCTTTTAGTTACTAAAGGAGTGACTCACTAGCGCTCCTATTTTCATTATACCTAATCCTATAAGAGAGTTATTAATTTACACTGATGCATCAAAGGTAAGGTTAGGATTTATACTTAGGAGGGTAGAGTCATAGTATATGAGTCTCAAAAAATCAAAGAATATAAGGTTGAATACCCCATGCATGATTTGGAATTGCACCTATCATTCATAATTTTCTAAGATTACAATTTTTTTTCCTTAGTCTCCACTTTGTTCTAAAAATAAACCACTTGAGTTTATAACACCTATTCAAGTAGCCTAACCTTAATGATCATCAAATGCATTCGATGGAACTATTATGTGAATATGATTGAAAAAAAAATTATATCAAAGGAAAGGAAAACAAGGTTTGTAATGCTTTGAGTAAGAGGTGCCATGAATTAGCCATGATTAACCTATATACTAGCTTGTGAAATTAGATTTTGGAGTAGATTCTTGAGGACATCCTCTA
The DNA here is from genome assembly GCA_037957365.1 of Torreya grandis. Lineage (NCBI taxonomy): Eukaryota > Viridiplantae > Streptophyta > Pinopsida > Cupressales > Taxaceae > Torreya > Torreya grandis. The sequence goes on from JARHVA010009815.1 coordinate 105,529, forward strand.
TAGGGAAGTGTGATAGGTGTTAGACTACATTTTGAATTTAAAATGTAAATTTAAAAGTCATTATCTTGAGCCAAATGGCCTTTATTGACATATAGGGCATATTTATGTTCTTGTAGAGCATAGATTGCAGGAGTTGATTTTGTATAAATCACATATAGCTCCTTATCAATCACATCTTAGGGTTAATAAGATGTATTTAGAGTTAAGTCAATTATATCATTGGGCTAGTTTGAGGCATGACATTGATAATTTTGTAGCTTGTTACCTAGAATGCCATTGGCTTAAGGCTGAGCATCAACATCTGGTAGGATGATTATATCCCCATGAAATCTTAAAATGGAAATGGTATAATATCTCCATGGATTTCATTATGGTTTTGCCTACCTCATCATGATGAAATCATGGTCAGTATAGATAAGTTGATTAAAATAACTCACTTTTGTCTGATGAAGATTACTTACAATGCCACTTCTTTGGTGTGAGTCTTCTTGGATGACATTATATGATTTCACAAGATTCCATATAAGATTGAATTGGATAGATATCATATTTACACTTGACATTTATATACATATTTATAAAAGGCATTGGGCACACAACTCAATTTCAGTACTTCTCACCATCCTGAGACAAATAGACAAACTAAGAGAATGTCACATCCTAATTTCTATCTAAGCTAAATAACCTATTTGATATGGAGTATTATGGTTGATTATTTTATTACCTAATATTTTATTAAGCTTTATGACATATGTTGATTATAGGATAGTTATATGTTGCTTAATTTACATGATTAGTTTACTATGATTTAACAGTACTTTTATATTTTATACATTATGTTTATGTTTGATTAGTTATACAACATTATTTTATGGATATAATGATTTTTTGAGCTAAATAACTTCATTTTTTTGGGGTGGATGTATGATAGATTCATCCCTCAAAGTGTGATAGAGGGAAAGCATCATCAAAGAGGGTGGTTTAGATGGAGATGTTAGAGGATGATAGCAAACGAATCCAAAAACCCTTACACACACCACATTTGTATTTCATGGTTGTGTGATTAGTTTTTTGATAGATAGTTGTAATATGATTTGTTTTACATTTTAATGATTGCTATGATATTTTATGTTTTCACTAATCTAGTTGTTATTAATGATCATGTTGATTTTTTTGAGTGGTTTCACTAATTTAGTGATCGTACATTGCTTATCTTATTTGACGTAATTTATTGGTTGAATGAGTGAATTTGCATATATTTTAATTATCTTAATACCCTATTAAGTATGGTTATATTATTGTAGAATAATCAAATTATATTTATTTTTATCAATTGAAATACATTTACAAAGCTTTATTTATACACAAACATAAGATATTAATAGTCCTTATAAAATAAGAATGATAAAACCAATGTAAACAATAAAATCTCTAAAATATTAATCTAGAGTTACAATTACTTAGTTTAAAATATTTTAAAAATTTACCAACCTATATAACCTAACAACTAACTATGGTAAATAATTGTATTACAATCAACTATGAGTAATTTAATATTACTCATTTATTCAATAATGGTGAACTAATATGTTATGATGGATTCCATAATTTTTATTTGATCTTTAAGATTTAGATAATAATAATTAAATATTATTATTATTATAATATACATATTTAAATCAAATATTGAAAGATATAAATAACATTATTTTTAAATATCTTTGTATTCAATTAATTATTTGACCAAAGGTTTGATATTCATAATATATGTTATATAAATAAATATATTGATTTTAGTTATTAAATAATTTTAGGAAATTATTGTATTTTCAAAGCATGTTTGTGGATAGCATTTCAACATTAAACTATAGTCTTATAATATACCTAATTATATTTCCATGCCATATATTCATTATTTTATTTGGTTAATAGTCGTTGTATGGAAATGCAATGGTTATAAACTAAGTTAATATTCCTTGCATTGAATAAACATTGAGGTTATGTGACTTATGGTTTAGATGGTCAATTTTGGGAAGTTGATGATAGATTATTTAAGTCAATGTCATGCAATTTTTTTAAGGAATATAAATGATTATTTAGGTAATCTATGGAAGTCTCAATTTTATTAGGGTTTTTAATCATCCATTGACTCTGAGTTAACCATCATTTGACAAAAATCATGGAGATTTGGTTGTGGTTTCATGGTGACATATTGTAGATTTCTATTGAGCAATTGTTTGCATGCATTTTATCAATCATTTTTTCCTGATGGGAATGGAGGAGAAATTAGAAGAAAGGAAGGTGATGGGAAGAAATAAAAAGAAAAGAAAAGAATTGTTCAATCATACAAGAAGTTGTAGAAAAAAAGAGAAAGATTAAAAGTATTTGATCTTAGAAGGATTTAATATACTTGGTAAAATATATAGGTCAATTTTGTACTTGCATTTTTATGTCTTAGTGTTAAATGGAATAGTTAAATTGAATAGTGGGTTTTTCATTTGTTAGAAATGAATTAAAAAAATAAGGGGATTTATGTAGGGCCATATGGAAGGCTTGGCCTCCATAGAACCCTACATCAAACCACATAATCCCAAAGGGTAAGGGGTAGGTCCATAGGTATTTGCCTTGTTTAAATTAACTACTATGAATTCTATGCCTTTAACCCTCTATTAATTTAAAAATGTTGAAAGTTTCATTAAATTATTTATTAAGTTGTTATGACATTTTGAATAGGTTATATATAGTCAATTTTATTAAGAGGTTATATTATATATTGAACTGGTTTGACTATGTAAAAAGGAAATGGGGTTATTTCCTTTATTCACTTTAAAAGTATATATACATATATATTATTATAGGTAAGGGTGTGTATATACACCCTACAAAACCTTGATAGCTTAGGTATATATACACATTGATGTATATAATAATATATATACATATATAACTATATATAATAGAATATATAAATATGACTAGCATTAACGTTCATAATAACTGTGAGTCAATTTATGGATGTTTTGTTATGAGAATGACTAGTTATTATGAGGAATTTTTGTATGCAGTCAATTGAATAAATCATGTATGAAATTAGGTTGTGTATATATATACAATGATTGTATCCATAGGGTTTATGATTATAGACATATTTTAAAAGAATAAAGATAAAAATTAAGTTTGATTATGATATAATATTGGTCTATGTCAAACTTATAACTGGGTTTGATTATATATTAAATCGACTATGTCAAATTATTAAATGGGTTTGAAATATTATATCATTATTGACTATGTCAATTTGTAGATTGAGTAAGGTTTTTAAATAAAAATTGATAGTGTTTTACTATTGAATGATTATATTTTTGTATGAATTCAACTGTGTTAAATGTTTGATAGTTTGGGATATATTTATTTTAATTCAACTATGTCAAATGTCTAATTTTTTGGGTTAAGTTGACAATCATTTGACTATGTCGAATGTTTGTTTGATTGGAATATGCGTTTTTCTATGTAAATAAAGTTAACATTGAATCCTTGATTCTTGGTTAAGTTGTAGACTAAGCATGAATCGAGTAGATAAAAATATAAATCTATCATGTCTTTTTATTTTAAAAGAATGAATAAAGCATGATTTGGATTGTATTTGGTTTGATAACTTTATATAAATAATAGAGCTATGCATATTTTTTATCAAAATTATTAAAATAATGAAATGTATAGTTATTGAAGTTTAGTTGAAACAATGCATATAATATAAGTTTTGCTAGGTGATTTGGTAATTATTATAGTAAATTTGAAAAAATACTCCATACTGAGATGTTTATTCTCTATGTATATTATGTACATTATCTTACATAACAAGGATTTATGCATATCTATTATATGTTGAATGTTTGGTTGAAATTCCAAGTTTATAGAATTAAATTGGTAAATTATATATCTTTTATAATTAATAAAAGAATAGTTTTATTGTCTAATTGGGAAAGATGAACAATATTTAAACTAGGTTTAAATAAATAAAAGTTGAGGAAATAACTTTTACAATTACATAGTGATATTAAGTAACTGGTAGTCTATATATGATTCTTACCCAGATGGAAAGATTCTATTGAGTACTACATTTTGATTCTATTTAATATTTTGTAATAAATTAGAGGATCATAGATTCATTTCATTTCATTTGATGGACTAAATGAATGAAAATTATATTTCCATACTTAACATATTCTATCTAATAATAGGGAATATTTTGTTACAATCTATTGGTTAATTATATTTTAACTGAATCTTGAATTCATGAAACTAAATAAGTAGTGGACAGATTCCACTAGCTTAATTAGTGACAGTAATGTAATATGAGGGGTAATCTGATTGAGTGGTGTGTATGAAAATGACAAATCTTAGAGATCATTAATTATTGAAAACTTTGGCCAAAGTAATGTTTTAATTAAACATTATCATTTCATATGTTGATATAGTTTTCATATTTGTGTTAGATCATGTTATAATGGATTTATTTATGATATAAATTATGTACTAGATATATTCAACACACAGGTTCTAGTTTGTCACTCTAGATTCCCTCAATGTCATTATCTACCCATCCATGAAGTGAGGGTCATCCTCTTGTTTGGGAGATAGTGTGGGGATCTATGGTCTATGGTTTTTGTGGAAATGAATTTGAATGATAAACTCCCTCTAGCTAGACTACTACGCTAGAGACTATGATGCAGAGGGTAGCATACATTTGTGTTATTGACATGAAAACAAGATAGCATTTTAACAATACTCTCACCTCTACCAATGTCTCTTAGTTTTGGTTGTGTCTAAACTTTATTTATTATTTATTGATATTTTGGTTTCACAAAACTCTTAGTCTCTGTCTAACATTATAACATTATTTAAAATAGTCTCTCTTTGTGTTCCTTTTTAAATCCTCACACTTACTTGACTCTCTAGGCTCATTCTTGGTCTAAGATGTTTTGATCACTTAGTTCCCTTCTTGATTCTAGTTTCCTCTTAGATTTTGATGTTTCTATCCTTTATATTATCTTCAACAAGTCTTATTAGTTCATACAATAAATTCACAAGTTTCTCCTATAATCTTTATAACTTTATCCCTACTTGACCCTTGTCACAAACATACTCTAGTAGTTTTTTTCCAAGGCTTTTCTTGTTTTATGGACATGTACATTTTCATATAAACAAACTAAAACTTGTCCCAAATATACTTTATGTCTTTATTTATATCTATGAAGTTTGATGATCTAATTTTATTCTTAACTCACTTTTCAAGGCACTTGTAGTTCTCAGATTAGGCTTCCTAGGTATCTTTTCCTCCTTCACACACAATCAATTTTATAAGTAAAAAAACATATATATACAAAAAATAAACTTAAAAATAAATTAAATTTATTAATTTTCTAACTAATGACAAAGTTTTGAGGTTTTTTATGGGTTTAATTTTCCACAATACTCATTTTAGTGTGAAAACCCTAGAGACAGGGTTTAGTGTAGACTGCAAGACCTAAGAAGGGTTAGAATTTTTTTCCAAAATTTAAAAATATTTAAACAAAATATTAATGGTAAAAAATGCCTACCTACCTCATTCATACCTTCCCCAATCAGGATATCTCACCTTGATACTATTAATGCTCAATTTCTTCAATTTTTTGCATAGACTATGTCCTTAGAAATAGGTTTACACTAAGCTGAGAGGAGGTACTTATATTATAATTCATTAAAAATGGGTTATAAAACCTCCTAAGGTTTTAATATCTTCTATACAATTTTTACACACCTACACAAATCAATACTTACCAAGTATATTACCACTATTTAACCTTTTCAACTAGATTTTTCTTAACTGAGTATGGAAATATGGTTATCTACATGTCTAAAGCCCTATTTATTCAAAGTCATATGGGTTTATAAAGAAATATTATAGGATTAAAATACCACTTTTTATCACACCATTAAACTTAAAATGTATCCCTCTCATAAAAATGCATGCTCAACCCTCCTGTTCATAGAATGTCTATATCGTGAGGTAAGTAGGACTGTGTTTAATTACTCAACCATGTATGTGAAAACCTTATGTATTAAACATATTTGGATTTTTTTTGTAAATAACTTAGGAAACCTTTAAAGGAAAACTTTTTACTCCATATATATAGTTTTAACCCCTCCCATAAATTCTCCTTCTTTCATAAAGCATACTCAATACTTTTTCTTTAATAGAAAACCAAGAACACACAAGGGTCTGAATTGTTGATTCACCTCAAAGAATATAAATCTAGTAAGATGTATACTTGAAACACCACAATAAAATTAATATGCACTTACCAAAACAAAATAATCACCACCATTTTTTATCATTTGATCTATTTTCATTCTTACACAGTTAGTTACAATGCTTTCTCAAAATAAATATAGAGGTTATGTTGTTTGTTTTCAAAAACAAGAAACGCTTCTCCATTACCCAAGGTTTAACAATGTTTTATATTTTTATTCAACCACATCACTTTATCCTACTCTTTAATTACTCATACACAACACCTATCTATTAAAAAAGACTCCAAAAACACCATAACGACCTTAACTTCCTCTTGTACATTAAGGAAAGGCAAAACTAACTAACTTCTAACTCAACCAACAAGATGATTTTATCATGTCCATATGTATGATTGAACACTCATGAATTATAAGACATAATATCATTATGTTTTTAACTTTGAAACATTAAAAAAAAATTGAATACAATACAAACTATTTCAAATAATTTGAATTGGCCATTTAGGCAGGAAAATGCCTAATGGACCCAAATTCAAATTTGACAAAGTTTTACCACCTTGTATTGAATATTATAGACTTATCATGACCTTAAAAACATATTAAATAATCAAAAATTACTACAAGTGGTAGGTGATGCTCCTGCATCAGACTACACTTGAGATTATAGATTGATACATGAGTCATGGAAACTCTTGAGTCATGAGACTCTACTCCATGGAGATTTGTATCATGTTTTAATATTTGAGATATTATTATGTATTATTGAAAATTATAACATTTATACATTATACTTATAAATTAGTCTTTTTAATTTTGTATGAGTCGTGGCTGAATTTGTACTATTTCATTTATGATTAGATGCAATATTTATGGTTATTCAATATTTTTCATAATTGTCATATATATTCATAGTGATCCTTTAGCTAAGTGGATTAATTATAAAAATCTTGGATAAATAAATTAATAAATTAATTTAAATATCACTAATTAGGTTTCTCATGGTGAAATCTATATGATGAATATGTGTAATTAAATTTTAAAAAAATACTATATTCTTATAAAACCCAGGGATTGTTACATTATGGTATTAGAGATGAGGCTCAAACTCTAGGACTTAATATGTTTGATAATGCAAAATTATTCTCTAGATAAGTAAAAATAAAAATGGTTTGGAATAGACAAAGAGGTGAGGGTAATTCAAATACCAAACTCCCTATTGATCTAAATCATTTTTTCACTGAGCAAGATGCAAAGTTAGACCAAATCTTTATGACCATACAAGAGACTAGGGACTAGATTATGGCCCTAGAATAGGAAATGCATGGCCATGAAGAAGAAAATTCTTAGGAATAACCTGAATATAATCTTGATGACCAAGAAAATATTCAATAAAATAGGTATACAGATGTACCATAGGATGTGAGAGTTTGATTAGCTATAGATTTGACATGCAACATGAAAAAGGTGAATCCACCCCAGTTTGTTATAACTATTTTTTGGGATGATTTGAAGCATGGATGACACAAATAGAGAAGTATTTTGATATTTAAAGTTATTTTGAAGTCATATAAGTAGTTTGGGAGTGTATCAACTAGCTGATGAAGTAGTGACTTTATGGGTAAATAAGAATCTTGACATGAACCTCAACTCAATAACCACCACTTAGGAATAATTTTTGACATTAATTAGGTCATGATGGCTTCTATAGATGTACTTATATCAAAAGATTATAGATTTTCAGAATCTTAAGTAAGGAGATTTGTTAGTTAATGAATATTGAGAGTAATTCACCAAGCTTATTAAGTATGTAGCTTAATATTAGGTAGATGATATATTCAGAATCAAGAAATTTATCATAGGATTGAGCCCCCAAATTAGTTGTGAAGTAGATGTGTATGGTCCATCTACCATGGATGAAGTGTTCAAGAAGGTGGTCAAACAAAAAAATAAATTGAAATATCTTACCCAAGTCAAAGATAACTTCAAAAACAAATTTGGAAATTTTAAACCAACTTTTAAGAAGAACTGGAAGTAGAGGAGTGGAAACTCCATGTGGTAGTTTAAGAATCAGAATGCCAAGTTTAATAGTGGTTCAGGGAACAAAAGTCTGATAATGGTTTAAAGGGTGGTTTCAAAGGAAACTAATATACTAAGAAGAAAGGACCAGTTAGAGGTTGCTTCATTGGTGGAGGTAACCATGTTTCTCAAGAATGTCCTCAAGATAAATAAAATAACAAAGGTTTAACTTCTCATCAAGGTATGTTTTAGTAGTGGATTCATGTAGTTATTGATAATTGATAGGCTAAGTATCAGGCTTCACCCATAGAACTATCAAGTATTTTTTTCAATCATCTAGTTTCTATTTTTATTGACACAAGAGCTATAGAATGTTTCATTACTCCTAGAATGCTTAGTAAATTATCTATAAAGGCTAGAGTTATAATAAATGCATGGTTGATACAAATGGGAATGAATCTAAGGTTAAAGTTGAAAAGTGTTTATTAAAAGTGGAGATTAGGTTATCAAAGTTAATTATGGTAGTATATCTTTATGTAACACCATTAAGATCATATGATGTGTTCCTAGGAGTTAATTGGTTTATGAATAATAAATCTAAGGTTGACTATTTTATAAAAGGGGTTGAGTGTCCAGATGATTTAAAAAATTAGACACAATTTTAGGGTGAGAGAAGGGAGTTGAAGTTAAGGTAGTTTTATGTAATTCAACTCAAGAAAGCTCAAAGTAAGGGATGCTAGGAATTTATCATTAAGATAAATTAGATGGAAAGATCTAAGGAACCATCTATCAAAGATTATACTTTTTTCAGAAAATTTCATGACATGTTTATAGAAGAATTACTAATATTTACACCTAATCATGAGTTTGATTTATTGATTAATATCATACCTAAATCAAAAATGTAGTCTAAAGCACTATATATAATGACAACCACTAGATTGTTTAAATTGAAGGCACCACTTCAAGAGTTATTATTGAAAGGGCTAGTTTGACCAAGTGTGTCACCTTGGGGTGCACTAGTTGTCTTCATTAAGAATAAGGATGACACTCTTCCCCTATGCATAGATTACATGATGTCAAATAAATTAATGATAAAGAACAGATATTTATTTCCATGCATAAATGATTTTTTTATCAAATGTGAGTAGAAATAGTCTTTTCTAAGATTGATCTTAGATTAGTATATCACCAGTTGAGGATATATGAAGAGGATATTTTGAAAACAACATTAAGGACTTGATATGGGCACTATGAGCTCACATTGTTACCATTTGGATTGACAAATGCTCCAACAACATTTATGAATCTTATGAACAATGTGTTTAGAGATTACCTTGATCATTTTGTTTTATTTTTTCTAGATGACATCTTCATTTATTTCAAGGATGAGGAAGAGAACTTATAACATCTAGAATTGGTTTAGAAACATTTTTAGAAGCATATGTTGTATGGAAATTTATCTAAGTGTGCATTTTTCTAAAGGAAAGTGAAGTATTTAGGTCATATTATCGTAGTGGATGGTATTTCAGTGGATCCAACAAACATAAGAGCCATAATAGAGAGGATGAAACCAAAGAATGTGTATGAGGTAAGGAGTGTCATGGGATTAGTGGGTTATTATAGGAAATTCATTCCAAATTTCTCTAAGATAGATAATACAAATACCTCTCTTCAATGAAAGAATCAGAGTTTCATCTAGTAATATAAGTGTGATGTAGACTTTCAAAAATTGAAATGGAGGCTTACTTCATAACGAGGGATAAGAGTTCTTGATCCTAATGGTCAATTATTAATGATCATTGATGAATATATGGATGGACTTGGAGGAGTTCTTATGCAAGATGGCTTAGTCGTAGCCTATGAGTCTAAGAAATTGAAGCCATATGAGGTGAATTATGCCCCTCATGACCTAGAACTTGTAGTAATTATGCATGCTTTACAAGTTTGGACGTATTGTCAATTAGGAAAACTATTTGATCTCAAGATTGATAATTTGGGACTCAAGTAAATCTTCACCCAATTTAACCTGAATGCTCATCAGAGATGATGGTTAGATTTATTTTTTAATTATAATCTTGATATTAATTATATCAAAAGCAAGGATAATAGAGTAATTAGTGATCTAAGCTATAGGAGGTACATAACAATCATGGCTACTATCAAGACTACTTTTAGAGATCAAGTGATCAAATTCTTGCCAAGAAATGAATTCTATGATCAGGTCAGGAAAGCATTGTCTGATAATGTTCAAAATTCTAAGTATAAAGGATTCAAAATAGAGATTGATGGTCTTTTGCATTACAATGGTTGTATGTATGTGCCTGATAGAGAGAATCTGAGGAGCATAATTCTATAAGAACTACATAATTCCCCATACTTAGGACATCTAGGAGTAACCAAGTTCATGGTTGAGCTTAGACCACTCTATTTTTGGAAAGGAATCAAGAGAGATGTAGCAGATTTTATTTCTCATTATCTATAATGTCAGCATGTGAAATCTAAACATGTGCATTTGGTTGGATTGTTATATCCATATGACATATTGAAATGGAAGTGGTAGGTGATTAGTATGGACTTTGTCTAATATGTGTAGTTATCATAGAACAAACATGGCATGATCTTAGTTTTAGTTGACAAACTAACCAAGGTAGCCCACTTCATATTAAACAACTTGATAGATGATGCACCTATGCTTATAAAAATGTTTATAAAAGAAGTGTATTGATTTCAAGGTTTTTTTATAAAATATCATTTTAGATCAAGATATAAGGATGATTTCTATATTTTAGTTGAAACTAAATTTATATTTGGGTATGCATTTGAACTTTGGATCTGCTTATCACCCATAAACTGATGGACAAACAAAGTGAGTTAACTAAGGTTTAGAATATATCCTTTGTATGTATTGCATGAATCAAAAATACACGTAGGATGAGTACCTTCCATTGGTTTATTTTACTTATAACAACTCATACCAATCAGTGTTGAAGATGGCTCTATTTGAGATATTGTATAGAAGGAGGTGTAGAACACCAATCGATTGGTATAGGTTAGAAGATAGGGTAGTCTTTGGATCTGAGATGATTTCATAAATAGAAGAGCAAGTTAATAAATTTAGGTAGAGGTTGGCCAATGCCAATGATAGATAAAAAAGTTATGCTAATCTGAAGAGAACATCTAGACAATTTTCTATAGATGATAAAGTGTTTCTATGAGTTAAGCCTCAGAAAATCTTGATTAATTTTAGGAATTTAGTGAAACTTTCATTGAGATATGTGGCATCCTTATAGGTCTTTGAATTGGTAAACCCCATAATGTATAGGGTTGAATTCACACCAGATATAGCTCTTTTTTTAATGTCTTCCATGTGTCTTATCTTAAAAATTGCATTGTTGATCCTTCACATGTGTTGAATTGAAATGCTTTGTAGGTTTTCAACCCCAGGGTGGTCATGGTAGAACCAATTAGAGTAATTGACACTCACAAACTCCATTTGTGTAATAGACAAGTGTCAAAGCGCAAGGTCTAATAAGACTAATATTCTAAAGATAGTGCTAATTAAGAGGAATATGATGAGCTTTACAGGTTATTTCCATATCTGTTTGTTTGATTTGCTACTGCATATTATATTATTTTATGCTAAATAATGTTTTAAATTCATAACTTATGTTTGAATTAATGTCATCGAGATGATGACCATATTTAGGGGGAAAGAATGTCACATCCTAATTTCTCTCTAAGCTAAATAACTTATTTGATATATGGATTATTGTTGTTGATTAGTTAATTAACTAATATTTGATTAAGCTTTATGACATATGTTGATTATGGGGTAGTTATGTGTTTCTTAATTCACATGATTAGTTTATTATGAGTTAGCAATAATTTTATATTTTATACATTATGATCATGTTTGATTCATTATATAACATTATTTTATGGATATAATGATGTTTTAGGCTAATCACCTTCACTGTTGTGAGGTGGATGTATGGAAAATCCATCCCTTAGAGTGTGACAGAGGGAGAGCATCATCAGAGAGGGTGGTTTAGATGGAGACATTGGGAGATGATAGAGAATGAATCCATAAACCCTTGCACACACCACATTTATATTTCATGATTATGTGATTAATTATTTGATATAAAGTTTTATTATGCTTTATTTAATATTTGAATGATTGTTATGATCTTTTATTTTTTTCACTAATCTAGTTTCTATTAATGATCATGTTGATTTATTTGAGTGATTTTGATAATTTAGTGATCATACGTAGCTTATCTTGTTTAACATAATTGTTTGGTTGAATTAGTAAATTCACATATATTTACTTATCTATCTTATTAAGTATGTCTCTATAGTATAACATTATGATTTTATGATGGATTCCATATGTGTTATTTGATCTTTAAGATTTAGATAATAATAATAATAATAATAATAATAATAATTAAATATTATTATTATAATATATATGTTTAAATCAAATGTTAAAAGATACAAATAACATTTATTTTAAATATATTTGTATTCAATTAACTATTTGACCAAAGGTTTGATATTCATAATATATGTTAGATAAATGAATATACTAATTTTAATTGTTAAATGATTTTAGGAAATCATTGTATTTATAAAGTATGTTTATGGATAACTTTTCAACATTAAACTATAGTCTTGTAATACGTAATTATATTTCCATGCCATATAATCATTATTTTATTTGATTGATAGTTTTTACATGGAAATACAATGGTTATTGACTAAGTTGATAATCATTGGGGTTATGTGACTTATGGTTTAGTTGGTCAATTTTGGGAAGTCAATGATAGATTGTTTAAGTCAATGTCATGAAAATTTTCTAAAGAATATAAAATGATTATTTAGGGATTCTATGGAATTATCAAGATGATTAGGGTTTCTAATCATCCATTTACTTTTATTTAACCATAATTTGCCAAAAATAATGGAGAGTTGGCTATGGTTGCATGGTGTCAAACTATAGAGTTTTGTTGAGCAATTTTTGCATGCATTTTATCAGTTAGTTTTACCTGACAAGATTGGAGGAGAAATAAGAGGAAAGGAAGGTGATGAGAAGAAATAAAAATAAAATAAAAGAAGTGTTGTGGGTATACAACGTAGGCATATAGGAAATTGTAGACAAAAATAGAAAGATAAAAGGATTTGAGCTTAAAAAGATTCAACAAAATTGGCAGAATATACAAGTCAATTTTGTACTTGAATTTTTGTGTTAGTGTTAAATGGAATTATTTAATTAAATATTGGGTTCTTCATTTATTATAAATGAATTGAAAAAAATAAGGGGTTGTATGTAAGGCCCTATGGAAGGCTCAACCTCCATAGAACCCTACATACAACCCCATAATCCCAAAGGGTAAGGGGTAGGGTCATAAGTTTTTACCTTGTTTAAATTCACTATTGGGATATCTCTGCCTTTAACCCTCCATCAATTTAAAAATGTTGAAATTTTCATTGAATTATGTATTAAATTATTATGAAATTTAAAATAGGTTATATACAGTCAATGTATTTAAGAGATCATATTATATATTAAACTAGTTCAATTATCGAAATGGGGTTATTTCCTTATTTCTCTTAAAAATTATATATACATATATATTATTATAGGTATGAGTGTGTATATACACCTTATATGATGTTGATAGCCTAGGGTATATATACACATCAATGTGTAATATATATATATATATATATGACTAGCGTTAACATTTATAATAACTATGAGTCGATTTAGGGATGTTTTGATATGAGAATGATAGGTCATTATCAAGAATTATTATTTTCAATCAATTGAATAAATGATGTATGAAATCAGGGTGTGTGTATATATACAGTGATTATATTCATAGGGTTTATGATTATATATACATTTGAAAAGAATAAAGATAAAAATAAATTTTGATTATGAATATTGGTTTATGTCAAACTGATAACTAGGTTTGATTATATATTAAATGGATTATGTCAAACTATAAAATGAGTTTTAAATATTATATCATAATTGATTATGTCAATTTTTAGAATAAGTAAGATTTTGTAAATTAGAATTGATAGTGTTGTAATATTAAATGATTATATTTATGAATTTAATGTGTCAAATGTCTAATAGTTTGGAATATATTTATATTAATTCGACTATGTCCAATGTATAATTGTTTAGGTTATGTTGATAAGAATTTGACTATGTCAAATATTTTTTTGATTGGTATATGTTTTTGGCTATGTAAACAAGGTCAAAATTTAGGTTAACATTGAATCCTTGAGTCTTGGTTAGGTTATAGACTAAACACGAATCGAGTAAATAAAAATATAAATCTATCATGTCTTTTGATTTTAAAAGAATGAATAAAACTTGATTTGGATTGTATTTGGTTTGATAAATTTATATAAATAATGGATTTTTGCATATGTTTTATCATAATTATTAAAAGTATGAAATTCATGATTATTGAAGTTTAGTTGAAACAATGAATATTATATAATTTATATTAGGTGATTTGGAAATCTTATAGTAAATTTGCATATGTTTTATTAGAATTATTAAAAGTATGAAATGTATGTTTATTGAAGTTTAGTTAAAACAATGCATATTATATAAGTTTTGTTAGGTGATTTGGTAATTATTATAGTAAATTTGAAACAATACTCCATATCAAGATGTTTATTTACTATGTATATTGTGTGTAGTATTTAACATTACAAAGATTCATGGATATCTATTATATGTTGAATGTTTGGTTGAAATTCAAAGTTTATAGAATTTAATTCCTAAATCATAGATCTTTTATAATTAATAAAATAGTGGTTATATTATTTGATTGGGAAATATGAAAAATATTTAAACTAAGTTTAAAGAAATAAAATTTGAGGAAATAATGTTTAGAGTTACATAGTGATATTAAGTAACTGGTAGTCTAGATATGATTCTTACCCAGATGGCAAGATTCTATTGAGGATTGTATTTTAATTCTATTTAGATTCATTGCATTTCATTTGATAGACTAAATGAATGAAAATGTTATTTTTATACTTACCATATTTTATTTTTTAATAGGTAATATTCTATTAGAATATATTGGTTTTTATATTATTATATTTTAACTGAGTCTCACATTCATGACTAGATAAGTAGTGGATGGATTACACTAGCTTAATTAGCACCATCAATGCAAGATGAGGGGTAATATGATTAAGTGGTATGTAATAAAATTATTGATAACTTTTACCAAAGTAATATTTTTTTATTCAACATTGTCATTTTATATGTTGATATAGTTTTCATATTTGTGCTATATCATGTTAGAATGGATTACTTTATAATAAATATTATGTATTAGATATATTCAACACATGGATTCTAGTTTGTCACTCTAGATTCTTACACCATCATTATCTACCCATATATAAAGGGAAGGTTATCCCATTTTTTGAGAGATAGTGTGGGACATATATGGTCCATGGTTGGTATGGAGAAGCAGTCAAATGATGCTCTCCTTCCAGTTGGAGTACTACACTAGAAAATACACTTGAGATTATAGATTGATATATGAGTCATGGAGACTCTTGAGTCATGGAGACTCTTGTGTCATGGAGACATTGCTACATGGAGCTTTGTATCATGTTTTAAAATTTGAGATATTACTATGTATTTCTAAAAATTATAACATTTATACATTATAATTCTACATCAGTAGTTGTAATGTTGTATTAGCCTTGGTTGAATTTGTACAGTGATTATATATAGTGATTATATTCATAGGGTTTATGATTATAGATACATTTGAAAAGAATAAAGATAAAAATCAAGTTTGATTATGAATATTGGTTTATGTCAAACTAATAACTAGGTTTGATTATATATTAAATGGATTATGTCAAACTATAAAATGAGTTTTAAATATTATATCATAATTGATTATGTCAATTTTTAGAATAAGTAAGATTTTGTAAATCAGAATTGATAGTGTTGTAATATTAAATTATTATATTTATGAATTTTAATGTGTCAAATGTTTAATAGTTTGGAATATATCTATATTAATTCGACTATGTCAAATGTATAATTGTTTAGGTTATGTTGATAAGAATTTGACTATGTCAAATATTTTTTTGATTGGTATATGTTTTTGGCTATGTAAACAAGGTCAAAATTTAGGTTAACATTGAATCCTTGAGTCTTGGTTAGGTTATAGACTAAACACGAATCGAGTAGATAAAAATATAAATCTATCATGTCTTTTGATTTTAAAAGAATGAATAAAACTTGATTTGGATTGTATTTGGTTTGATAAATTTATATAAATAATGGATTTTTGCATATGTTTTATCATAATTATTAAAAGTATGAAATTCATGATTATTGAAGTTTAGTTGAAACAATGAATATTATATAATTTATATTAGGTGATTTGGAAATCTTATAGGAAATCTGCATATGTTTTATTAGAATTATTAAAAGTATGAAATGTATGTTTATTGAAGTTTAGTTAAAACAATGCATATTATATAAGTTTTGTTAGGTGATTTGGTAATTATTATAGTAAATTTGAAACAATACTCCATATCAAGATGTTTATTTACTATGTATATTGTGTGTAGTATTTAACATTACAAAGATTCATGGATATCTATTATATGTTGAATGTTTGGTTGAAATTCAAAGTTTATAGAATTTAATTCCTAAATTATAGATCTTTTATAATTAATAAAATAGTGGTTATATTATTTGATTGGGAAATATGAAAAATATTTAAACTAAGTTTAAAGAAATAAAATTTGAGGAAATAATGTTTAGAGTTACATAGTGATATTAAGTAACTGGTAGTCTAGATATGATTCTTACCCAGATGGCAAGATTCTATTGAGGATTGTATTTTAATTCTATTTAGATTCATTGCATTTCATTTGATAGACTAAATGAATGAAAATGTTATTTTTATACTTACCATATTTTATTTTTTAATAGGTAATATTCTATTAGAATATATTGGTTTTTATATTATTATATTTTAACTGAGTCTCACATTCATGACTAGATAAGTAGTGGATGGATTACACTAGCTTAATTAGCACCATCAATGCAAGATGAGGGGTAATATGATTAAGTGGTATGTAATAAAATTATTGATAACTTTTACCAAAGTAATATTTTTTATTAAACATTGTCATTTTATATGTTGATATAGTTTTCATATTTGTGCTACATCATGTTAGAATGGATTACTTTATAATAAATATTATGTATTAAATATATTCAACACATGGATTCTAGTTTTTCACTCTAGATTCTTACACCATTATCTACCCATATATAAAGGGAAGGTCATCCCATTGTTTGAGAGATAGTGTGGGACATATATGGTCCATGGTTGGTATGGAGAAGCACTCAAATGATGCTCTCCTTCCAGTTGGAGTACTACACTAGAAAATACACTTGAGATTATAGATTGATATATGAGTCATGGAAACTCTTGAGTCATGGAGACTCTTGTGTCATGGAGACATTGCTACATGGAGCTTTGTATCATGTTTTAAAATTTGAGATATTATTATGTATTTCTAAAAATTGTAACATTTATACATTATAATTCTACATCAGTAGTTGTAATGTTGTATTAGCCTTGGTTGAATTTGTACTATTTCATTTATGATTAGATACAATATTTATGGTTATTCAGTATTATTCATGATTGTCATATTTTTTCATGGTGATCCTTAGATAAGTGGATTAGCTATAAACTTTTTGGTTAACTAAATTAATAAATTTAGTTAAAGATCACTAATTAGGTTTTTTGTGGTGAAATCTATATGATGGTTATGTGTAATTAAATTTTAAAAAAATACTATATTCTAGTAAAACCTAGTGGGATTGTTATAGAGAATCAACCAGGTTATTGAAGACATGCTTCACATGTATGTTATGGACCAAAAATATCATTAGGAGAATTATCTATACCTTGTTTAATTTTATTACAAAAACATTTATCATAGTTTAATCAAGATGACACCTTTCTAGGCATTATATGATAGAGCCTATAGAACCCTGTTGAGTCAGGATCAAATTGATGATAGAGTTTTTATGGGCTTATTATGTTAGAGCATATGAAACACAAGGTAGTTAAGATTTGGTAGCACCTTGAGACTACTAGGTATGGATATAAGAAGTATGCTAATGAAAATAGTATTGATCAACATTTCAATGATTATAATAAGGTATTATTATGAGTGAGATCTAATCAGATCCCTATACATTATGGAAAAGGTTTAAAGTTGGAACCTTATTTTATTGGGCCATTTGAAATCTTGGAGACCATTAGCCTAGTAACTTATTGATGGGCCTTACCACCTAGCCTATCTCATGTTCATGATGTATTTCATGTCTCAATTTTATGTCAGTATATACCTGACATTGATCATGTATTATATTGGATGGCCTTACAAGTCAAGATTAATAGAGCTTTAGTTTTAGAGGACATGTGGATTATAGCATGCAGTATGATATCCCTTCAAGGTAGAAAATAGAATAAGGTAAGGTCCAATGGGATAAATATGATGAATCAACTATTTGGGAAGATGTAGCATTATTGAGGGTTTATTACCCTCACCTATTTTTATGACTTCCAAGTATAAGTCTACATAAGGGGAGGGTAATCCAAGGCTCCTATTTTTTACAGTGTTCATTTTTTATAATTGATGACTAAGAGATTATTATTATTCAAACTTTAATTATAGATTTATGTTATTAGCCACATCTTGATGAGGCATGTAAGGATTTTAAGGAGACTTATCATGTGTTGAGACCATGAAAAAGACCTATTATCAATAATGTCTTAATTGTTTACTTATGAATGTATAATGCTTGAAATTCCTTTATGTGAAGTTGTAATATGGAATTTGATTATGTCCATGTGATATGTTTATTTAATGATGTTTGCATCATTATTTACAGGCTTATAAACTAGAAAATACATGAGTATGATGCTATGTGAATATATCTATGTGGATACTTGTTTTTCTTGGTATGTTGGCTATTGATAATTGATCAAGTAATTATTATTTTGGTTAAATTATGTAGCTTCTAATATTAGGTTAGAGGAATTTGATGTGTGCATCAAGTGTGAAGGAACATGGAATGGAGAATGAAGGAATGAGACTTTACCAAACATAGTTATATCACTAAACACATTACTTCAAACATTAGACATTTATTTAAACATCATATTAATTAATTATGTAGATGTTATTTTCCCTCTCTTTTTGACTCAGTGTGTTGTATAGGTGGCCAACTTTTAAGTCTAGTTAGTGAAACTTGTTGTCTCTTCACCTTAATATCTTACACCTTGATAAGACCAACATCTAAAATGTTTAGTGTCTGATTGGAAGATATTTCCATTAATTAGGTGTATTAAGCCAAAAAAAAGGTGAGTTAGTCTAGAAAGCAACTAAATAAGTCTACAAAT
The DNA here is from genome assembly GCA_037957365.1 of Torreya grandis. Taxonomy (NCBI): domain Eukaryota; kingdom Viridiplantae; phylum Streptophyta; class Pinopsida; order Cupressales; family Taxaceae; genus Torreya; species Torreya grandis. The sequence continues at coordinate 125,343 of JARHVA010009815.1, forward strand.
CTACCATATGCCATTAGGGACAAGGAAAATAACATCCATTAATAAGGAATGGGCTAGTGAATGAGAGAAGTCGGTGGATTATAACACACGCACACACACACACACACACACACACACACACACACACACACACACACACACACACACACACACACACACACACACACACACACACACACACACACACACACACACACACACACACACACACACACACACACACACAAAATTTGTGCTCTCCACTAGAGGGACTTTTTCCACTTCGATAGACTAAGTATATGAGAGAAAGAGGGGAAAGAGTAGTGAATAGGAAGAGCTGGGTAGGAGAGATAAAATTTTAAACTACTAGAGGATAACACACAAAGGTATTAAAGTAAATAGGTTGGCTTCTAAATACTTTTTTATAGCTTACATTATTTAGATGAAATAATTTATGTTTCTATTTTATTGTTATGTTAATTATGTAATAAATAAGACCACTTGGTTTATTATATCTATCTTATTTTCTTTTCCATGGATGTGTATTGGACTCCATGTAGTTATTTCATGTTTTAGGTCCTCGGTGATATTTTTATCTATTTTTTTACTGGAATACTTTAGCTCTCTTATTAATATGTGTTATAATTGTTGTGATAATATGAAGTGATCCTGTATGATCAATATCTCTAATGGTGGTAGATTGTTAATCCCTCCCATGCAAGGCATGGTGATAGATTACTTAACTCTCCCATGAAGGTCATGGTGGTATATTTTTAATCCCTCCCATGTGGGTAATTATGGTAAATTTCTTGACCCTCCCATGACTAATGAATGGAAGAAACTTAGTGACTCATCCTCGTGTTATCTAGTCTAATAGAAAGCATGTGTTATAATGGGATTAATTGCTTGTTGGTTATATTTATGAAATGCTTAGCTTATTTGAATGATTATATGATTTATATTTGGTAATGAGAGTCTCCATGGGTAAGAATTAAGAATATGACTATAGGTTTATGCATTCTCATTCCCTTGTACTATGGTACCCTTGTTTTAGACACCCATATTTTTCTTTATAGTGATATTAACATACTCTAAGTTGGAAGTATCAAGTTCAAGGGTGCCTATAGAAATAGCTTAATGATTATAAAAGGTTAGGAGGTGAGCCCACATTTAAATGGTCTTTAGCTATAATTAGTGGATAAAGACCATTATTGAATACTAGTAGTTATTCCATTATTAAATATGGCTTAGATTTGTGATTGATGATTATGTTATATATGGATTAAATATCATGGTTTGACTATTTTGATAGTAACTAGTCTGCTTGTAATAATCTTGTCCTAGTTATTATTTTTTATAATGTCCTAGCTATGGGTGATGAGATATTTTTATAGTTAGGATGTAACTATATGGTGTATTATTTGAATGTATATCCTTTTTTTAAGGAATTCATTAATGTAAAGGAAACTACTTATGCATGTCTTTATTAATAGAATGATAGTGCAATTCACTTTCTTAAATTTTTGTTGAAGACCATCTAATTGAATATGGATTGTGTCTCTTATTATATTTTGTGGTAATATATCTTAATGGATTAAACCAATAATGTTTGGGTGTAACTTAATTAGAATAGTTATGTGATTGTTATTGGTTATAATAATACAACTTAACTATATCATCTAAATATCAAAGATTTTGGTAAAGACATGTCTTGTGGGAAATTTCCTTGATTAAATCCTTGAGTAAGTTGTATATAGTAGAATTTTCATGTAAAAATACCAACTAGTATAAAATAGAATTATAATGGAGATGGGATCCATTGTTATATAAATAATAAGGCATGAAAACCTTTAAGTTGGACTGATGTCACCCTAGCTAGGATTAATTATTAGAAGAAGTGGATTTTGAAGATTATTCCATGTTTTGTTCTTTAGTTTTAGTAAATTTATCACTTGACCTCTTATCTTGTGTATTAGAATGGATCTAAGTGTCAATGATAGAAACATTATCTCCGTAAGGATGGACTAGTCATCTCACAATATTAAACAACTCCTTAAGGAATGTTTTTCTATGTTGGGCTTATCTTGAAAGTCTGATAATCAACTAAATCAATGGGAATATTTATTTATTTTTGAGAAATTTATTTAAGCCTTAACACCTCTTTATTCAATCATTTATGCATATGCAGACATATATAGCTTAATTGAGTCTTCCTAAGGGATGCAAGCTTAAATTTAGATGTGTTAATGGTAATAGTCCATCAACAAGCACATTTATCCTTATCTTAGCCTTTCTACATTCATCAAATAGATATCTATATTTCACTTTTTTTTTACTTAATTAAATTTCTATGTTAAATAATTCCATAAATTTATTACTTTCCTTGACCTTTTATTTATTTGGATTTTTCTGTCAACTTTTACCTTAGATAATTTTTGGATTTTGAAATTTGGCTGAATAATTCCACATGGCATCATTTTAGTAGTTTAGGGAGTTAACAAGGTAGTTAATCCCCTAATACTTCTAGGATCCCAAGAATCTATGAAGTGGTATAATTCTAGAGCCCAACACCCTATGAGTATTCAACCATTAGGGTCTAATCCCCTAATAATTCTAAGGTCCCAAGGGCCCAAAGATCTACCAAATGGTGGCATTCCTAAACTCATAAGCTTGGAAGGCTTAGACCTCTAAACTAGGATTGAACCCCTTAATGCTTTTAAGGGCCTGGCTACCCAAGATTCTACTATTATCAATAAAAATGTGCACCCATGGATGCTGTATGGTATGGAGGATTTTTTTTGTAGGTTAATTATCATGAAGGTCTTATGTAAAGCATAAAAGTCTATAGCACTGGGCATAGAAGTATTATCACTCATTTTCATGCATTAGCATTGGTTGTCTCATTACAATGATAGGAACATCCCCAAGGCATAAGACCCTTGCACTCCTTAGGATGAGCCTTTGGAGTAGGCTATATTCCTTCTATTCTAAGTACACCTAGTTTAAGACTAGCACATAGGCCTAAAGAGCAGAAAGGTAAATCTACTACTAGTCTAAACCTAAGATTTTGAGGGAAAATGAGGGAAAAGGTAAGAGATGCTAAAATACAAAAGATTTGATGTGCCCATAATAGAATTATAACTCCTACTATCATAAACAGAATACAAACCTTTGAGAATAAGACAATATCACATAGATTCTACTAAGGATACTCCAAATGCAAAAGTATTTTGCATGGAGGTGCAAGAATGTAGCACAATCATTGAGAGGGCTGACAAACATTCAAGAGGAAATATTAACACAAACCCTGATGCATATAGAGTATGGACTACAAGTGATTTTTGATTTCAATGAAGAGGTGATGATAATTGACAATGGTGATAAGGGTGAACATTAACCATAGTCAAGGATCAACAAACATAGATAGGACATAGATCATCACAAGAATGGAAAGAGGTGGACTTAATTCTCATTAGTATGTAAGATTTATCCAATACAAGAACTCTTGGAGGACAAAATATATCAATGTGAGGTTACTAAAAATTTTGACCCTTTAACAAGTTAATAACTAGGATTTTATAGTGAACAAGCCTATTTTATAATAAATTCACCACTTAGGAAACTATGTATAGCTTTAAAAAAAAAATTGGCACCATGACCATGCTTATTGAAATTTTTTGATGATTAGATCTGGATTTGGTGGTAGGATCATTTATAAATATACATGTTCATAGGGAATGGAATATTTTTGGACAAGGTCAGAGGATGGTATGTATCCAGATCCCAATGTTTGGTAGTTACTTATGCACTCAATCACTTCTGACAATACTTGAGCTCCTCTTAACTACCCCCAACTATCCTTTTTATAACTTGCTATCACTTGGCATGTGGTGCTTCTTAATTGGTTTTGAGTTTAACTCTATAGGGATGACCACATGGAGGGATGGCACCCCCTCAAAAAAATTAAGGAATTATTTCTACCTAATGAGCATTATATAACCATGTGGTAGTGGTAAAAGGAGGATTGCATTTTGTACATTTCAACGATACAAATGTAGGATCCTACATGTGGGCATGGAACTATGTTAGTTATGCTTGAGGAAGACTTTAAATAAGGGCATGCACAAAGATCAGAGATCTCAAGCACACCCTTTAGGATTCGTAGTTTCTCCTTTCACTCTACCTTTACTTAACCATTTGGATCATGGGGGTCCTACATCTAAACTTACATGCTTCTTGGTCTTGTGCATCATATAATCTTGTGCTAGGATGAAAATTAGGAGCTTGATGTAGGTGTGATTCATCACTATATTTTTGCACATACCTATGCTTCTATCTCAAGCTTGGGTGTAGATGGGAAGCACCTGTACACCTTTTTCTTAGAGTACATGGGACTATGCAGGTGTATTACTTCTCTATAAGCCTTGAACTAACTGGAGTGACTTAGAAAGTCAACACTTCTAGTGAGCTTTGTGGGCCACTTTCTTGATAAATAAGAACCCATTAACCTTTGGGTGATCCATTAGGCATAGATTCTTTGGGAATTCTAATTCTTTTCATTTGTGAATACACTAGCTTTGTGCCACTAGATTTATAATTAATTTAGACTCACCTAAAAAATGAGAACTATGGCAAAGGCACTTAGAGGAAAGAGACCTAAGCTAAGAAACATGGTGCACAAGTGCTTAGAAGAATTAAAACTACTCAAAAACAAGGTGCACAAGTGCTTAGAAGAATTAAAACTACTCTAAAACAAGGTTGACAATGCAGATTTAAGGAAATGAAAAGCATCTACTCTACTTATTTACAAACTATACAAAGATCAATGGAGATAGTGCTTGAGATTAATCCCATTTATTAGGATTGGCGGATCCTCTCTATTTATTTTGAAAAGTTGGAAGGAGTTGGATTTCTTACAACTAGTTATGGTATATGGACCATAAAATATCACATCAAACTTAGTGTGCTTTTTACCTTTCACTCTATCTGTATCTCATTTGAGCACTAGGCCTCCTTCTTAGAAACTCCTATCAATGGCTCCTTTCTCAAAGACCTTCTTGGTTTACCCTTATTGGGTTTCCATGGTGTACATATCTTTTGATCTAGTTTCTTTAAGATATATTATCTTAGCTAACCTTACTATGAGTGGATCATTCTCAAGCATATCCAATTGATATGTAAATTCCAATGAAGATAACTTGAGTGATGTTATTAATCTAGCTTCCCTTCCATAGACTAACATGAAAGGTGAATTTCCCAATAATTTATTGGGTGTGATTTGATTAACCCAAAGGGTGGTTCTAAGCTTAGTATGCCAAGCTCATTAACTATCTTCTAGATTCCTGTTTATGATGAAAATCAAGTTCTTATTCATGGAATCAGTTAAACCATTACCTTGAGGGTAATAATTTTATGAGGCACTCAAATAGATATTATGCTTAATGGCCCATTAACTGATCTTAGTTCCAATGAAAGCTAGTGTATTATCAAAGATAATGGTGGCTAGGATACCAAATATCATTACAATGCCTTAGTAAAAATTGGGGATGGATGTCTCAATAGCTTTCTTGAGCACAACCAATTCTATCCACCTTGTGAAATAGTTGGTGTTTGTGATTATCCATTTGTGCCTATTTCTTAATTATGGGTTAATCATGCCTATGAAATTTATCCCCCATTATGCAAAGGGTTTATCAACTTGAACTAGGTGCAAAGGTAAGGTTGCTAGCCTGTGTTTGCCTATTAAGAAGGTGTATTTCTTTTAATTTCACACATATGCATATGAATATTTGAATAGAGATGGATAATAATATCTAGCTCACATTATTTTATGGTATTGATCTTGGGAAAATAATGGCCTCCTATAGGACCATCATGAAACTCTTGAAGAATTATGCTTACTTGCTCTAGTTTCATGCACCTTAGGAGGACTCTATTGAGATATTTTTCAAAAAGTGTACCCTATATGAGTAAATATGGAATGGAATAAAGATTGAAGTGTTTGTACTTATCTTTATCAATACTAGGAGGGTATATTTTATGTAGAAGGAAGGCTCTCATATCCTACACCCAGTCAGTCAAAGTTTCTAGGCTTGTGTGTTATCCTTCGTGTGACACTAAGACTACACCATCTAGTTTTTCTTCCTCAACCAATTATTTATAGAGTCCCTTTCCTCACACTAGAATGGTGACTTAGATGTATACATTATATTCTATCACTTTTGTGATCCACCTAGCCCTTTTTTCACTATTGTCCTTTCTGAGTAGAAACTCTTTGAGGCTTGCATGCATAACTATGAGTTGGATGTTTTTATTAGAGAGCATATGTTTAAATTTCTTAAGTAATCTCAAAACTTCAAGGGTTTACTTCTCTACGAAGCTATAAAACAACTCATAATCCTTCATAATTTGGCTAAAGAATGTAATTAATTATTCTAGCTAATTCTTGTTTTGTTGCATGAGGATGGTAGAGATGTCTTTAGCTCCACAAAATGCATAAAGGATAAAATACTTGTTTTAATTTGGGTTGATCATGGTGGGAGCTTGAAAAATGTGCACTTGATGTCCTTGAAACTATCCATTACTTCATGTGTCTAATTGAGCACAACATTATTCTTTAACATCATAGTGAAGGGCTTAGCCAGGATGGTGAAACTAGGCATGAACCTTCGTACAAAGTTAATTCTCCCCAAGAAGCTATGGATACTTTTATTATGGATCAAAAGAGGAAGAGATCAGATATCCCCAACTCATTATGGATAATTTGTGAGTCGCTCTTTTGAAATAATATGCCCAATAAGGGTGCCTTAATGGATCACAAAGTTACATTTGTTAGGTTTTAGAGATATTTTGAACTCTTGGCATTTTTGAAACACCTACTCTAAAAGATCCAAATGATCCTCTGCATGCTTATAAAAAATAGTTATGTCATCTAGGTAAACCAAGATGACCTTATTGATGAGCTCTTTAAATTCCATATGTATGGCTCTCTATAAGGTTGCACCTATGTTTATCAAACCAAATGACATGCACTAGTATTTAAAAGTACCCCATTTAGTAGTAAATGCAGTTTTGTAATTGTTTCACTACTACATAAGGATTTGGTTATATCTTGAGTAACCATCTAGTAGTGAAAATATTTCCACACTTTCGACCACTTGTAAGATTTTCTCCATTGGAAGGAGAGGGTAATGGTATTTGATAGAATCCTTTTTTAGGTCCCTAAATTCCACATAAAGACGTGTCTCACCACTCTTTTTTCATACTAGGAATAAGTTGTAAACCCATGAAGAGTGCTTTATCAAAAGTATTATACTAGATTCAATGAGTTTGTAAATCTCCTTGCACATCAATGGATCTAGATTTGGATTGACAAGACTTTGATTCTGGTGCATAGGTTATGCATCATGATGGATCTCAATTGTGTGATGCACTAAGCTTGGGTCAAAACCTATGAGATCCTTATAAATCCATGTGAATATGTCATCATATCTCCTACTAAGTTGAATAAAACTCTCAATTTTAGGTGGGGAGCATATCTTACTACCTTTTAGAGTCTTCCCTTATAAAATAATTATGGATGTAAAGATATATTATTTGGCTATCATGATACACCTCTCTCCTTTGAGTTGGTCATCATAATTGAAGATACTTTCTAGGGTGACTATCCCTTTTAATATCTAATCCCCATTCAATTGTATGACATAGTCTTCATACTAGGTTCGTAGTTATGCATGGTTCATGGTTTAAAACTCTACCTTATCTTAGATAAAATTGATGATCTACTATCATTTTAAACACTTTCCAATTCTCCATATTGTCAAGAAATATTAATCTAACTATGAGTTTGATGATTTATGTAGACCCTTTCATAATATCACATGGGATGTTATACTTTTCACCTACAGTTGCAAGCCTATTTGCATAGACATTTTGTGCTCTTGGTATGGAAATTATGTTGAATGCATCGAAGCCTTATATCATATCCCACACTCTATGTTTATAAGATTTCATCAAGCCATTCTTAGTAATACTCTATGCTTTAACCTAATTGACAACCAACTCACTATCTCCTAGTGCTTGTAGTGCCTTGATTCCTTTCTTCTACGTAAGCTGAAGGCATTGGATTAATTCCTTATAATCAACAACATTATTCATGCAAGAAAATTACTATCTAAAGGTATGGAAGTATTTATCCTTTTGGGTATAGACCAACATGATATTGAATCCTATGCCACTCTTACTTTAGGAGCCATAAAAGAATAATTACCGCATACCTTTGAGGTTCTTGCACACCTTTATGAGCTTTAGTAGCATGGGATTCTCTTCCATTATGCAATATGTGCCTAACCCTATCTCTACATTATCATATAGATAAAACTAAAAATTTATGCATGCCCATCATCCATCAAGTAATTTTGGATCTCTTATAGTGGTGTCACATCTTTGTGGAGAATTAAATTCTCCTCTTAGTTAAACATTTCACAATTTTGCTCAATTGGGCTAGGAGAGTATGGTTTGACATGGATTTTGAAGATAGCCTATACCCTTATGGTCAATTTGGTCCCATATCTAGTTATCATTAGTATGTGTGACCAATCTAAAGATAAATACCCACCCACCTTTGTCATGAAGTATCAAGAGAGGCAAATGGTGAAGTAGGGAGGTAAGTCAATAACTATGATATCTTACATAATGGAGAGGCTTGGGCATGCATGTAGTGTGAGATTCAAATATTTGATGACCCATATAGCCTTGACTATCATTATATCAAGATGTACCACTCCTTTTGACATAGGGGAATATGTAATTCCTAGTGTATTTATAATCTTCTTGGGCATCACTGAGCTACTTGCACTTGAATCAATCATGCAATTGTGTACCAGATGTTGGTTGATGATTAGAGAGATGTAGAATGGGGGCGGATTATTACTATTACACACCTTTGCTTCTTATAATTTAGGTTGACATAGACTTGTAGAGGTAGTAGGTGGTGGTTGAAAGGTTTGACATTCCTAGAATCCTTTTAGCATGTCTTAAAGTAGATTCCTTTTGAGATGGAATAGTATGTCCTACATAGTTACATTCAGGTTCATCTTCTTCATTTGTTCCACTAATTTAAATGGAACTTGAGACCCCTTTGATTATGTCCTTAAGGGGATGGTATCCTTTGGTGTCAATTCACTAATTTGAGGTGGCCCCCCTTCTTACATGATTGCATCTGAGCACAAAGGTTGTGTAGACATCTTAGCTTGTACACCTATGCAAGTGACTTGGGGAACTAAAGGCAAGGGTGTTGTAGTTGGTATGGCTTCCTCTATAGATCTTATTTTTAATCTAGTATTGAAATTGACCAAGCTGTTTCCTTTATCAGGTGAGCTACCTTGATTTACATACTTAAAGTCCTCTTCTTGCCAATTGATAAAAGAAGACCATCTTATGGTTGAGCCAATGCCTAGATTCCTTTCTCATGTAGATTTGAGCTTGTTATTTATTCCTATAAGGGAAAAATTTACACCATAAGTGTTTGGTTTAGAATCCTTTTTTTTCATGTATCTTGATTATGCAGTTGATTTCATGACACCACTCAAAATCATATTCTAGATTTTCTATACTGGCATAAGGGCATTAGATGTGCTAACAGTATCAAATTTTTGTGCATAAAGCATCCTATTATAAGTGAGTTTATTTTGATTTTACATGCCACCTTGGTAGGGAGGTCTATTTGACTATTACTATTGAGTGAAAGGTTGGTGTGATCTGGGATACTACACTTACTACCTTTCAAGAGCAACAAGTTTGTTCCCAAAACTTTGTAGTAGAGATTTTACTTTGTGTAATTCATTAAAAGAGATAGTTGATGAAGTAGGTGGGTTCATTATGGTAGATATAATAAATATCATAGGTTATGCAGCTACTTGATTAAGAAGAGGATCCATGAATATAGTCATAAGGGGTCTAGGTACAATCTTTTTTTTCTTGGATTAAACAATTTTTTTCACACACAACAAGCATTAAGGAGGACTATGCCACCCATGGACTGAATCATCACCATTATATCATTATTAAGAGCCTTTAGAAAATATATAAATGCAATGTTAGGATATGGCTTACACAAGGGTGGGATTCTATCCCAAACCCCTTGAAACTTGAAGTTAAAATTGACCACCATCTTATGTAGGGCTTGCTTTATAGTTATGAGAAGTACAAGTGATCACTTCAATACTTGAATTGCTTACATAATTATTTACCAAGTTCATCATAGTTTTGAATAGAATTGGGTTTCAAGCCTAAGTACCATTGAAGGGATTTTACCTTGAATGAGGAAATAAGTAACCTGACTATGACATTATATTTAGTGACATGGTGCACTAAGTAGATATTTGTAATATCTTGAATATATTCCATAGTGGAGGTTGAATTTTTTCCCATGAAATATGACAAACTTTTGAGGGATACCACCATAATGTCATCATACTACACAAGAATTAATGGAATACCTCCATTAAAAGGCATAAACACTTGATTCTTTGGTATAGCCATGAATGGGATAGGGAGTAAGAGTCTTCTAGGTGTGGAGAACCTTCTAAATGGAGTCATGGACTACACCTTGGAAGATGACTATCCTACACCACTCCTTCTGATAGGGGACAAAGATGCTCCAACTCTCCTTCTATATGGCACTATAAGCTTAGTGAAATGGAAATTAATGCCTCTTGTAGATGATCTTATTCTTCTAGGCATGTAGATAGGGGATGATCTTTATAGACTATAGATGTTTAGGGTCTCTAGGTGCTCTTACTGAGAGTTTACTACACTTGTTACCCAAAGATAACACCAATTGTTTATATTTTTTTTAACCTTGGTCCCACTAGGCATGTCATAAACTATTTTTTATATAAACGTTCACCCATGGATGATCCATGGAATGAAGGAGTTTTTTTGTAAGGAACTTAACATGAAGGTCTTGCATGAAGCACAAAATTCTATGGTGCTAAGCATAGAAATATTATCACTCATCTGCATGCACAAACATTAGTTGTATCATCATACTGATGGGAATGTCCCCAAGTCATGGGACCCTTACACTCTTTAGGATGAGCCTTCAGAGCATGTTGGATTCTTTCTATTCTAAGCACACCTAGTTTAAGATCGATGCATAGGCCTAAAGAGTAGAAAGGTAAATCTATTAGTAGTCTAAACCTAAGATTTTTAGGTAATAAAGGAGGGAAAAGGTAAGAGATGTTAAAATATAAGAGAGGTGATGTAGCTAGAATAGAGTGAATACTCCTACTACTATTAACTATTAACACTAATTGGTTGCTACTACACCAGAAGCTTGAACTGTTAGTGAGGGTGAGACTGGAGAGGTTATAGATTTTGGGGGAGCCTAAAAGTAGGGGTTGAGGGTCCCAGAGTGTCAATAGTTTCCCCCTCTAGCCAAGAGGTCTAGTGGACACTATCTGACCATGAGGCAAGGGAGACTGTTGAGGGTGAGAATCGAACCCCTCCCTAGTGGAGTTGCCAATTTGTTAACACTAACCAGTTGCCGCTATACCAAAAGCTTGAACTATTAGTGAGGGTGAGCTTGGAGAGGTTATAGATTATGGGGGAGCCTGAAATCAGGGGTTAAGGGTCTTGAAGTGTCAACATTAACATAATACAAACCTTCAAAAATAATATAATATCACATAGATTCCACCAAGGATATTCCAAATGCATAAGTATTTCACATGGAGGCATATGAATGTAGTACATCACTAAGAGGGACAAAACATAGTCCATAGATAATATTAACATAGACCCTAATATGCACAAAATATGACCTAAAAATGAGTTTTGAGTTCAATAAAGAGGTGTTAGGAATGGACAGTGGTGAGAGGGGCAAACATTACCGATAATCAAGGATCGATAAACATAGATAACACACAGATCATTAGAAGAAATGAAAGAGGTGGACTTAATTCTCATTAGTATACAAGATTTATCTAATAAAAGTGCTCTTAGAGGACAAATTTCAATAGTGTGAGGTTACTAAAAATGTCAACCCTTGTACAAGTGAAGAAACAAGCTTTTATGGTGAACAATTTTGTTTTACAATAAATTCACTACTTGGGTCAATGATTGTAGCTTTAAATTCTTTTATGGCACTATGGACATGCTTCTTTAAGTTATTCGGTGATTAGATCTAGAGTTGGTGGTAGGATTATTTTTGAATATATGTATGCATGAAGAATGGAAGATTTTTAGACAAGGTCAGAGGGTAACATGTATCCATATCCCAATTTCTAGTAGCCATTTAGGCATTTAATGACTTTTGACATTACCTTAAGATCCTCTCAACTACCCTCTTTATACCTTGCTATCACTTAACATGTGGTGATTCCTAATTGGTTTTGAGTGTAACTCTATAGGGATGACCGTGTGGAGGGATGTCACCCCCCTCAAGCAAACTGAAGACTTCCTTTTTTTGAATGATCATTATATAACCACATGTTAGTAATGGAAGGAGGATTGCATTTTCCATGTTTCAAGGGCATAGATGTAATATCCTACATATGGTCATAAAACTACATTAATTATACATGAGGAAGACTTTAAATAAGGGCATGCATGAAGATCAAGTATCTCAGGTGTGCCCTTCATTATTCATAGATGTTCCCTACACTACCTTTACTTAACCATTTGGATCTTACTGGTCAAGAATCTAAATTTGCATGACTCTTGGACTTATGCACCATAGAATATTGTAATAAGATACACATTAGGATCTTGATGTAGGCATGAGTCATCACTGTATTATTATGCAGACCTACACTCCTATCTCAAGCTTTGGCATAGATGGGAAGCACCTGCATAACTGCTTATTGGAGTACCTAGGACCATGAAGGTGTGTTAATTATCTATAATTCTTGTGCTAACTAGTGTGACTTAGAAAGTCAACATCTACCAAGTGGAAACATCTCAGTATTCAAAATCCCAAAATGATTAAACTTTAGAGTTGAGCTTGAGGGCCTGTGAACTTATCCCATGGCATCACCATGACCCATAATGAGTTTTGGCATGAAGTAGACCTAAAAGGGTTCATATGGCACTTAATTATGTTAACATTGGATCAAACTTAAAACTAATTCCAACTTAACAATTTGGAAAGGTAAACATGGGATTATGATAGAAAATGAATTATTTAGTGTTCATGGATGAAATTAGGAATTCTTTTATCTCTTGATTAATGGCATGTGACTGATAAATAAATTATAATAGTTGGAATGAATAGTTTATAAATTTATGTTGATGTATATATGTCTATCTACTCATGTTTTTAGGTCTGGTTATATGTGATTTGCTAGTATTCATGTTTGTTTTGGTGTTGAAGTGTAAAAAAAAATGGGCATTTTAGGTGTAAAAGGATAATATCAAGAAATCCATTATGAAAATAAATCAAAAAGACATGAATGAGCACACCATATTTACATAAATAAAAATATCACACATATATCATTAAAGTAAATAATAAACATGAGAACAAGATATATTTGAAAAAAAGAATTCATATTTCACTATCATATACACATCAACATGTTTCCTTTAACAATAATATACTTCATAATAGAAAATTTCCATTCAAAGTTGACATTTACACATGAAAATCTTATAGATATTATACATCCTAATCCTTTAAACCCTAGCTTCAAGATTATTCCAAGAAATATAGCTAAACATTTTCAAATGATTAACCTAAACAAGACATCCCAAATGAAATCCCAATATCCATTTTTGTAGTCTTTTTTGGACCAATTGAACATCTATAATATACTATTGATTCATCTCTTTTTTTTCCAACTATCATGCCACCTATCCTACAAATCTATAATATTCCTTATTAGATATATCCACTTGTCTTACATAGTGACATTCTCCATTGCTTTTAAATAATATAATTTTCTAACCTAAATATATCCCATGTAATTTGCATTCTTTATTTATATTTATTTTCATGTGTTAAGGTCGCCTTCACTATGTTTATTTATGTGTTTCTCTTTCATGTGTATTTCTTCAATAGATGTATGTTTATTGTAAACCATGAGATTTAAATCATTTTTATTATGTAACATTCTATTTATTGAGTTTATTATATCAAATGTATACTTTAAATATACCTAATAAACCTTGGCATACCTCACTCATGCATCAATTCTTAAATGGTTTTTATTAAGTACATTTTAAGATTCAGCAATATCGACATGATGATAATTGTAGCATATTTTTGAAATCACTATAATGTGACCATAATCACTCATATGATTCTAGTATATCCATTATTATTAGTGGTAGATTATAAGCATTATTAGAAACATAGTCTAATTTTAAGATTTTAGTCAGCATAATCTCAAAGCCCTTTTTAGCATCAAAATCCATTTATAGAACCTAAGTAAGTCAAATTAATGTATGAATATCTATTTATCCATATGTTTTCTAATTTATGAGTTTTATCAATCATTCAATCCTTTGATTCTCAATTATATCACATTAGTTAGATATAAGCACTGGTTTATTACTATATTTATCTTGATTTACCATGTTTCACTATTTAATAATATTGTGAACCACTTAAACCATAATTTTATAAAACATTTTGGTGAGCCTAGTCCTTAAAATCATCCAATATTATGGTTTCCTTGTTTATTCACATCTTAAAGTTTTATTTGATCTTTAAAATACATTTTTTAGACTTTGATATATTTATCATTTCAATATCATTAGCCCTATCTCCTTTCATGTTTTATATGTTATCCATTCTTACATATTATGCCAACTAATAAATCTATATCTATAATCCCTACTAGTTGAAATTCTATATTTAATGGTGATAGTATTGATTTAATTAAAATTATTTTGCTTAGTACTAATCCTCATTTAAAATAAAATATTGTAATAATTATTAAAATCCATGCTCCTTCAATGGTTGTTTATAATGAAAATGGTGCAAATGTGAATCATGATTACGCTTATATTTAGCATGATTATAAACACAATGATGAGACTTCTTACTATCATACCAAAATGTTTAATTTAAAATCTCCTAATGATGATTATTTTCCAAAATTTAATACCTTTGATAAAAGTGATTTTGAAAAAAAAAAACTTATGGTTCTTAGAGAGATTGATGCTATGATTTTTGTTGTTAGACATGAACAAAATGTTAGTGTATTTAATTTATCTAAAAATTTTGTATGGTTTTTAGATGCACTTATGATGTTCATTTTTAATTCATGGTAGACACTAATTGGTGTAAACTTGTCCAAAAACCATTTTTGGAGAATATTATCAATTACATAAATAAAACTTTTATTTTTTTTAATAATAGATTTATCTTATTCTATTTATAACTAATATCCAAATAACTAATCCTAATGTTCTATCTACTTTATTTAATAACTTATAAGGCTGGTTATTGAGCCACATTATAGATGGAAGTTAATAATATACTTATAGAATTAGGCTAGTGCTCTTAATCTAAAGAGGTATCTATACTACTTGGATAAATTTGTGTTATCTTTTTTTAATGATTTTATATATTTATTTATGCATGTACCATGGGTGTTTGTCTTATAGTAGATAACACAATTATAAACAGTATCCAAATATTTTAATATGGTATCAAACATATTGAACATTGACCTCATTTTTCACGTAGGTTCAAAAATCAATTTTACAATTTTTATTTTTCTACACATTCAACATTGTTTTTAGTTTTTAAATATATAGTTTATTTTTTCATACATTTTAGATTTAAGACCTATATTAGTGGCTTACTACAAATAACCAATATTATGATTTCATCTCACCATTATGGGATCTTGGTTCATCATAAATAATTGATTTTAGTGGGGTATTAAGGTTGAATAAAAGTCATTTTATATAAATCCCTTAAGTTATAATTGTTTTTTGATAATATTAAAACTCACAAGAGTTATCATCTTTAGAAAATAAGTTATCAATTTTACCTAATCCATGGCGTGAGGTGTATTTTTCCAATACTCAAGCCATTATAAAACATTGTATATGGATTTTATCTTCCACATACCTCATATTATTTAGGAAGTGCCAAGGATGTTATTTTTTTAATAGAAATCATTTGGACTATTTGATTCTATGGTGCACCAATAAATTTTTAGCCCCAATAAGTTGTTTTCTAGTACTTCAAAGACATGAAAATGCAGTTATAGGATGGTGTAAACCTCTATAATTACTACCCTTTGGGATTGTTAATTATTTTTAACTACAAATTAATATATCATAGAGCCTAAAAATGAAACACATGTTGTCTTAGTTTTTTAAAAAGTAACTCTAGGTACATTTGGTAGATTGGTATTATTGTAGTATTATTTATCTAGAACAAGTTGTAGTATTCCTTATTGAGACTTAGTTCTAAAATTACATTTTTAGATTAAATTTTAGTATCATTATTTTGGGAGCTATTGTTTAAAATTTTATAAAGAGGTTTTTTGTTTCATAAAATTACAAAGGTGTTTCTATTCTTAAAAATTATATAGATAACTAATTTCATAAAATTACATTAAAAAGATACAAACCAACATTTATGTGAGAATTAAAAAATAGTATAATTTTTTATGGATAATGGGGAGTCTACACCATTGTTATTTTCTCATTGATATGATCATTTTAATATGTATTCAACTTTTTTGAAAAATAATTTGCATACAATTTATTTTCATTTCTAGTCCTTAAAAACGTTTTCATAAATATTTTGTTTTCCCATATTTTTATTTCACTAATGTTATTTTATCCTTTATAATATCATTTTGACATGTATAACATATTTTTTTATTTTTTTTACATACAATTTTTTTAGTTATTTTTCATGCACTCAAGTTTCTTTGCTAGTAATGAAAGAAAAATATAGACCTATCAAATTCCAAATTTTTCATCTATAAAAGATACATTAGTGATGTGATGCTTAGAAATGTCATTTACCAAATTTTAATGAATTTATAAGCTACACTTTTGACCTTCTCAAATAGAAAAAAAGACAATGTTTTTGATAAAGTTATAGGTATCATTAGTCAATTAGTGTCCCCTAATTTGAAGTTTCATTTTTAACGCATCACAGAGTCTTGTAAGGTTTGTAATACCTCAAAGGAGTATTTTGGAAATCATATTAATAAGATTTCATGCCAATTGGAAAAAATATATAAATTATCACAGTACAAACAAATATCATCTATGGACTTCATCACTCAAGTCAAGTAATTGAGGATTCTAGTTGTTAAGATTGGTGAAATAAATATTTATGAGAAAATCATTTTATCTAAATTGGATAATCCTTACTCAATTTTTATTTCAAAATAATACACACAACAAGACTCCATGGAATATGTAAATGTGACACCAAATTTTGATAAGCTATGTGAGAAATTTTAGATAGAACATTAAAAACTAATTTTTATTTCAAAATTCCAACTTGAAATTACTAATTAGTAGATATTAGCGAGAAATTATATGAATGGGATGTCACAACTCAAATTCATAAAAATCACTACCAAAAAAATGGAAATAAAATCCTAAGCTTAAGGGAAATGAATTGACTCAACATAATCCTTCCCCAAGTTAAGACAAAGGCAAAGGGAAATTAAATGAAGTTTTTGAAAAGAGTGTTTCAATTGGTGCAAGAAACTAGGCCATGTTGAACATAAATATAAAATGGTATACTTAAAAGAAAATATTTTAAAAATGTACCTTTATCCTAACAAGATAAAAGAAAAAAGTTTTACAATAAAGGATCACATGTGTTCTAGTTTATTTTTTATTCAACAGCTTTTCATCATATGGAATATGATGGATCACTATTTTAAAATCTTGACCAATGCCACTAAAATAAATTTTATGGGAAAATATAGTCCTCTAGTTGTTAAGAATGAAGGCATAATTTATATTGATAATAGCATATCCATAAAATCTCTCCATGTTCTAGAATTTTATTCAAACCTCTTATTTATATATTAGATCACACATTCAGGTGAATGCAACATTGTTGAGTTTACACACCAGTTTTTTCATTAGAAAATATCAAATACTAGTCCACTATTATAACCACTAGAAATGTTGATCATCAACCATAATTTTACACATTTGAAAAAAATTTGCTCACTCAACAATCACAAGTCATGATTGCACATGTTAATTACTTGATTAAAATTTTACATGATAATTTTGGTCACCTTAACTATCACTCATTTTTAGACCCCAATAATCATAACATGTTTATTGGAGTTCCACAAGTTTCTTTCATAAATGGATTTTTCCATGTTATGCACATTGAAAACAACACAAGAATCCATTTCCCAAAGGAAAATACTTGAGATCAAGAGACAAGTTAAATTTGGTTCATAATTATATTATGTCATTTTTCAATGTTTCTTTTTATAAACACAAATATGTGATTATATTCATCGATGATTTTATCATATAACTTGGGTCTACTTTCTAAAAACTAAAAGAGAAGTCTTTGAGCACTTAAAAAGATTAAAGGCCCTTGTTGAAAACCTATCAAAGAGAAAAATAGTGTCTTAGAATATATCATGGAGGGAATTTATTTTATAATAAAATGATTATCTTTTGTGAATAAGAGGGAATTCAACTTCAACATATTATACCCTACAACCATCAACAAAATGGCATAGCTAAGTGAAAAAATTACACACCAAAAGAAATGACCAATTGCATGGTACATTCTAATGAATTTCCTCCAAAGTATTAGGTAGATGAAATTTAGTGTATCCTACATCCAAAATCTCACTCCCCACTCCATAGTGAAAAATATGACACCTAAAGGAAAATAGTCTAGTGTCAAGGTATATGTTTCTAATTTTGGAGTATTTATATGTAATTCATGGGTGCACATTATAGATGAAAAACACAAAGCAATGGAAAGGTTATTCCTTATATATTTTGTGGGTATTTTGAATATGAAAAGGCATGCCATATTCTTATTCTAGGAACTAATAAAGTGATTTATTGGTGGGATATGTTATTTGATGAACAATCCCAAGATTTCATGTCAACATCTCATATTCCTCCTTTTATTAATTTCTTTCAGTTTGGATGCAAAATATAAGGTCTATAATGAAAAAAATTTAGTTTATAATACTCCCACTATGATAGTTACTACATTTTATATGATGAGCCACATTGTGGGAAACTAACACTAGTAATAAAAGACATTAATAATGTTCATTCAAACCCAACACAACCTCTACCAAAATGGGTATATACAATTCACTATGAGGCTAATGAATTCAGAGGACTTTTAAGATATATAATCAAGATGAAATCACAACATCTATATGGTGTTTGAAATTTGACATTATTTTTAGGGACATTGGATCTAGATACTTATCATCAAGCTTATAAGAATCTTGAAGACACATAACTATGGCAGAATAAATTATTTCTATGAAAACTAAAAAAATGGGACTTGGTTCCACTTTTGAAATGAATAAAAATAGTGAGATGAAATTGGGTGTGTTATACTAAGTACGAAATATATGGGTCTATTTATAGATACAAATCACAATTTATATAAAAAAATATTTTTGCATGTTAAAGGTGTTGACTACCATGAAACATTTTCTATAGTTTCATACATTAATTCCATCAAGATAGTAATATCCTTGGATAAAACACAAGGATGGAAATTAAATTATATATATGTCAATATTGTTTTATTGAATTGAGAATTTAAATATGAAATATATATCCCAACATCATGGGTCTATAATCAGTGAGAACTCTAGCTTTGTGTGTAGTTTGAAAATGTCCTTGTATGGGTTTGAAATAAGATTATCAATTTTGGTATGACAATATAGACACATTATTAATCAAATATATGTTTACATATGGTCCCTATGAGACCATAATATACACCAAGTTGCCAAGAAAATATTTATTGATTTCCTCTATGTTAATGAATTAATCATCATAACAAGTTCTACCAAGCAAATTCATGATGTGAAATCTTGGATAATGAATTATTTTGAGATGAATGACTCTATCTTATTAAATTTTTGCTTGGTATTAAAATTCCATAGTCTAATAAAGTAATTTTTTTTAGTAAATCCAAGTATGCTAAAGAGATACTAGAATTATTCAACATGAAATATTATGAGCCTGTACCAACTCTTATAATCTAGAGTTGATCCTTCCACCGTGTGTTCTTATCCTTTAATTTATGGTATTCTCTATAGGATATTAGTGGGAATTATTAGATAATTGTCTCATAATTTTACTCATATTAAATTTTTTATGAAATTTGTATCATGATTCTTTAAGAACCACCATGAAAGTCATTAAAAAGACATAAAATGCATTCTAAAGTATCTTTAAAGTACTACCAACAATGGGATTTAGTAAAATTCAAGAGTAAAATCCTCAATTTATCCATAATATATATAGGCTACACATATATTAATTAATTAGGCAATCTATATGATTACAAGTCAACCACATGATACATCTATCATCTTAGAGCAGGTCCTATGACTCGATATTGTAATAAGAAAAATAGTATTCCTTTTTCTACTATAGAATATTAGTATAGTGGAAATATCATTTATAGCCATGAGTTAGTTTGGATTCAACACTTGTTTTTAGAATTTGTATTTCCATTGAACTAACCCACAACAATTTTCTTTAATAATCAAAGTTATAGACACATTAATCCCAACCTAGTGGAATAGAAAAATAATTCATGTTGAGATACACATTTATTATATTTAAAATTTGATACAAGAAAAAATAATTTATCTTGAGTTTTTTTATAATAGATGATTAGGTTTCATACATCTTCACAAAACCCTTGCTTAAGGCCTAATTTTTTTAGCTCAAGAAAATTTTGGGATTGAAGGAAGGTGTCATCAAGGGTGGATATTTTAGTGATTCCTCCATAATTTCCTTAATTTAAGTACATATTATTGGATATTTTATTGTATTTAATTACTCATACCCTATTTTATTATTTTCATATGCATATGTAGTTTGTTTATAAGAACTTATTGGTGCATAATTATCGACAACCCATATTAGATAATATTGTCAATAAAGTAAATACATAATTGATTTAAAATAATAATAGGAATATCTTATTATTTTTTGTAATGCTATCCTATACCATAATCCTAACCCTAACCCTATCATCATCTCTTATGTATATAATAATAAAGAGGTTTAGTGGGTGAGGTACATTATGGATAAGAGTTAGTGTTATATTAGTAGATTTAGGATATTACTCTTAAGCTAAAGAATTATATATAATACTTGGATAGATAAATGTTATCTTATTTTTAATATTTCATATATTTATTTATTCATGTATTGTGTGTGTTTATATTATGTTATCTAACAATATTATGAACCATATCCAAATAATTTACTACAAAATAAGATATATTTTTTTTATAAAAACTCTACACTTAAGAAAGAACCTGTTACTAATGATCATTTGAATGTTTATAATCCATCTACTAGTGGTTCCCCCTATATCATAGGTCATGATGTTATTTTTCCTATTTTCCATATATTTTTCCTCCTCTTACTACTTTTACTTAAGTTTGTAAGACTATTTATTCTCAGTTTAATACTTCTCTTGTGCATCCAATTGTTACTAGACCTTCTCATCTCACTTATAATGTTATATCTATTGGTCATGGTATTGGTAAAAATATTAGAGAATCTATTCGTTCAAATTAAAAAAAAATTATATACACATTAAATTACATCTAATGATGTATCTATTAAAAAATACCTTTAATAAATGAAATTAAAAATATAAAAACTCTCAATGATCTCAAATACTAGCCATATGGTCATTTATAATGATATATTATGTAACCCTTTATCTTATGAGGACCCTATATAATCCTTTCCTATTACTTTTGTTATGTATAAAATTTAATTAAATAATGATAAAGGTGATCCCTCACATCGTATTTGATCCTTATAATATTTATGCCTTGGTTTTATATAAAATGCTATATTTTTAACCAATCTCTCTCTTCTATAAGTCTCAAAGACTACTCCTTGGTTTTTTTTTCACCATAACATTAGTATCAATGCATTATTTCAATGATTTGGTAGAATCTTCTTAGCTCAATTTTCTACCAACATTAGCCCAAAGGTCACATTTTCAAGACTTTCAAAACTTGAACAATGATAAAATGAGAATGTTAGTATGTACTTAAAATCAAAACTATAATTTAAAAAAAATGTCTCACCAAATATTTTAAAGTGACTTACAATGTATATTATCTAATATTTTTATTTAACCTCATAAAGACAAAGTGATTTTTAATACATGAAAATATTTAAATGAGATTTTACATATGGTTTAAAACTATTAAATAAAAAATTTAGAGCTAACACACTTAAATATGGGTTTAATTCCATTACCTATAATATTTAAAAATATAAAGGCAAACCAACATTCAAAGCTAAGGAGAATTATACTCTTACTTTTTAATCTAGGAATGGGGATAAAAATCTAGTAAACATGGTATCATAACTAGTTGAAAGTATTTTATTTCTTTATAGAACATCTAAACAATTTGTAGTGTTATCCATGAATCCTCATGTAAAAGATGGAATAATTAGGAAATGTGACCTAAAATGAATCAATGACAGGACATTATGAGCCCAAATTGGATTCTATTATTAATTCATTATATATTTAACTCTTGATCCAAGACACTCATAATAAAATAAGGATACATTATGGAAAATATACTTGCATTTTATTATCTATGGAAAGGTGATGAATTTAATTCTTCCATTTGGGTTTGGAACACTCACAAGAACTAAAATTACATTCATTCATGATTTTGGGCATGTATGATATGTAAATATAACCCTCAATAGGACCCATATATTAACCTTGCATATATTTATATTATTGTGGCACTATGATAAATTAAAGATACATATTTAGAGAAGTTATTGAGAGGATTATGCACAATAATTTTGAAGAAAAGATAGATTCCTAGACTTATACTATTAATGAATTAACCCATTAGTTTTTAGACCCCTAGGATCAACAAGGACATAATCATGTCATATTTATAGAATCACTATAAAGTGATCATAATCATCAGTAAGATTTGTGTCTATCTATAATTGATGTTGGATGATTTTGGTCATGATAAAAAACACATCCTTATTTCATGGTTTCAATATATATAGTCCCAATGCCTTTTTTTTGCATCATATTTCAATACCATAGCCCAAATTATATTAAGGTACACATCTCCCTTTATCAATATATTGTATAATTTACCAATTTTATCAATAATTTAATCCTCCAATTCTTAGTACAACACTTCAGGTAGATCTAAATTAGTGCTTATTACTATATTTATCCCAACTTATCTTTTTCCATTATTTTACAGTATTTTTCACCACTTCCACCATAATTTTACAAAGCACATCTTCACAATACAAAATAATTTATATAAAAATAATATATTAATTATCACACCATCATGTTTGATCATACACTTAAAAAATATTTGCACTACTACTTTAGAATTTGATATCTAGTCTAGATTAGTTGACCAAAAAAATATAAGAGAAAATGGATGAATAGGTTTATGAGTGTAAATACTAAAATATAGTATTATACACTTATAAATGTCATTTTTTATACCTTCAACCAAAATGAATTGTACATACATATATGAATCTAATTATCCATTTTATCACATCCAATTATTATCTATGGGTTAAATAATTCTAAGTTTATGTCAATAACCTATAGGAATCCCCCCTCCCTTAATCTATGAAAAACGAGTAAACTATCATACTTAAAAAATTTAAATCATCAAATAAGTATTCATGTCTCTTGTAAAATAACTTCAAACTCATAACATATCATTTGACAGTAACACCTAAGTCAAATGGTTTCATGCTTTACCAATAAATGGTCATATTTCAAAATAAATTCACACCCATGGGTCAACACATCCTCTTATCATGTCATTGGAATGAAAAATTACATAAAGAGTCTCATATATATAAAAATAAAATTAGGATTATTAACCATTTAATAATCACCTACCTAATATACATATATACACTACTTCACATTAAAAGGAACTACCCTATTATTTATAATTTTAAAATTATGCACAAGGATTAGGTCCTAAGTTTTCATTTTCCAAGTGTCAAAATCTAGATCACATGTTACATACATTCAATGAAACTAATTACACACATACATGTAATGAGGTGCACCATGCAATTTGACATCACTATTAGGAGTATTGGATATGTAGGCAAATATCTACCACTCAATGGGGAGTCATTGAGGTAATATCAACACATATTTCTGCCCTTTTCAGGCCTAATTATATAATTTCTAGTGGACCTTAGGTTTTAAGTGAAGGAGACATATTTTTGGGTATTAAATTCATAATTAGACTTTGGGATCACACTCATAATTAGTTTCACTAGAATGTATCCTAATAAAAAAATAGTATTCATGTATACAAATCCATCAAAATTGGAGTGTAGTAACTGATGATAGTGACCCAAACCTAATGTTACCATCTTAGTGATCCCATATCTCTAAATTCTTATCTAAATAGCCTATAGTATAGATTTATTCTTGCCTCACCACCTATCTATAATCTTAGTCCTTTACAAATAAGTTAAATGGTAAGTATATTATACATATATTGTAATTTCTATATTTATCAAGTTAAAGTGCCAAATTAATTACAAGCCTTTGCATTTAGGTTTGTACTTAGTTCTTACACATTATAATCTGAAATATTAAAAACTTTATATCTTAGTTAGGGTTATGATTAATCTAAAATAGGGTAAAACATAATATTTAACCCTTATATTACTTGAAAATTTCCAAATACTAGGTTTCCCTTGGGGTTTCATCCTTCTATCTAGGGCTTTAGAGTTTTGCCTTATGGTTTTAGTTTTGATTTATGATTTCCCCATATAAAATAAAATAAATATGTTTAGCTTTGTACCTAGCCTTATGTATACTTTTATTATTTCATCCTAGCCATCCAAGAAGGATATCTCCCTTTTCCCTCTAAGGCATAATGCTAAAATAAGTGGGGCATATATATAACATTATCATATTCCTTTAGATTCATGTAAAATGGTTGTAATGAATGTTTATTTTTATTTTCCTTTTATTGATGCAATTATCAACGAATATAAAAAAGATGTTGATTATATTGAAATCCATAATTTATACCATTATAATCATGATAATAATCAATATTAATGATTATATGGAGTAGATATATTAACCAAGTTAAAGCCTTGCCAATTTTATACACTAAATTTGTAAAAATCCTCAAGAATTAGACGTGATTTTAAGCTTAATACTATAATATAAGGTTGCACATAAATTTAAGGTTGTTACCTGAAGTGAAATATAAATAACCCATTACCAATGTCAATCATCATTTTGGAGTTACCAATATCATTATAGTTATTTAGACTATTACTATATTTATTATTATTACATATACACCTATAGTTGCATAAGTGATACCTACTTAAGGTATGGGGGAAACATAAGGCCTCCCTTATATTTCCATGCTCATTCATATGTATCTAACATATGTTAATCATGTAATGAATACACATATTACATCATCAACCTCACCTAATACATGTTCCCTCAAGAATAGTTTTTTAGATCTGTAAGCTAAGGTGTTCCAATTAGAGTAAGGTGATTCTAAAACTAGTTATTCAATGGATTCACATGTTTTAATTTATAATAAATTATCCCCAAATATTTTATCTTATCCATTACCCATAGGGTTTTTATCTCCTCATCTTCCATAATATGATAATAAATAAAAAACGGAGTAACACCTTCGATCCTTCCATGTATCACACTTATATTATGTTACAAATGATATATTATTGACCAAGTTATTACCAAAAAGTTCAAAATTCTATGATTCTCAATGGTTTTATGATCTCCCTTTCTAATTATTTATATAATTCAACCTATTGGAAGATCAATTTATAACACATTTTTCCATCAACATTGACGATAAATCATCTTATATAGAAATTTTCAAACTCAATAAATGATCTAAAGAGCCAATCATAGATTATGTAATTGGTTTAATACTAAGGTAGATAAGATGAATAATCCTATGGTATACAATGATTTACAGGACATATTCAAGTAAATATTGATAGCTCCTCTCTGTGAATCCATATTATCTAGTAAATTCAAGTCTTTTGATGAGCTATGCCATACAGTGAGAGAGTGACAAGTCAATTTCATATCTTTAAAAAACTCAAGTATATACATAATACTAAAACTACTCTAATTAAGGTTCAATACAAACCAAAATACCAAGTTAAATATAATTATGCAAAACATGAGGCAACGTAGATGGTTAGTGTAGTATCAAATCCTAAAAATCAGCTTCTATTACCCACTATATAGAGGAATAAATATTACTAATTACATCAACCTCCATAGACACCATTACAAAAGTTACTTGAGTACAACCCAATATATCTCCTACCACCACAAGAGGTTTATATTATTAGGCCTAACCCTAAAGGATGTGATAGTAATAAATATTATAATTATCATCAATCTATGGGTCATTCTAAAAATATATGGTTCAAACTATGACACAAGATACAAGATATTATTAATGAAAACATTATTTATATTCACACACCTACACATGATTATATACTACAACCAAATGAAAATATAAATTTGATAATTTTTATTTGGTCCCTCTCCTAAGAATGAGCCAACTGAGACTAAGTATAATTTTGAAGTTTATTATACATATAATACGCATCCACATCTCATGATATATAAGCACCCATTAGATGGTCTCATTGTCACACTTATAAGCACATCAACATAAAAATATATGATTTAATTTGATGATAGTAATATTTTCAAGGATGATTAAAATATCCATGCACTATTCATATGGGCTTACATAAATCTACACCCTATATGCGATGCCATTATCAACAATGATTCAAGTGAAAATATTGGTGCAATGACACTCCCCAATGCTCTTAGATACAAATAAACCAATTTAAAATATACATAAAGAGTAGTTAATGGATTGAATGGATGAATACAAGATAATCTTGACTACATTATGTTATCTCTTCAGTTGGGCTCTACTGTAGTGTCTAATTTATTCATATTGTTTTCAATTAATGGGGTATTTGACATGTTTTTAAGAGTCTCTTCAATATAAAATATTTATGCATTACCATCTATGTATCAATTATATGCAATACAAAAAGGTATTTTTAATTTTATACATTCAACATGAGTACTTTATTTGGCAAATGTTATCTCACCCACTACCCCAACCACAACCTTAGTTCATTGTTACACCTATAGAAGATCATTATATGTAAACTATTGTTTCACCTATATAATATCATATATATATATATATATATATATATATATATATATATATATATATATATGATTTTTAAACACATGTAAGATAATTATACATATATATTCATTACATCTATTCATGATATTTATATACAACCAATTCAAAATAGATGAGTTGATTATACTAAACATCCATTTCTCAAATTTCCATCACATTATATAGTCATGCAAGACTAATAGAGGGATTTTTACACTACAAAAAACACTAATATATTTATTTATATAATTAAACATGTTACATAATGAACACATGCATCAATACATTTTATTACTATAAAAATGACCCCATAAATTCATAATATTCATAGGTTTATCCATCATATATATTATCCTATGATTAGTGATGATGATAGCTACATTACCATACCAGTTCCTTCTCAGATTTTGATACACCTACATCCTGCACTTTATTCTCATGAAAGGTAAACCTTAAACCATATGACACATTAACCTCTGATGACCTTGATGGGATAATTAGTTATCACTTTTAAAATTTAAATATAAATTTAAATAATCTATTAATTTAAAAATATAAAAAACTATTAAAAAATCATAAATTAGGACCTGAGCATGACATGAATTCTAGTTACATTATTTACATATGTTATTTATCACATTATAGGTATATTATGAATTAATTTTCATACACACAAACATCTCATGATATATAAGTGTGATGTAGGACATAAAAATTATATATGGATACATAGATGTTAGACCTTATTATAGATAATGGTCATGCCAATGTTGGGGACATCTTATTTCACAGGTCACATTATTACATGTTATATCTTTCCTTAAACATTTAGCATGTTTAGATACATATAATAATTTTATATTTATTTCTATTTACTCATATATTACAAATTTTTAAATGGATATTTTACCTTACTATGCCATGAAATTTACATGCATAGATGGTTAGACTAGTTTTTACTTGCTCTATGTTTCATTGATGTTATTTATATTTCATGATAAGCTAGTCATTGATTGTTTATTGTTTGAATACCTTGGAATTTTATGGTAAATTTTTTTCCTTATTTATTACATTTTAATGTCCCTTTATTTTATCCATTAACATTTCTTGTTGCAACATTTTCATGTCCCTTGATTATGGTCCTTGGTCTTACTTGTTGCAACATTCCCATGTCCCTTGTTTGTATCCCTTGGCCTTATTTATTATGAAATTTTCATGTCCCTTTTATGAGGTCCTTGGAGTTATTTTTTAAACTAATTTTTATTTTTTATGTTATTATTTTATTCATTATAGATATATAATTATTTATTGAGCTTGTTGAGTTTTATAAGTTTATGGGTGTTGCGATCTTTATCACACACTTCCCATTTTTATGTGATTACATGATTCATATCAAGCACCTATATCATTATTTATTCTTATTAAATTCATATATAGGTTATTATTACCAATTAATTGATAATTACTACATTTATGTTGACACGACACTTTTATGCCTTGCATTGCATATGTTCCATACACACCTTGATGACATATTATTTGTATGTTGGCATTATTCTACATGATTATAAATTTATACATGAATAAATGATACATTTAAATATTTATTTTGAGATTACTAACTTGTAGGATACATCCCTCACCTCAAAAGGTGGGCATATAAATGGGATTTTTATATATACTTAAACCTCCATGAGTAAAATATTCAAACTTTGGGATAGAATAAAAGATTCAAAGATTTTAGAGGAGTTAAACTATTATTTTTCTTCAAATATGGGACATATGTACACATTGATATAAATTATGGGGTAATATAACATGCATATTCACTCACTTTATAGAAACATGAGTTATAGAGTATAGAATTATATACACTTGGATACATATGAAATGCATATGTACACATTTTTATAGGAACAATAGTTATATATTTTCATATAAAAATACATTTGAGATATAGGTTCTCAGATTTAGCATATATATGCATAAAATTATACATCTATTTACACCAATTCATGGGGCATGATAATTATTCATGCATAGTAATTTATAATTTGATAACACATTTGATGGTACCCAACAACGAGAAACATTGAATCTATAAGTCCATATGCAGTGGTTAATTCATGTTTATTTAGGTAATGCAGTTGAGGTTCAATGATGTTTAATGGCCTTTGTATTACTCATAGTGATCCTAATATGTCACTCCCACATTTCATTTATGGGTTATAAGATTAGTGAAATATTATTTACATGAGTTAGCATGGTTAAGCTATAGTGATTCTCCATAGTCTTTGTAATACTCCCTATTCATGAGGGTTGGGGATTTTTTATTCCCAATCCATGGCATGTACTTAGTTACACAAAATTTTGATTTGATCACCCCAAAATCTCCAAATAGTTTAGAAATATGAAACATTCTTCAATGCTTCATTAAGGAATCATAATCTCTAACGAGCTATAAGGAAACACGGTTTCACCTAAGTACATTTGTACTCCTTATTTTCTCTTAAGAAAATCAATATTTAAAATATATGTAATATTTTAGATTTCATTTTATGTACATTGACTATTATATGTTCATTACAATTTTATGTGGATCAAGATAAATATTCAAAGCATATAACAAAAAAAAAATCTTTTCAAACTTAAGTATGCATTTATTTATTAATTTAGTATTAATATTTAATTTCAATAGTATAATAAAAGGGGGAAATTGGTAAATACTAAAATCTTATATTATAAACTTAGAAGTTTTAAATTTATTCTAACATCACCCTACATGACTTGTATTTACATATATGACTCTAATTCACTATTTTATCGCATCCAAATTATATATATGGGTCCAATCCTTATAAATTTACACAAATAACCCATAAAAATTCACCTAGCCTATTCCAAACTAATAGCCATGGGTATAATCCTTCTAAATTTATAGATCATAAAATTAGTATTCATGTATCTTGGATTGTAACTATTATAGATAAAATTTACACCCTTTGGAAGGTATTTCAAGCCTTCCAAATTTTATTTAACATGGAAACACCTCAATGTTTTGTGTACCCTATTAGAGAGGTGAATCCCAAGGTTAAAGGGCTAGATCCCCTTGATGAATCACTTAGGCTCAAACGCTACTCTAACACTTGATAGGAAAAGGGATAGAAACCTAACATAATGGAGGTGATGAACCAAATATGAAATCATCACTACCAACTAATTAAAATTTCACTTAAAACAAGAGACTAACCTGCACATGACATTAATCCAAATATACCTCTCTACATTAATGTTTCTCATGAAGATTTGTGAAGCAAGATTGAGCTAGGAGGACTAGTCAAGAGGTCATGGCATAACACTAATGAAAGATAACTCACTAAACCCATAAAAACTCCATTTTAACACTTTAATAGAATTGTAAAAAGGATTCCAAACTGAACATGAATGCTAAACAAGGATAATCATCCCAAGGAAGTAAGCATATCACTTACCAAGATCAAATAATCAAGCATGTATATTGAAAATAGGCCATGGAAAAGGTAAAAATAGGTTATCATTCATTTATAAAAGGATAAAAATGGGTATGGATTCACCATATGTAGGTGAAGGATACAAACCTAGATAATTAAGTCTAAATATATGGAGAAAGTGAGAGGAGAGAAAGGCATAGGAGAGAGAGAGAGAGAGAGAGAGAGAGAGAGAGAGAGAGAGAGAGAGAGAGAGAGAGAGAGAGAGAGAGAGAGAGAGAGAGAGAGAGAGAGAGAGAGAGAGAGAGAGAGAGAGAGAGAGAGAGAGACAAGTGTCCAAAATGAATTACAATAATAAATTAGTTTGAAACTTCCATATCAGTTCCTAAAAGACAAGTGTTAGTCTTATAAATATTCTCTTCTACTCCAAGTGGCATGGAAGTTGTAAACTTTTCTTGATAACTTTACTAGCTCTCCAAAATTGCACTTTGCCTTGGCTTGTCAAATGATAAGTGGATTTATTGATGGTTAGATTATGTTGAGTTACAACTTTTATATAACCTTGACACATATCAACTGATATATTTAGGTTATCATTGACACATTACTTCATTCTCTTGCTAGATGTGATCTGAACAACATTTTAGGTGATAATTTGGGTGATGCTTCTACCCCAATTGGTGGCAGAACTTCCAGGAGCCATAACTTTTGCACCATAGCTCCATTTGATTCCCCGTTTAAACCATTAAAAATATAATAATGATGGGAACATATTGAGATGTCACTAAGATTTTATTGGTGGGTTTTAAACCTAAAAAAATAAATGGAAGTACCCCAAATTTTAATTTTAGCAGTGCAATCTAAAAATAGTAAGTTTCTACAAATAGTAATTCCTTGAATTTTATATTGTTTTAAATCATGGAATTTGAACCATTTAATCTCCCTCAATATTTTTGAACTTCCACATCATCCTCATACCTTCAAAACATTTATAAACTAAGATGTAACTCGAAATGGAAAGCAGACATATCTTCTCAGAGATAGGCATATGTTTGGGTCTACAAATTTGATGAATAAAACATCTCTTCTCAGAGATAGAATAATAATAATAATAATAATAATAATAATAATAATAATTATTATTATTATTATTATTATTATTATTATTATTATTATTATTATTATTATTATTATTATTATTATTATTATTATTATTATTATTATTATTATTATTATTATTATTATTATTATTATTATTATTATTATTATTATTATTATTATTATGATGTTGTTGTTTTTGTTGTTATTTTTTCTTGAATTATCTTTCAACTAAAGCTTTTGAGTTTTGGATCAAGGTGTCTAGAAGTCTCTTTATCTCACTAGGCCAATCTTACTTACAAGTGTCAAGAATTGGATTCATCTTCTTTAGTTCATTATATATCCATAAATTACCTATTAAAATCATATAAAACCTTTAAAAAAATTTAAGGTCTCAAACCAACCCCAAGAACTTATTCTACATAAAAAGCTCCATTTTGGCTTCATTCCTTGTAACCCTGACATCATGCAAACCTCCTTGTGTAGAGAATTGTTTAGATGATACGAAGAAAATAAAATCATATTTGAGGACCCAATATGGTTTAAATATCCATTACAAGTTTCATGTCCTGAGAGTGAGTGGAAGTTCCTTTTTCTACCTTTCTCTCTCCCCCAATTAGGCCTCAATTAGGCCTTCTTACCTAGAAACTAAGTTTTGGCCTAAAAACACTCCTACACATGTGAATTTTTTTGGAAGTTTTTGATTCACTTTACCAATTCCAATTCCAACATATATGTCAATTTTTATCTCTTGATACCCTATACAGATGGGTCAACCATGAAATGTTCAAAACCCCTAGCCTAAGTGCTTGGATGGGCATGGGAGACAATTTGAGAGATTGGAAAGATATTTTTTGGTTATAATGATTTTAATAATATGTTTTAGCTCTAAAAAATTATCTCACATCTCATCATGCTGAAAAGAGGTCTCTTGATATGTTTTCTAGGCTTGCATTTAGGCTATTTGGCTTGCAAAACCATGTTTTCTTACCTCTTTGACCAAGTAACTAACTTTTAAGGCTTATATATTAATTTGGTATTCCTATGAAGGTGTGTATATTGTTAATTAACCTCTATATATTCCTTATATTCTTCTAAATTTTATCTAGAGATAATCTCATACCCTTCTCCTTCACATACACACCTATAGTTGTGCATTTATGCCTATTTTGTATGGTATTGTACCTACATATGAAAATATCTACCATTTATAGGTGATAATGAGATATTATAATGTCATAAAATAATTTTTAGGTTTAAAATATTCATTATAATGCATTGAAAGGCATGTTTCTCACATTGGGTCTTCGTGAGGGTTTCAGGAGGGTTTAAAGCATGTTTTATTCTTAATATTTGTTCATAGAGGACAAGTCCTCTTTATTTATTATAATTCCAAAAAGTGAAATTTTAGGGACCCTCCACCACATCCAAACATCATTTATTCCCATGATTGACCTCATAAGAGATATTAGTATAAGTTTGTGACCATTTAAGTTCAAGTAGGTCATCTATGACTGCCATGTTCTCCTATTCACTTATTTATAGAATATAGATATTTTACTTAGAAAATATTATCATGAGAATATATCATGAACACATAATATCACCTCTAATACCATTATACTTCATGCAAATCCTCCAAGGATTTTTGAACTTCTCAAGGTGGTCTCTCTAGTAGAGAGGATTGTGTGCACAAAATGAGAGAGTTTTTTGGTCAAAAAACCCTAAATTACATTTTATGACCATGAGAAATTCCAAATGAGTTATATTTGACTAATTAATTATTATAAATGATATAAAATTTACATCATTATCCTAACAATAGTTATTCAACCTAAGTTCATACCATGAAGGTTTGAATGCAACTAGGCCTGCATGGTACTAATCTGACTATCATCTCCTTTATTTACTTCAAGGAATCAACCTAGCTATAATATATTTTCCATGAAATCATAAATTCCATACTCATATTAAATTTAAACTATTAAATCACCTTAAAATCACATTTTCTCCCTTTTTACACGTTTGAAAGGCAACCTAATTGTTCAATCAACTTGTAAGTAAGCATTTTAGGGTCTTAACTATGCCTTGGGGTTTTAAAGGAATTATAGGATCATTAGAATAACCATTTATAAATCATTTAATACTTATTATTCTTATTTTAACCTTATTATTCTTCCCAAGGTCTCAAAACTTTACAAACATCCTTTGTCTCTCTCATACATGCTGTTGACTGTAGAGTATAGTTTAGGCCCACTAGGCTTTCATATGACAATATCATTATCAATTTATATATATTTGGAGTTACTAAAAGTAATTTAATGATTAAAAACACTTTATCTTTCTTATCTAAATTTTAAACCTTATTCCAAAATCATTTCTTCAAAACATATATACTCTATCAAATATCCTGCTTGTAGGTGCATATTGGGTATCTTGAGCACATCTTGAAGGTGTACTTTCACTCTATAAAATTTGGTAGATATAGATATATTTTAGAACTATTGATACATATCCAAACACATTTAACTTATCTACCCATCAAATCATATCTATCTTCAAAGCATATCTTTTCAATGCTCCCACAAGGCTTCATACTGCTCCAACTAACATTCTACCTATAGGTATAGTTATTGAGCATTTTGAACATTAGTTTGTTGATTCATCCTTATATATAAGTTTTAAACTCCATATATATTAAAAAAACACATTTATATACCATTTAATTTTCCAAATTCAAACTTAGTTCACAATTTAACACAATTGCTTACAAATGTAGACCTACAGGTATGTAGACCCATAGGTCTATAATTTTGAGATTATAGAATTTCACATGACTATGGACATATAATTTTGAGCATAAAGTTATAAAAAAAAAATCAATCACTTTATTAATAAATTTTAGCATTCCATACACTTTTAGAAGGCCAAATATTCCTTGTGAAACCACCTTTATGCAGGCAGACCCTTATGCATAATGTTTGAAAGTTAGTTTAGAAACCACATGGAGAGGCTGATATAAGTTGATTATATATGTTATAAAGACTTGAATGGATTTATAGGATAGTATAATACATTTTATAATCACTTAGATTCATTAATATTTTTGGAGAACCTTGAAACACATAAACATTGACAGTCACTTACAAACAATGTAAAAGAGTGGCTTTCCTTACCAAATGGCTTCCCACACGTGCCAAATTGGTGTATCAAGTTGTATGATACATTTATAAACCTATGAATATATATTAAAGTTTATTTAACTCAAAAAATGAGTGTGCACTTGAAATGGAATTGCACAAAACTCATTTTGTGGGTATTTAAGCCGAAAAAAGGCACCTTAACTCCTTAACAATTATTCATAAAGCTAAGTAGATAAATATATAGACCAATGAAAAAAATTTAAATCCCATAGGGTTACCATTATCTATTAAAAATATTAGTGTCTAACTCCACCTGTATAGCCTATACCATGTATATGAATTTGGCCTTCATGAGATTATGAAGAGTGCAATGGAGGAGAGAGAGAGAGAGAGTTTAATGCACCTATTAGACTTGAAACTTGATCCAAGGTTAGAATATGACTTGTATAAGCTAAAGGGATGTTATAAAAAAAAATTACATATAAATGATCTCTTGAAGTCTGTACAAGTATCTCAAACTACTTCTTTAGAGTCTAAATTGAGGTAACTAACTAGTTCTGACATGCAAATGATGATCTGACTTCTTCTTGACATCATACACATTAATACACATTTTTTAATGTTTTTAATTTTAAAAATTACTTATTATTCCTCATATTAATCCAAAAATTTATTTAAATGAAGTTGTAATGTATGAAAAAACATAAAATAAACCAATGCATGGTTAGATGGCTCTATGAATTGAACATAACACCTTGTAAGGCGACCTTTGACTTTAATTGACATATTCACTATTATATTTGAAAACTTAAGTAAGAAGGAGGATTTGGAAAAACTTATATTTTCCACAATGGAAACCTTAACATTGTCAAAAACCTTGAACTATGTTAAAATACCTTAATTTCCTCAAAAAAGGTTTAAGATTCATTAGCAAGGATAACAAGCATGTTTCAAATGATAGGGGTTGACTATTTTTACCTAGGCATAAAAATTGGTAAAAAATTTGGATATTCATAGGGGTAGCATGCTTGTTATGCTAATTAGACCGGTATCCTTATCCTTCCATTGGGTAATGGATTCATTTTCACTCAATTTCACACTTGATCAAACCTTGACCATGACAAGACAATCTAATTTGACTTTCAAACACAAAAAACAAGTAAAAAAAGACACAAATCAAATAATAAGACACACAAATGTACTATCAAGCACTTAGGGAACAAAAAAAAATAAAGCAAACTAACTATACACAACTGACCTGAAAATAAATCCTTCTTCTTGAATTAAAGGGGAAGCTTGTACTATATCTTTCTCCATGAAATGAATGATGACATGAAATAATTTACCTCTTAAGCCTTTCTCTTATTGTCTTCATCTTATTCTCAAATTCAATTCCTCTTGGCATGTTCTTATGTTTCAACAAACTTCTCCTGACCTCTCTTAATGTTTATGTCTATCTTAAACATGGCCATCTCTTGGCTTATAGGAGCAACCTCAAACATGGTTCCTTGGAGACTATTACCTTATATTTAAAGAAGGAAAGTATCCTCTAGGTAATCCTTAATCTTAAAAATAAGAGATGCATACCCTTGAAGAGTCTCAAATTCATCACAAATCTCCTTGAACTTTTGTCATATATCATCTTGGTCTATGAAGGTAGCAATAGTCTTAGCCTCTATTCATTTTTCAAATTCAATCTCTTGATCATCTTCAAAATTATCATAGTAATCATATATTTCCTCATCATGGACTTGAAACTTTTGGTGGTGTTCTTCAAGACATGTTTCCTCACTAAGAACCTTACATTCCTCATCAACAATATGATTTTTCTCTCTTAGAGGTGTCATCTTCTCAAAACTTTCATATTCCTTGAACATGTGCAAATAGGTCTATCACATGTACTTCACATATCTTTTAACCTACTCATGAGACTCAAAAAAATCAATCAATATTATGTTTCTCTCAAAAACCTTTTCTTCCATGTCTTGATCAACCTCTTCATCGGCCAAGGTAGCAATTTTGGCACTCTCTTCGTGGGTAGTTGTAACCTCATCAAGATCATCTCTTTCTTCATTCAAGAAGATTGATTTGTGTTTGTATTCACTAAAGGGAGTATCGATGGTGAATTATTGATCATAGATACTTGAATTATATTCATCAGTTTATCTTTGAATCACATTTACAATTGTAATCTCTTCTTCATTTGTTTCCCATAGGACAGGTTCCTCTTCAAGAAGGGATGTGGTGGGAGGGTTATGGGAAAGTTCATGATTTGGAGAGGGATTATTAGGTATTGTGTATGGCTCATGAATGGACTTGGGAATGGAGAGAGTAATTTTTGAACGTGAAACCTTGGAGAGATAACAATTTTTTTTGGGCAATGAAAGAGACATTCTCTTCAACAAACACCTCATCTTTCTCATGGCCTTATTTAAGCTCTTCAATAGCTAAAACTTTACCTTCAACCTTATCAATTAGAGTCTCATTATTGTTTTGAAAACTTTTTTGGATAAACTTCCAAGATGTATAAACTAGAGGTTCTTGGGGATAGGTAAATGGGGATTGATTAGGCATAAAGCTCTTTTTGTCTTTAACCTCTTGATTTTGGCTCTCTTAAAGTCATTTCATCTTCAACTCCAACTCTTTGATTTGACTATCTATACTCTCTTGTAATAGCTTCTCTTGAAGGTTTTTAGTGACCTAATGAGGGTAAGAAACACAAGAACATTGGTGTGAGATATAAGAGGACTCTTGAAGAGGTATGAGAAAGACTTGCATAGGTTTAGATTTTTATTTAACTTTAATTCCCCAATATATACTTATCTCACCTTGTTCACTCCATGACTTCACCACGTGATTCTAGCTTGGAATCTTGAAAGACTTCTTAGGGGATTCTTAAGGAAGAGAATTAGCTTTTTGGTTCCCGATGATGGGATGCTAAATAATAGTCTCCTCCTTATTTTGAATTATCTCTTGGATTTAATTTCAAGAAGGTAAGGTTTGAGGAACACATGGAAGACTTGAAACATTTGGAAGTTCACTTGGAAAGGTCTATTGGGGAAGAATGTATGGCATATATGAGAGTTGAGATGGAGTGTAAGAAGACACATATGGTTGATGGAATTGGACCTATTGTTCTTCATGGTTTCTTATCTTATCCTCAATGATTTGAAATATACCACTCACATCGATCATATCATTTGTAAAACTTTGCCAATTTGCTCTTTCAATAGGTGCCCATTATTTTTTCATTAGCTGCAAAGAATATCTCATGTCATGAATGAGGTGAATAGGACTATCTTTACCATATTCTCTTTGTTTATTAAGGTCTAACATGTACCTCTCATATCCTAAGAGAATTTTCTTCAAATTTGAAATGGATTGGTTTGATAATTGAATACAAACATCTTGAGCTTGAGAAGGTTGATCATATGTGACATCATGTCCATGTAGAGGTAATATAGGATAACCCTAGGATTGATATGGCTCATGACAAGACTGATAAGGATTATAACAAGGCTGGTATGGATTACAATATGCCTAAGATAATTCATCAACTTGAATGAAACTAAAATTTATATCAAACTCAACCATAATAACTTCACCAAGATAATGAAATAAAATGTGAATTACTTTGAATGGGTGACTAGGCTACTAGAACCAACTGATCATACATGAAATAGCCATTAATGTTTTGAATTCATTCAAAGGCTAATAGGTATAAAATGAAAACAAGATTTCTTCCATAACTTTGGACCTTAATCCCATCATCCATGCCAAAACTATTATAGATAAAATTTTCACCCTTTGTAAGGTAGTTCAATCCTTCCAAATTTGATGTAACATGGAAACACCTCAAGTTTATGGGTACCTTATCGAAGAAGTGATTCTTTAGGTTAAAGGTCTATATCCCCTTGATGAATCACTTAGGCTCAAACACTACTCTAACACCTTTTAGTAAAAGGGAAAGAAACCTACTCTAATGGAGGTGATGCACCAAATATGAACTGACCATTACCAACCAAATATAATTTCACTTCAAACAAGAGAATAACCTTCACATGACATTAATCCAAATATACATCTCTACATCAATGTTTCTCATGAAGGTTTATGAAGCAAGCTTAAACTACGAGGACTAGTCAAGAGATCATGACATGAAAATAATGAAATATAATTAACTAAACCCATACACACTCAATTTGAACACTTTAAGAGACCTTTAAAAATGATTCCAAACTAAACATGAATGATAAACAAGGATAAGAATTCCAAGGAAGTAAGCCTATCACTTAGAAAGATTAACTAATCAATCATGTATATTGAAACCAATACATGGATAAGGTAAAACAAGGTTATTATCAATTTATAAAAGGTTAAAAATTTTAGGGCTTTTCCATACCTAGGTAGAGGATACAAACTTAGCCAATTAAGGTTAACTATATAGAGAAAGTGAGAAAATGATATATATATATATATATATATATATATATATATATATATAGAGAGAGAGAGAGAGAGAGAGAGAGAGAGGTGTCAAAAATGAGTTACAAAAATAAATTAGTTTAAAAATACCCCATTATGTCCTTAAATACAATTTTTATTCTTCTATATATTATTTTCCACTCCAAGTGGCATAGAAGTTTCAGACTTTGTTTGACACCTTGACTAGCTCTCCAAAACTGCCCTTTGCCTTAGCTTGTGAAATGACAAGTGGATTTATTGATGGTAAAATCATGTTTATTTACAAGTTTTCTCTAATATTACCACTTCTTGATTAATATCTTCAGGTTCTCTTTTAAACATCACTTCATTCTCTTGTTAGGTGTCTAGAAGTCTCTTCATCTCACTAGGCCAATCTTGCTTACAAGTGTCAAAAGTTGGATTCATCTTCTCCAATTCATTATATCTCCATTTATGGACTAATAATCTCATATAATACCTTAAAAATTAATTTTTATGTATCAAAATAACCCCAAGAACTTGTTTTACACCAAAACTTCTATTTTGGCTTCATTCCTTGTAGTCCTAAAATCATGTAAACCTCATTATGTAGTGAATTTTATAGATGTTATTGAGAAATTTAAAGAATATTTTAGGACCCAATATGGATTTATATCTCCATTCCAAGCTTCAGTTCTTGAGAGTGAGTGGAAGTGCTTTATTGGCCTTTTTCTCTCCTCAATTAGGCCTCCTTTCCTAGAAACTAAGTTTGGCAAAAAAAATCTCAGACATGTGAAACTTTTGTTAAGTTTTTAATTCACTTAAAAATTCCAATTCCAACCTCCATTTCAATTTTTATCTCCTGAGACCCTATACATATGGGTCAATTGTGAAATAGTCGAAACCCTAGTCTAGGTGCTTGGACGGGCATGGGAAACAATTTGAGAGTTTTGAAAGAAATTTTTAGGTAATAAATATTGGAATAATTATTTTAATATATATAATCATCTCACATATCATCATTCTGAAAAGAGGTCTCTTGATATGTTTTCTAGGCCTGTATATAGATCATTTGCTTGTAAAACCATGTTTTCTTACCTCTTTGACCAAGTAACTAACTTGAAAGTATTATATATTAGTTTGATATAAATTTTCATGTGTTTATAATGTTTTTTATCCTCTTTAAAGTCCTTATATACTTATTCATTTGATCTATATATCATCTCATACCCTAATCCTTCACATTCACACCTATAGCTATGTATTTGTGATTATTATCTATGGTATCGTACCTTCATATGCAAACCACTACCATTTATAGGTGTTCATGATACCTAATAAGGTCTCAAAATTCATTTTTAGGTTTAAACAATTCATTATAATGCATTTTTATCACATCTAGTCTTCAAGAGGGTTTTAAGAGGGTTTAAAGCATGTTTTGTTCTTAATAATGGTTCATAGAGGAAAGGTTCTCTTTATTTTTCCTAATTCCACAAAGTTAAATTTTATGTTACCCTCAACCATATCCAAACATAATTTATTCACATGCACAACATCATAATATATCTCAATATAAGTTGGTAACCTCTCAGGTTCATGTAGGCCATTTGTGACTGCCTCGTTCTCCTATTCATTTATTCACAGACTATAAATATTAAACTTAGAAACTATTATAATGATAATATAGTATTAAAACCCCCATATCACCTTAAATTTATATTATATTTCATGCAAATCCTCTAATTATTTTTTATCTTCTCAAGGTGATCTCTCAAGTAGAGAGGACTATGTACACAAAATGAGATAAAGTTTCTTAGTTAAAACACCCTAAAGTAAATTTGTGACCATGAGAACTTTAAAACTAGTTATATTTTATCCATTCATGATTCTCAATTATATATCATGGGCATAAATCTCCCAATAATATTTCTACAACCTAAGTTCATACCATGAAGGTTTGAATGTAACTAAGCCTATGTGGTACCAATCTGACTGTCATCTCTTTTATTTACTTCAAGGAATAAACCTATCTAGAGTATATTCTCCATTAATTAATTAATACACTACTCATATTACCTTTCAACTAATAAATCACCTTAAATTCCAAACTGATTGTTTGGTCCACCTATAGGTAAGCATTTTAAGGTCTTAGTTGTGTCTTGGGGTTTCAAAGGAAGTTATAGGATCATTTAAATAACCCTTAATAAATTATTGAGGACTAATTATTCTTATTTAAACCTTTTTAGTCTTCCAAAGGTTTCAAAACTCCATAAAAACCCTTTTTCTCTCTCATACATGCTTAGGATTGTAGAGTATAGTTTAGGCCCACTAGGATTTCATATGGCACTGTCATTAGCCATTTATAAAGATTTGGAGTTCTTAGAAGTAATTTAAGTATTCAAAACACTTTATATTTCCTATCTCAACTTCAAACGTTAATCCAATATCACTTCTTCAAAACATATATACTTTATCAAATATCTTGCCTATAGGTGCATATTGGGTGTCTTGAGCACATCTTGAAGGTATAATTCTACTTTATAAATGTTGGAATTTCTAGAGATATTTGATAATTATTGATACATGTCCAAACATATTTACCTTATTTTCCCATAAAATCATACTTAACTTTAAATCATTTCTTTTCAATGCTCCCACAAGGCTTCATACTACTCCAACTAACATTTTGCCTATAGATCTGGTTATTGAGTGTCTTAAACACTAGGTTGTTGAGGCATCCTTATCTATAAGTTTAAAACTCCATAGATATTAAAACAACACATTTATATACAATTTAAGTTTCCAAATTCAAACTTAGTGCACAATTTAACATAATTTCTTACAAATGCAGACCTAAAGGTCTATAGACATGTAGGTTTGTGATTCTTAGATTCTAGGCTTTCACATGATTAGGGACATAGACATTTGAGATTGAATTTATCTAGCCATTA
The DNA here is from genome assembly GCA_037957365.1 of Torreya grandis. Classification (NCBI taxonomy): domain Eukaryota; kingdom Viridiplantae; phylum Streptophyta; class Pinopsida; order Cupressales; family Taxaceae; genus Torreya; species Torreya grandis. The sequence goes on from JARHVA010009815.1 coordinate 167,912, forward strand.
TCCATCACAGTTTTAATAAATTTGAGCCTTTCATACACTTCTAATAAGGCCAAATAAGCTTTTTGGAACCACCTTTATGCAAGCAAACCCTTATGCATATTGTTTAATAATTAGTTTAGAAACCACTTAGAGATATTGATATAAGGTGATTATATATGTTTGAAATCCATAAATATATTTATATTATATTATAAAACATTTTATAATCACTTGTATGCTTTAGGATTTTTAGAGAACCCTTAAATAGAAAGAAACATTGACAGTCACTTGCAAACTATGTAAAATAACAATTTCCTTGCCAAATGGCTTCCCACACATTCCAACCTAGTGAATTAAGGTGTGTGATTCATTTACATACCTATAAGTACCCATTCCAATTTATTTCATGCATCCAAAAAGTTCACACTTGCAATGTAATTTCATAAAATGTAGTCTATGGGGATTTAAGCCTAAAAAAGGCACCTTATCTCCTTAGAGATTGCTCATAAAGATAAGAAGCTCAATATAAATAAAAATTACAAAAAAAATTAAGCTCACAGGGGTCCCATACTCTAATAAAAATACTATCCTCCAACTTCAATTGTATGGCTTGTACCATGCATTTGAATTTGGTCTTCATTAGCTTGTGAAGGGAGTAAAAAAGGAGAGAAATTTTAATGCACATGTTGAGATTTAATCATGATCCAAGGATTTAATATGACTTTTATAATCTTAAGGGATGCTATAAACTATTATTTACGTAGAAATGAGCTCTTAAAGTCCATACAAGTGTCTTAAACTACTTATTAGGAGTTTAAATTAAGGTAACTAACTAGTTATGACATGCAACTAATGATCTAACTTCATCCTGACATAATTATTGTTATCAAACTTTTTTTAATGTTTTTAATTTTTAAAAGTAGGTATAAATCATCATATTAAGCCTAAAAGTGACTAAAATGACTTTGGAATGCATAACAAAACACAAAAAAAACTAATGCATGGTTAGATGGCTCTATGAAGTGAACATAACACCTTTTAAGGCCACCTTTGACTTGATTTTACCTCTTCACTATTGGATTTTACAAATTTATCAAGGAGGATTTGAAAATACTTATATTGGCCACAATAGAAACCTTAAAACTATGCTAAAATATCTTAGTTTCCTCAAATAAGGTTTAAGACTCATTAACAAGGCTAACAAGTTTTATCATTTGGATTTTCACCCTTTGAGGAGATGTCTCAACTCTTCCCATCCAAGTGTCACAATTGAAACACCTCTAGGTTGCATGTGAGCCTAAGAATAAGGTGAATCTCTAGATAGGGCTAGCTCCCTTGATGTACCACTTGTAGAATTCTACTACACCTAAAATTTGTGAGGGGAAAAGGGAGAGAGAAAAATGAAAGCATACTATCCTAAAGGAGGTGATACATGTTGGGTGAATATTTTATCATCAACTAACTAATATAAAAATGGGTATATCAACCACAACACAATGAGATTTATATGGCAAAATGGGTGTGGTTACCACAACATAATGAGATAAATCTCTCCTCTCAGCAAGGGGAGGTTCCCTATAAACTATAATATACTAATATAAATTGAAAATAGACTCAGGGGTGAAATCATACCATCCATCTCTCTTTTTTTAGAGATGATGTTCACAAAATAAAGGAGAATTCTTGTGTAATTACTGAAGGCATTTCTCTTCTTTCAGAAATGATGTTCAACAAACAACAGGAATCCTTCCTAGATAGTAACTGGATCCACAAGAAACCCACAAAAGCACAAAGTCTTTAGTTGTTTCTCCTACTAATTTAGGATAAAGTAACATAGTATAATGAAGTGTAGCATAAATTCTCCACCAAAAACTACAACAGAGTAAAACATTACGAAGGATAAGGGGAGCTCAAAGTCTCTCCAATATTCTAAAACATAAAACACATAGACTAAAGACAATTATGGCAACACAAAGTCTCCCACAGTTGACTTGAAGACATCTTTCAAATTATTTCCACTTGTTCTGCTTATTTTATTAAATGAACAAGACTATATTTAGGAAAAAGACATAAGAATGATTTCTTAGATAACACAAGATATTTCAACACAAAGTCTGAAAGGTCACTTGCTTTCTCATTCACTTGATAAAATATGATTAACAGTCTAAGATTAAAGTCTCAGGAATGCCTTTCAATTTGGGTAGAGTTTCACTTCTAATAATAGAGAGATCTCTCTTCTAAAAACTAAGAGATTACAATATATAGTCTCCAAAGAAAGACCTTGTCACTTATTTTCACAACATGGCCCATGCTATATTGAATGCATTGGAAAGAGGAAGTTCTATGCAGGGGCCATGCTAGAGCCATTTAAATCATATCAAATTTCCTCTCCAAAGCATGGGTTGCCTAATCTTCTAAAAGGTAAGGCTGCTCCTCTTTATGATACTTACACAATTGTCCACTCATCTTTACTCAAACAAAGAAAAATAGGTTGTGCCATTGAATGATTTCACTCTCTAATATCCACCTAGTGGATTGTTCCACCCACTAGAATAACTCTTCTGCTAACACTTCTAGATTCTCTATTTGATTCCCTCTTTCCTTGATATATTTTGTCTCTTCCTAGTGATCCAAGATCTTAGGGCTATCTTCTAGCCTTGTGCTAGCTTCTTTATCTCCTTTCTCAGCGGATAACTGATTTTGTCTTCGGGTCTAAGTTATTTGAAAATCAATGGTTATTATATTACCCTAAATTTGACATCTGTGCATACGTCACTGGTCATTTTGAACCACTTTTAACCTTAAACCCTTTAAACCTTTCAAAGTTCAATGGGTCAAGGTTCAACGATTTGGCAATTCAGTGGTTCAATGTTTTGTAAAGAGCCGCATTCACTTAGCCTTCTTTATGAGTTCAAGGTGTCATTGAACCAATTATTTGTACCATTCAGTTGAACCTTTTTCTATAATATTCTAATTGAACCATTCACTCAAACCTTCAACTTTTTAAACCTTTGAACTCTTTGAATTCTTTAAACATTTTGAACTCTTTGAACCTTTCGGAGTTGGAGTTCAATGGTTCAATGGTTTATTACATATCATTAAACCCCACCATTAAACCTTTTTGATTGAACCTTGGCATTGAACCATCCTTACAATTTTTTAGGAAATGCCTTAAGTGTTTTGAGATTTTTTCTTATGAAAGCTTGCCTTTTGAACCTATGATTTACTTAGCTAAAAAGGCTTGTGTGATTGAATAACTTGACTACTCAAAAAATTTTGAGAAAGAAAGAGACCATTTTGGCCTATAAGACCGAAATGGTCGACATACCATCTACAAAAACAAGTGATGGATTTTTAGAACAACAGTTAGCTCCAATTGGAGAACTTCCATCATTTATATTTTGACACAATCAAAGGGAGTAGAATCCAAACTCTAAGTGCCTTCATTTATGTCATTGGGCTACAGAGTCATGCCATCCAAAAAGAGAAAGATGCCAAAAACCAAATGAAAAACACAAAACAAACAAAGACTATACAAATGTACAATTGGACTTATCTGATACTTTAAGGATTGAAGTGCTTTAGATGCTACCCACTGTGAGGTAGTGAAAATGGCATTCCATCTTGATAGTTTAGCAAGAAACTATTTTCACCATTTAATCGATGAATGGCAAATGGACCTCTCCATAAGGAATCCAATTTTCCATGCATTTCATTTGGTTCTCTCCTCTTGTCCCATAACAATACTTGATCTCCAATCTAAAAATCATGAATCCTTGCTTGTTGGTTGAAGAGTTCCTTTACCAGACTTTGATGTGCAATAATATGGTCCACCACCATAGTTCATTGCTAATTTAGTTCAGTCAAGCACATGATCCTCTTGTTGATAGAATATTCAAATGTTTGATCTTTGACTGCCTTTACCAAATTCAATGTTGGTAGTTTTAGGGTGATTGGTATCCCTGCATTCAAACCATATAGAAGTTGAAATGGTGACATACCTATCACCCTTTTGGGTGTAATCCTGTCTGCCCATAAAATGTCAAACAATGCTTTATGTTAGGTTCTCTGATTGTCTTCTACCAGCTTCCTGATAATGGTCATTAGGTTCTTGTTGCTTGATTATGCTTGACCATTTTCTTGCAGATAATAATTAGAAGAGTGGGAGAGGATAATCCCATAATAATAGCAGAATTGGGTAACCTCATGAGAAGAGAAACCAACTGCATTATCTTTTACAATCTTGGTTGGGACTCCAAACTAGAAAATAATATTTTCCTTAAGGAAATTACATACCACTTCTGAAGTAGTATGCTTGACTAGAATGGCTTCCACCCACTTGGTAAAATAGTCTGTGGCTATGAGAACATAGTCATGTCCAGCACTCAGGGATGGGTTTATAGTGCCAATGAAATCAATACCCCATTATTTAAATGGCTCTTCGAACACCACCAGCTTGAGAGGTAATGTGTCCAACTTGGATTTCCCAATGAACTATTGGCATAGCTCACATCTATGCACCCAAGTGTATGAATCTAAAAATAGTGTAGGCCAATAGTACCTAGCTCATAGAATATTATGGGCAGTCATAAGTGCAAAAAAGTCCTCCACAAGCCAAATTATGGAAAGACTCCAAAAGTTTTCTCTATTGCACTTTATCCATGCAACAAAGAAATACCCTATCAAGGCTCCTCTTGTATAAACCATTGTCCCACAGGATAAAGTTATCAGCTTTCAACTTAATAGTCCTCTTTTCTTTATGAGACAGATGGGCAGGACACTCACCATAGGTAAGGAAATGAGTGATATTGGAATATTACTCATTCATAGTGGTGACAAAGAGAACTATAGGAATGTCTTCAACCTCTAGTATGTTATCAAAAATTAATTGGTAGAGACCTCTTCCTCACACAAGCTTCGTGGGTTTGATAACAATATCAAATTCTTAGATTTTATTAATCCAATTACCCCTTTTAGTTTCAAACTCCTGTTGAGTTAGAATGGACTTTACTATTGTATCAAGAACTAGAACAATAGTGTGTGAGTTCAAGATGTAAAAATGGAAGTGTTTTACCACCTTAACCACAACATAAGCATGCTTCTCCATGTTTGAATATTTCAGCTCATAAGCTTTGAGAGGACAACTCATGAAAGATATGGGGGACTCCACACCTTCTTTGTTCTGTTGAACCAAAATAGCTAAAAGCATGTGTTCAAAAGCATAGCTATATATTACGAAGTCTTTGGTATAATCTATACAAACCAAGATTGGGGCATGGGTGATAGCTTCCTTTATATCTTGAAATGCTAACTTGCCTTCTTCAGTCTAGTGGAAAGTAGCTTTACCCTTCATCATTTTGACAATGTGGTGAGTCTTCTCTATGAATTTAGGAATGAACCTTCATATAAAATTCACCTTTCCAAAGAAGGAATGGACTATAGTCTTACTAGCGGGAAGAGTAAGCTCTTGGATGGATTTGACTCTTTTTGGGTTGATCTTTATGCCTTCTTGAGATATAGTGTGATCAAGAAGTTTCCCTTTTGTAACCCCAAAAATTGATTTCTTAGGATTGAGAGAAATGTCATTTTGTTGACATCATTCCAACACTTATTGTAAATGATACACATGATCAGGATGATGTTTGGAAAAGATGGTCAAGTCATCAAGATATACCACAATGAACTTCTCCATTTCATTTTTGAAGGCAAGATCCATCACTCTCTATAAGGTGGCACCAGCATTGATCAAACCAAAAGGAATTCTATGATATGCAAAGGTGCCCCAAGGTATAATGAAAGTGGTCTTATGTTGATCTACTTCACCAACTTCCACTTGGTTATATCTTAAAAAACTATCTAACATTGATAACATCTCTGAGTTAGTTACTGTCTACAGTAGTTGATCCATGATGGGCAGGGGGTAGTTATCCTTTGAAGAGGATTGATTTAGATTTTTGAAATCAACACAAAGGTGAATTTCTCCATTCTTTTTTCTCACAAGAACTATGTTTGTAATCTAGGTGGAATGATGGATTGGAAAAATTATCCTCGCATTTAACATTTTCTAGATCTCAAAAAGAATAGTACCTAATATCTTGGGGTTATACTGCCTTTATTTTTGCTTGTGAGGCAATGACCCAACTTTGAGAGGAATTTCATGCCAAATTTCTTTAGGCCTGAGAGATTTTAGATCATCATAAGAGTACACCAAAACATCAATGTAATGGCAAAGTAAAGTAATGAATTTGAGTTTTTCATTAGGAGTGAAACAATTCCCAATGTTGATTCTTGGTAGCATTGCCTTGATATGACTAGTTGGGAAACGTCCTCCTTGGTATATCTCGATAAGAAGGAGGGGTAGATATCCCTTGTGCCATTTGCTTTTTCAGAGCTAGCAATTCATTTGCTAGCTTTTTCACCTTAGGATCAGTGGTGCCTGTAGAGAAATTTTTAGAAGATGAAGAATATATATTTCTATTAGGTTTTTTCTTATCTTTCCTACCAAGATAAGATCATATTCAACCTTAGTGGCCAAAATCTAAGCTATAACAAGATCTATGTGGCTAGCCCACCTCAATAAGAAACTCACTTCAGGAAGCTGAGAATTGATGAAGAAGAACTTAAGATTTTTTGGCATTGGCTGAGCAATTATAGGAATCCTATTCCTCAACTTGTCAAATTTAGCAATGAAGTCTCGCATGGGTTCATGAGGCTCCTTCTTCATCTGTGTAAGCTGGGCTAATAGGGCATGTGCATCTTTTGTGGGTTTGAACCTAGCCTTAAACTTGGCCTTGAGAGTGTTCCAATTAGTTATTATTTGTGCTTGCAGATGATAAAACCAATCTACAACAATGTCTTACAATGTTTCCACAAATAGTCTAACTGCTATATCTTCAAATTCAACACCTATCACACCACAAGCTATGTAGAAAGTTATAATATGTTCATCAAAATTAACTCTACCATCACCATAAAACTTGGGAAAATTATTTCTTGAACTACGAGGTAATTCATGTAAAGGTGGGGTTAGATTCAAAGGGCCAAAAGTGTTACCCCAAGGACCTTGGACTGCCATGATATGATGATTAAAGGGAGGGATAACAAATCTTGGTGGGGTATGTATAGACAAAGCTCTGCTAGCAAAGGAAAGAGAAGCTTTACCTAGTATTGGGGACTTGACATCTGTAGGAGGAAAAATCCTAGTTCGTTGGAGGCAAGATTATGGAGGAGAAAGGTCAAAATTATTTCACTCCACAAACTCAAACATAGGATCAATAATACCTTGAGTTCTCTGGATTCATGTATACCATGGATCTACTAGAGTGTAGAATGGAAAAGGACTAGAAATTCTTCAATTTGAAGCTTGAGGCTTCAAATTACATGTTCTTCCCCAGTGGAGTCACCAAAAACTATTGGGTGAATATTTTGTCATTAACTAACTGATGGTAAAATGGGTATATCAACCATAGCACAATGATATTTATACAGTAAAATGGGTGTGGTTACCACAGCATAATGAGATAAATCTCTCCTCTCAGCAAGGGGAGGTTCCCTATAAACTATAATATACTAATATAAACTAAAAATAGACTCAGGGGTGAAATCATACCATCCATATCTATTTTTTTAGAGATGATGTTCACAAAATAAAGGAGAATTCTTGTGTAATTACTGAAGGCATTTATCTTCTTTCAGAAATGATGTTTGTTAAATAGTAGGAATCCTCCCTGGATAGTAACTAGATCCACAAGAAACCCACGAAAGCACAAAGTCTTTCATTATTTATCCTACTAATTTAGGATAAATTGACATAATAGAATGAAGTGCAACATAAAGTCTCCATCGAAAACTACAATAGAGTAAAATATTATGAAGGATAAGGGGAGTTCAAAGTCTCTCCAATCTCTTGAAACATAAAACACATAGACTAAAGACAATTATGGCAACATAAAGTCTCCCACAGTTGACTTCAGGACATCTTTCATTTTATTTCCACTTGTTCTACTTATTTAATTAAATGGACAAGACTATATTTAGGAAAAATACATAAGAATGATTTCCTAGATAACACAATTTATTTCAATACAAAGTCTAAAAGGTCACTTTCTTTCTCATTCACTTAATAAAATATGATTAACAATCTAAGCTCAAAGTCTCAAGAATGCCTTTCAATTTGGGTAGAGTTTCACTTCTAATAACAGAGAGATATCTCTTCTACTAACTGAGAGATTACAATATATAGCCTCCAAAGAAAGACTTTAGCACTTGTTTTCATAAAATGGCCCATGTTACATTGAATGCATTAGAAAGAGGAAGTTCTGTGCAGGGGCCATGCTGGAGCCATTCAAATCATATCAAATGTCCTCTCTAAAGCATGGGTCACCTAATCTTCTAAAAGGTAAGGCTGCTCCTCTTTATGATACTTACATGATTGTCCACTCATCTTTACTCAAATGAAGAAAAATAGGCCATGCCATTGAATGCTTGTGCTCTTTGATATCCACCTAATGAAATATTCCATCCACTAAAATAACTCTTCTACTGACACTTCTAGATTCTCTATTTGATTCCCTCTTTCCTTGCTGTATTTTGTCTCTTCCTAGTGATTCGAGCTCTAAGGGCTATCTTCTCACCTTCTACTAGCTTCTTCAGCTCCTTTCTCAGTAGATAACTGAGTTTGTCTTCGAGTATGTGTTATTTGAAAATCAATGGTTATTCCATTAACCTAATTTTGATGTCTATAGGGACATCACTAGTCACTTTGAACCACTTTGAACCTTGAACCCTTTGAACCTTTTGAAATTCAATGGTTCAAGGTTAAATGGTTTAGAAATTTTGTAGTTCAATGTTTTGTAAAGAGCCACGTTCACTTAGCCTTCTTTATGAGTTCAAGGTGTCATTGAACCAATTGTTTGTACCATTCAATTGAACCTTTTTTTGGAATCTTCTGCTTAAACCATTTTCTCAAACCTTCTGCTTGAACCTTAAAGTCTTTGAACCTTTGAACTCTTTGAACTCTTCAAACCTTTTGAACTCTTTAAACCTTTCGGAGGCAGAGTTCAATGGTTCAACGGTTCAATGGTTTATTCCATATCATTGAACCCCACCATTAAACCTTGGCATTGAACCATCCTTACAATTTTTAAGGAAATTCCTTAAGTGTTTTGAGATTTTTCCTTATGAAATCCCACCTTTTGAACCTATGATTTCCTTAGTTGAAAAAGCTTGTGTGATTGAATAACTTGACTAATCAGAACATTTTGAGAAAGAAAGAGACTATTTTGGCCTATAGGACCAAAATGGTCAACATGTTATCCACAAAAACAAGTGATGGATTTTAGGAACAACAATACACAAAATTAATTTATGACTACCAACTAGATGCATGTTACACATGAGAACAAGGGACTAACAAAACATACACTTCTCCATTATGCATCTTCTCACATCAATATTTCAATATGATGTTATGGATGAATTTATAGGCTAGGAGGACTAGATAATATATCTAAAATGACACTATTGAATGGGATAACTCACTTAACCATAATACATCCTATAACACTTCACATGACCTACAAAAAGAAGTTTTCTAAGTACAAATAGGTGAGAGAATGAAATAACATGCTAAGAAAAAAGAGTCATCACTAAGAAAGATCAATCATCTAAGTAAAACACACTAATAATATTCATGGAAGAGGTAAAAATTATTATTCTTTATTTATCTATGGTATGAAAATGAGAAGGGCTTCTCCATACTTAGGTGAAGCATAATTTACAAAGGCCAAAATGGCTAGTTCTTATAAAACTTGAGAGAGAGGAGAATAAAGAAGTATAAAGGTCATAAGGACACTTTTAAAGACTATAAAAATAGTTAAATATGCATGTGAAATGAACCATGTAATGTTAGGAAGCACAAGTGTTACCCCAAGTCATGAAACTCTTGAAATGTGGCATAAAAGTACTCATTTTGGCTCAAAAAATTACCTTCATGATTTAGCCCTATTTGAATGTCCCAAAACTAACTACAAATAGGTATGATGATTGTAATTAAGGGTAAGGGTTATATACATGCCTTTCCATGCATATTTTGTGTTCTTGGTCATCTAGAATCATCTAGAAATGATCTATCATTGCCTGTACTCTAAGAAAACTCCTCTTTCAATCACCCCTCACACTTGGCCTCAAAATTGGCATCAATTTTCCATGAAAATATATGGGAGGGAGTGTATGAAACTTTTAAAGACTCTCCATTCCCTTATATTTCTTAGTCACACCTTAAAAATCCATCCACTTGATGTTTTCACACTTCTCACCATCATGCTCACTATGCCAATTTTGACTAGTTGAGATGAAACTATTTGTTGGGGCACCTATGAGTTGTTATGAATCAATAAATTATCATTGGGAGTGAGCTTAAGTCTTAATATTCCCCTCCATGTTATTTTCATCTTTAGACTCCTTCTAGAAGCTACAAAATACATAAAAAGGTCAATAAAACCCTATTTTTTACCCCATCCATACAATTTTGTATAGTCCAAAAGCATGAGAGGATCTTTACTAAGTCTTCTACAACCTCCAATGATCATTCTAGTCAAACTATATCATTTGGGTATCTTTCCATCTTCATTTCCTTCATCAGGTCAATAACCAAGGTTTGCAAGGGTTTAAGCCTATTTTACCCTCTTAATCTTTGTTCATAAAGGTTAGACATTGGAATTGAAAAAAAAATCCAAAAGACCAAATTTTATGACTGCCATCAACCTCCATAAACTCTTTATATCTCCATGCAAGGTGCCAAGGGAGATATGAGCATTTTAACTTGGCTTATCGAGCTTATCTTCTCCATTCCCTATAGACCTAAGTTGGTTTTGAGCTCAATAATAGAATATTTGTAATTTATCTACATTAAAAGATATTTATTACATTTAAAATTACCATATAAACATGTTTAAATCCATTATAAATATTTTCTAAGGTTGGAAATGAATATGACCCATCATTTGGGATTTAGGCCAAAACTCTGCCTAAAAGTCTTGGCTGAAACCTTGAGGGTTTAGTCATTCTTGTTGAAATTCCTCCTTTACTTGATTTTTAATTCTTTTTTAGGTGTGTTCAAACTAATTTTACATCCCTTTAGTATTTATACAACTCCTAGAGATTCCTTATATCCCTACTTTCTTTAAAATTGACAGTTTGCACTCAAGGGAAGTGCCCTCTGTTTGAGATAAAACAAAGGGAACTTCTATATTATCTCTAAATAAATGAATATTTTATGGAATTTTCAAGTTTTAAGTACCTCCCACATGAAAATTAATCCCTTTTTCATATAATTATACCCTTTAAAAGTACTAAAAACTGAGATAGACTGCTAGCAAAAAGACTGTGTGCAAGGTTTCACTATATGGATTGCTTGACTATATTGCCTATCCCTTTCTCTACCCATTTATAACTCATGAGGGTTTAAAATTATGATCACTATAGTTTTACAATTGTTTTATATACTTACCAACCTTCTCAATCATCCATTTTTGCATTCTCAACCATGTTCTGCTTTGTTGGGTTTGACTATGTTATCGTGCATGTTGTACTACACCTATAGGTGATTTAGGATGGAATAGAATTTTAAATCAGTACATATGCCATATTTAGACCTTAATTAATCATATATATATTATTTTAACCTATTATTTCATGTTTGTGATATACCAATCATCAAGAATAATCTTCTTTTCATTCACTGCCCTTTCATAGTTGGTTGTAGGTGCATATTTTCAAATGAGGGAGATATTTGTAGGTTTTTATCTAATCAAGACTCAATATACTAATATCTCAGTTTTCATGTTCAAAAATTTCACATCATTATCTATGTCCTATGATCGAGGTCCACAATAAAGGAACACCTCCTCAAACTTTACCTTTGGTTGGTTGTAGGTGCTTGCCCAAGCCTGTGTAGGGACTGAAGATAGTTATTTGCTCTTGTTTGAGACCATATTTGTTTTTTAAGTTCCTTCAATCAATTAAATAGTCTTATTATGATAAAATCAATCAAAATTATCAACAAATATTCCCATTGGCCTTTGATTGTTCCATGTACTTCTTATAACCTACACCTATGTAAAGCTTTCATCTACTATGAGCCTTATGCTTGAAGCATCTCAAGAGAGCCATGAATAGCTATGAGTCATAGAGAGAAGGTTGTGAAACTTATACCTTTTATGTCATCTACCATTTAATAAGACTTTCAAATGACTGTAAATAGCCATTTAATGATAGTGTACAGACTGTCATTTCCTTGGTGAATGCAAACCATATTCCATGTAGTTCCTTGATGTTTTCCATGTAAATTATGTGTCTATTAATTCAATTATACTATACCACTCTACTAGGATGCATTTAAACTCATTTCATTTATTTGGGAGACCAACTTAGCTCACATAGTTGTAGATAGCACTTAGTGATTTTAGTGTTTAGAAGGCAACTTGGGACCTCTTGAAAACCAATCTCTCGAATTCAACAACATATCTTATTTTAAAAATAAAAATACACATGTATGATATTTAAAATTAATGTAGGTCCTATAAACCAATAAAACTCAATATGATGAACCTCAATAAAGGGCATGGACCTTTATTTTGATAGTTTTGGGAAATTGTGCCAAAGTGTTATAATCTTGATCCAAGTCCATTTTAGTGTATATAGTTACTTAAACCTTCATAAAAATTCTTAAAAATTATGAAAAATAATTTTATGAACCTCCAAACATCATATAATTCTCAATCACACATTTCATGTTCCTCTAAGAAGTGGCACGTTGTACAACTGATGTAGGTGGTCATTTGCTAACTTGCATTACTCTCTTGGCTCTTGAAGTGGTTATTAAAGTTGAATTCATAATTAAATATGAATTAAATACATTTATGAGAAATAATACATCACTTCACTTCATTTTATAACCATAACATAGAATAAATATACAAAAATTGGAAAAAATGACTGTAACTCCACTCCTTCACTCCTCTTTGCAAAATGAGTTAGTTAGCTCATCAAATCAACTCAAAATTTGAAAAAAATGATGGGTAACATGTGATATGGGATTAAAATACCTTTTTAATCCATATCACTCATTGAGTTACACATACCATCTCAAATAATAACAAAACATATAGGGTGCATAGATTGGCAAGTAAATTTGATAGGCCAACTTCTTAAGAATGATTCATAAAGCACCGGCCACCATTATCCTAAAACCAAAAATAAAATGGAATTTTACTGAGTGTAGAATATACCCCCAGGATCATTTTTCCTAAAACCTCTCTTGTTGACCATACCAAGTACAAACTTGAAGACCATTTTTATTTGCCAAGCCTAATGGAAGGAAAGAGAAGTGGTTTTCTTCATTTATTTGAGATTATGATCAAAATTATCACTTTAATGAGTGTATGGAAGACCAAGGGAAACTTTTTAAATGTCAACTATAGGATGTTGTACAAGTCTATACACCTCATTAAAACTCCTTTTTTCTCCAAAAAAATTACCCTTTTTCTAAGGAACCTACCACTTTTTAGTTAATAAAAATTGAATAAGTCATAATAGGACACATGACACATGAAATCATATTTTTTAATGTTCAAATTTCTAAAAGAGGCCAGACAAGTCGTTAAATGCTCTATTTTGACCCCCAAAATGACTCAAAAAGACATATTAACTAATAAAATGGATGACCAATGCTAATATGATATATAATGACATCAAGTAACATATAATACACCTTAGGACATAATATTAGACCCCTTATAAACATCTAAAGTCAATTTTTTACCTATAGGGGTTCTAATTTGACCTACAAGGTCAAATTTGATCAATAAATTTGTGACTTATAGGGGTAGTATGCCTGCTATACTAAAGACTTGTAGACTTATCAGTCCATTAGGTTGAAAGAGTCATCTAAAGTCTGAAACAAAACAAGGAGACATTTGACCATTAGACACAAGATTTGATCAAGACAAGACCACTTGACTACCTTAACCACACAAAACAAAGGACACACACAAAATAAACACACTAAAAAGACACACATGTGCTCAAATAACTTAGGAAAAATAGGAAGTAAACAACTATATAAAACTAAAAATTAAGCATACCTCCCTTTCTAGGATCAAAAGGAAAGTTTATTGCATCTCCTTCTTCATGAGATAAATCATAGTGTCAATATTATTGCTCTTTGGATTAGATATTTGATGGATCAAACCTATTTATTGGCACTTCACTTGTTATACTTTCAAGTATACCATATTCAAATAGGTCCCCAATGTAAATATATTCCTCTTGGCCTTGTACACATACCTCATATTGCTTTCCACTCTTCATCTCATGATCAACTTGCATCTTCTTTGCAGGCATGGTTTCAAGAGGAATGATTTCTTGTTCCTTGGAATATTTAGGCCAATAGAATCTTGTTTTGACCTCCAAACACTGAGGTGAACTTTTCTTTGGCTCTTATATGACATTTTTAAAAATGTCATCTTGATTACCATCACTTGTAATCATCTCTAAGGAATTTATAGACCCCTTGAGAGATTCAAACTCATTACAAATGTTTTTAAATTACTGCTACAAGTCCTCATCTTCTCTTTGATCATCATCATGAAGGGGAACAAGAGAATCTCCTTCATCCTCTTATTTATAATCTAAAAGGACTTCATCTAAGATTCTTCATTATCAACCAAACAAGAAGACTCAACACAAGGAATCACCTCTTCCTCAACATCTAGGACCTTTTGAGGGATCTCAAGTTATATCTCAGCTATCATAACCTAAATTTTCTTCTCTATGGCTACAAGATCTTCCATATCCTTTTCCTTCTTGGTGATGCCAAAACTAGGCATCTTGAAATCAAGTGACTTAGCCCAATGAGGCTACCAAGGAGCTACATTCTCTTCAAGCAAGAGTTATGAATTCTTATCAACCAAGTTCTCTTCTTAAAGTTCCCACACCATAAGTATATTAAGGCAAAGGGTGATGGGGTGAGGACAATATGAACTAGTTGTTAGAGGTAGAACATAGGATTCAAAATCAGATTGAGAATGTATTTGAGGGGATTCTTTTGGGAGTTTTTGAGAAAGGGTAGGTAGACCTTGAGTTAAAATAGCTTTGTTATCTTCCTTACACCTAAAAATAACTTCATTGAAATATGATTCATCTTGAGTATTCTCTTAAGGTAGGTTATATGGGGTGTGTTTAGGCATAGGATCTTATTTTGGCTTTAAACCTTCCATCACACCTTGACTTAGCAATTTCATTCTCAACTCTAGCTCTTTAATTTTCTTCACTAGGTTCTCTTTAAAAAGTGTCTCTTGATGTTTATAGGCATCATCATGGGGATAAGGATTATAATATGGCTAACATGGAAGACAAGAGGTATTTTTAGGAAGGGTGTGAGGGAATTGGATAGGATCAAGCTATTTCTCAACCTCGCACTCTTTATCTAGGATTTTATCCACTTTCTTTCCCCATGATTCCACTACCTTAATCTATCTTAATATGTTAGGATTATGAGTCTCTTCTTGAGGTAGTGATGAAACTTGAGGAGTGGATGAAGTATTTAAGAAACTTGTAATATCCTTAGGCTTGGATTCTCCACCTTCTCCACCTTGTCTCTAACTTGGAATCTCATATCTAAAGGTCTCTTTTTAAGGTGGGGATGTAATGCAAGAGGGTAATGAGGGATTAAATTCCACTTCCTTTGATGATGATATAGACTTATACATCTTATTATTGTTTAACTCAAACTACCTATCAATATTTGCTTCAAAAATAGGGTTTTTCTTCCCAACTCTCTCTTCTAGCTGATTAGGAAAAAGACAACTTTGATAAGCCTAATTAGGTTCACAAATAGGGGTCAAGTAGGACTGATAGAAATATTAGGGAAGTGGATATGAAGGCTGATAGGTTTGGTGAGGCTGATCCTCATGAATTTTTATCCTATCTTCCAAGGATGAAACTAGGGCATTCACATCTAACTTCTCACTTATGATCCTTTGCCAATTAGCTCTCTCAATAGTTTCCCATTTTCTTTTGACTAGCTCTAATGCATCTCTCACCTTATGAATGAAATGAAAAGTAATGTCTATCCCATGTCCCATTTATGTGTCAATATATATCATATACCTCTCATATCCCAAGAGAGTTTGATTGAAAGTGGAAATGGATTGACTTTAGAAGTGACTAGGTTGGCTAGGAGAAGCAAGATATTGAGAAGGAGGGTTATAAGACTAATACAACTCATGGAAAGTTTGGTAATAGTAATATTGAAATTGGTAGGGATCATAAAAATCTTGATATGGAATTTCATAGGATTGGGATACCTCACCAACTTGTGTAAAATAATACTCAACACCAAAGTTGACCATAAAAATTCATTAGGAAGCAAGAACACAAAGAATGATCATAAAAAATATTCAAAATGAATACCTAGGTTGCTTAAATAGATGATGTAGCTTTGGATTTTCCATTGATGCTTAGATAGATGCCTCCAAAGGTTGATATGTTGAAAGATAACACAAAAAATCTTTCAACTTCTTAGACTAAGAGTCCCACCAGGCATGCAAAAAACTATTGTCACTTGGATTTGTACCATTTGATGAGATGTATTAGCTCTATTCATTCAAGTGACACAATTGAAACACATCAAGGCTATGGGTGAGACTAATTATGAGGTGAATCTCTAGATAGGGATAACTTCCTTGATGTCCCACTTGTAGAACACTAATACACCTAAAATTTGTGAGGGGAAAATGGATAGAGAAAAATTAAAGCATACTATCCTAAAGGAGGTGATACACAAAATTAAT
This sequence comes from Torreya grandis, assembly GCA_037957365.1. Classification (NCBI taxonomy): domain Eukaryota; kingdom Viridiplantae; phylum Streptophyta; class Pinopsida; order Cupressales; family Taxaceae; genus Torreya; species Torreya grandis. The sequence continues at coordinate 184,744 of JARHVA010009815.1, forward strand.
TGATGACTACCAACTAGATTCATGTTACACATGAGAACAAGGGACTAACCAAACATACACTTCTCCAATCTGCATCTTCAAACATCAATATTTCATTATGAGTTTATGGATGAATGTTTAGGCTAGGAGGAATATATAAGAGGTATATAATGACACTATTGAATATGATAACTCACTCAACCTTAACACATCCTAGAACACTTCACATGACCTATAAGAAGAAGCTTTCCAACTACAAATATGTGAGAGAATGAGATAACATGCTAAGGAAAAAAGATTCATAACTAAGAAAAATCAATCATCCAAGTAAAATAAACTATTAATAGTGATGTACAAGATAAAAATAAATATTCTTTACTGATCCATGATATGCAAATGAGTAGGGATTCACCATACTCAGGTGGTGCATAATTTACAAAGGCCAAAATGGATAGTTCTTATAGAACTTGAGAGAGAGAGAGAGAGAGGATAAGAGATAAGTCCAAAGGTCACAAGGACACTTGTAAATTTTATCAAAGGAGTTACATATGCATGTGAAATTAACCATGCAAGGTTAGGAAGCACAAGTGTCACCCCAAGTCATGAGACTCTTGAAATGTGGCATAGAAGTTCTCATTTTGACTCAAAAAAATTACTTCATGATTTAGCCCTATTTGAACATCCCAAAACTAACTAGGGATAGTTATAGTGATTTTAATGAATTGGAATGGTTTCATACATGCTTCTCTATGCATTTTTTATAGTCCTAGTCATCTAAAATCATCTAAAAATGAGATATCACTGTATGTACTCTAAGAAAACTCCTCTTTTAGCCACACATCACACTTGGACTAAAAATTGGCTTTATTTTTCCATGAAAATACATGGTATGGAGTGTATAAAACTTATAAATACTCTCCATATCCTTATACTACTCAATAACAACTTAAAAATCCATCCTCTTAATGTTTTCACACTTCTCAACATCATGCTCACTATGCCAATTTTGACTAGCTAAGATGAAACTATTTGTTGGGGTACCTAGGATTTGTTATAAATAATTAAATTGTCATGGGGAGTTATCTTAAGTATTAATCTTCTCCTCCATGTTAATGGCATCTTTAGACTCGTTTTAGAACCTAAAAAACACATAAAAAAGGTTAAGAATACCTTATTTTGTACCCCATCTATACAATTCTATATAGTCCAAAATAATGGGGAGGATCTTAACTAAGTATTTTACAACTTATAATCATCATTATAGGAAAAATATTCCGTTTTGGTAGCTTTCCATATCCATTTCCTTCACCGGGTCAATAACCAATGTTTGAAAGGGTTTAAGCCTATTTTACCCTCTTAAGCTTTGTTCATAAAGGTTAGACATTGGAATTACAAAAAAAATTCTACAAGAAAAAATTTAAGGACCTCCATCAACTTCCATAAACTCTTTATATCTGCATGCAAGGTTCCAAGGGAGATATGAGCATTTCAACTTGGCCTATTGAGGTTGTCTTCTCCATTCCTTGTAGGCCTGAGTTGGTTTTGAGCTCAAAATGGACTATTTGTGATTAATTTTCATAAAACAAAATTATTACATCTAAAATTACCATAATAACATGTTCCAATCCATTTTAAATCTCTTACAAAGTTGTAAATGAATATGACCCATCATTTGGGCTTTAGGCCAAAACCCTACCTAAAAGTCTTGGCTACATCCTTGAGGGTTTAGACCTCCTTGTTGAAATTAATCCATATTTAATTTATTAAAAATGTTTTAATAGGTTTTTTTTAGATTATATTACATCCATTAAAGTTTTAAACATCTCTTAGAGAGACCTTCTATCCCTACTTTCTTCAAAAATAACAGTTTACACTCAAGGGAAGTGCTCTCTGCCTTAGATAAAATAAAGGGAACTTACCCTATTTTATCAAAAAAAATTAATATTGGATGGTATTATTAAAGTTTTAAGGACATCCCACACAAAAATTCAACCCTTTTTCATATGATTAGACCCTCTAAAACTACTAAAAACTAAGATATACTGGTAGCAAAAGGACTGTGTACATGGTTTCACTATATAGACTACTTAATTGTACTACCTATCCATTTATATACCTATTTATAACTCATGAGGGTTGTAAATTGTGATAAATATCATTGTATAAGTGTTTTATATACTTACCAAACTTCTCAATCATCCATGTCTACATTCTCAACCATGTTCTACTTTATTGGGTCTAACTATGTTACCTTGCCTGTTTTACTGTACCTGTAGGTGATTTAGGATGGAACTAACTTTGAAATCAGTGAATAGGTCATATTTATACCTTACCAAATCATATATAAATTATTTTAACATATTATTTTATGTTTTTAATATACCAATCACCAATAATCTTCTTTTTATTCGCTACCCTTTCACAGTCATCTACAATTGATTGTAGGTACATATTTTCAAATAAGGGAGATATCTATAGATTTTTATCTAATAAATAATCAATATAATAATATATCCTTATTGGTATTAATTTTTAAAAATTTCACATCATGCTCTAGGTCCACAAGAAAGGAACACCTTCTCAAACTTTACCTTTGGTTGGTTGTAGTTGCTTGCCCAAGCCCGTGTACGGACTGAAGATAGTTATTTTCTCTTGTTTGAGACCATATTAGATTTTTAAGTTCCTCAAATCACTTTAATATTGTTATTATGATAAAATAAATCAAAATTATCAACAAATCTTCCCATCTTCCTTTGACTATTCTATGTACTTCTTATAACCTACAACTATGTAAAGCTTTCATCTACTATGAGCCTTATGTTGAAGCATCTCAAGAGAGACATGAATATATATAATGCATAGAGATAAAGATGTATATTTTTCAAAAAAAAAAAAAAAATCAAGGTGAAACTTATACCTTTTATGTCTTCTACCATTTAACAAGACTTTCAAATGATTGTATATAGCCATTTAATGACAGTGTATGGACTATTACCTCATTGGTGAATGCAAACCATCTTCCATGTACCTTTACATTTTCCATGGAAATTATGTGTATATTAATGTAATTATATTATCCCACTCTGCTAGTATGCACTGAAACTCATTTCCTTGATTTTGGAGACCAACTTAGCTCACATGGTTGTAGATAGCATTGGGTGATTTCAGTGTTTAGAAGGCAACTTGGGACCTCTTGAAAACAATCTCTCTTCTTTTGAAAATAAAAATACCTATGTAGGATTTTGAAAATGAATGTATTTGGAGGTCTTAAAAACCAATGAAAATCTATATGAGGAACCTCAAAAAAGAGCTTGGACCTCTATTTTGATATTTTTGGGAAATTGTCCCAAAGTGTTATAAGCTTGTTCAAAGTCCATGTTAGTGTATCTAATTTCCTCAACCTTCTTCAAAGTTATTTAAAATGATTAAAAATCATGTTTATACCCCCCAAACATCAAAGAATTTTCAAACACACATTTCATGATCCTCCATAAAGTGGTAGGTCATACAACTATTATAGGTGTTCATTTACTAACTTTCATTGCTCTCTTGGCTCTTGAGGTGGATTTTAATCATATAAAATGAAAACTTGGATGACTTAGGTATGACTAATATCACCCAACCTATAGGTCTTCTTATTTTCTCACTCATCCTTTCTCGACTAGACTTTCATTGATTCTCAGTCACCCATAGCTTCTCAAACTTAGATTTTTTAGACCTAGACAACGCTCTCAAACCGATATCTATCCCACCAAGGCTCATCCTCCTAGGAAAATAGCACCCAATTTTGACATGAGCATTAAAATTTAGGGGTGTCCTATTTTTAATATTGTTATCCAAGTTCATTTTTACCTCTAATAGTTACATTTTTTTAATTCATTATCTTTTACCCTGTCAGCCTAATACAAATTCATTTAACACATGATCATTAGTTTCCCTATAAAATTTCATTCAAAGTCCATTTATAAGGGTTGGCACTCATTCACAGGAAAAAATAAAGAATACAAGAAAGTACACTCAATCACTCTTCCCTATTCTTTACATATAGTTTTTCAAAACCAATTCAAGCCTATTTAAGCACTCATACCAGTCCACATTACTTGATCATAGGCTGATCACACTACCTACAGTATGACATAGATCTATTAGTAGATTAAAATAGTATGTTGCTCACCTATTTTATACTTTTCATAGGATTACAAGCCATGATACAAAATCATGCACAAAATTCTAATAAATATTGAATAAACTATAAAAGCAAGGTATTATTCAAATTATAGCACCACCAGTAGTACCAGATCCACAACTTCCACTAAATTCACTTACCATTAGGGTTAAAATTTCAAGAGTAGAATCATCATCTCCACCACAAGATCAATCCTAAGTTCACCCTAGACATGATGACATCACATACATATCATTTACAACATATGGTGATACTTATGATGATGATCTTGATGCATTTGATGATGACCAAGATCCTTTCTTCCATTTTCATCCCTACTAGGCTCCATCTTTGGATCCCTCCCCACCACCAACTTAGTCTTTTATATTATGTTGTATATACTTGTACATATTTTATTTCTATCATTGATTGTACATAATTTTTTTGTTTGATTATAAATAGTTCAAATATTGTCAAAAAATACCAATTTTTTTTATTGTATGCATTATATATGTTTACATTACTACTATCATGATAGAAATTACATTTGTTGTTTCATGTTATTGTATGTCAATTTTCTACATTACCATGCTTCACTTGATTTTATTTGAGTGGTGCAGTGACATATAGCTATTTGATTGCTTCATTTTACACATAGAGGGGACATTCCTAATTATACATTCAAGACATGCATTGTTAAATATACCTAGTGGGGGAATCTTTTACATGACTACACCATCTAGGTTATGCCATTCTTACACTACACACTCTAAGTTATCATGCTGATGTGCATTAATTTATACCTTACATAGAATATTATATTGACATTTCACTAGTATTTAATACTTATGTATCTGATAGCATATATCTAGTCTTATACTACACATGTTTGGTATACTTTCACATTTGCTTTGATTAGTTAGATGTGCTTGTATCCTTCCAGTTATTACATGCTTTCTCTACTTTTATAGCATATCTTGTGTGATTACATTTTATAGTTCCTATTTGTTTCCTACTTATAACATAGGACATTTTCCAATTTCCTTTGCTTCTTTGTCATATGTGTGCCTTAGGACATTTTCCAATGTCCTTGGTTTGTACTCCTCTATGTGCTTATGTCATGTGTGCCAATTTTACTTATTTCACTTGTATGTGTATGAGGCATTTCAACATGCCTTCCATTCTTATTTCTAGTTTGAGTGATATGTGTCTATGTACCTTTTTTACATGACCCCTTGGCCCATCTAGTATGCTTCTTAATTCTTAATTCTTGATTCTTTCTTGTTGATTGTCAAATTTGTACAATGCCATGATCCATATCATGAATTTTCTTTGCTTTATTGGATGCCATGATGGACATCATGCTCCATCCCTCTAACTAACAATTAACATTTCCAATTCTAGTTTAGTATATTGTAAATGCTCTTACATTGTTATATCTATCTAAGCATACCCCTATTAATCTAAAAATATCTTAATATAAACATTGCTATATCTTGAAACATATTGCCAAACATCAAATCTTATATCGTATATCTTTATATAATTAACACACTCGTAGGAATCTTTTCTTTTGAGGGTAGTCATTTCAAGTTCATCATTCTTACCCTCAAAAGAGGGGGCATCAAATAGGGGATTTTGTCATAGAGATAAAACCTCCTAGCAATTGAAATAATAGCATTTAGAATAGTCAACATAGTTTCTTAGATACAGGGGGTTATCATGTGAATTATGATGGTTCTCACTTTTAGTTAAGATTGGGCATTTGGCATAACTTATAGATTAGAATCCATGTTATAGACATTTGTGATTGGGGGAAATGTGCATATCACATTTATCTTCTTTTGTTTTTGAGTTCAATTTATTATAGGCATTCTCAGCAATTGCATGCCTTACTCTGTCTATAGGTTGTTGGCATCACATTTGAGTTCAACTTTCATATAAGTTTAAATTTTTGAGTACATGATTTCTCAATTTGGCTTTCATATAAGCCTAATACATCAGTTTTGGAGTGGATTTCATACAAACCTAATTTCCATATTTCAATATGGCCAAGAGTGGCCTAATTTCTAGCACACATTCGGCTATCCACATCATAGTGTCAGATTTCCATCACATTCATGGGCTCCATGAGCCATCTCATATGACATATATTTTATACTAGTATTATTTCATAGCTTCACTTCATGGGGAAATGATGGATCCAAAGGGCCAACCTTTGTATTTTTGAGCCACTTAATCAGAGGGACTGTATACATAGTCCAAACATCAATTAACACATGCACAATTTGATAACTTTACTTAATTAACAATGATGGATCCAAAGGGACAACCTTTGCATTTTTGAACCACATTCTATGGAATTGAGAACTCAAATCCATTCACAATATTACTCTTGATTTAACAAATACTCATCAAAATCTAGCATCACAATAGGTTTTGTATTTGTCCACATACCTGATGAGGTATATTCATTCCTCTCTCTTCCTTTACTCAACTTCTGTATGTTCTTATTTTAGATATAACATATCTAGTAAGAATTTATCTATTTCATGTGTTTTTTTATAGATTCACACATCACATCATGTTCTCTCTATGTACATCTAGTATCACATAGCTTCATGAGCTTTTCCCTTATAGGTAAGTTTAGTTATGCTTTCTATTTTTCCTTTATCCTAATATTTTGCTTTGATACATCACTAAAATAAAGGGGGGAAACTGTAATTTTTTAAAATGTGAAATTGGATGACTTAGGTATGACTAATATCACCCAACCTATAGGTCTTCTTTCTTGCTCACTCAACCCTTCTCAGCTAGACTTTCACTTATTCCCAGTCACTTGTAGCTTCCTAGACTTAGATTTTTGAGACCCAGGGAGCATTCTCAAACCCAGATTCATCCCCTTATGGCTCATCCTCCTAGGAAAATAGAACCTAATTTGGATAGGAGCACCAAAATTCAAGGGTTTCCTATTTTTGGCACTATTGTCCAAGTTCATTTTTACCTCTAATGGTTAGGTTTTCCTGATTCCTTATATTTTTCCTTGTCAACCTAATATAAGTTCATTTAATTGACAATAATTATTTTCCATATAAAAGGCCATTCAAAGTCCATTTATAAGTTTTTTCACTCATTCATAGGAAAGAATCAAGAATACAAGCAAGTACACTCAAGCACTCTTCCCTATTCTCTGCATACGACCTTCCAAAACTAATTCAAACCTTTTCAAGCACTCATACCAATCTATATTCATCTAAAGTGAATTATAGTTTCACATCTAGTTTCATACATCACACAATTTCACTAATCACTTCAAATGGGAGAACTACATTAGTTTGATCCCTATTCAAATTATTCATATGTAGGCAATGTGTCTACACATGGGGTGTGAAGTGCATCCAATGTATCCTTTACACTCTAACCCCTTATCTCTTTCCCAAGTTTTATACTCAAGTTCAAGTACCAAGATCTCCTAATCATTTTGAATATTGAATTAGACACATAGTGAGCTCTGTACAAATGCAAGTTTTGATATTTCATTGCTAGGGTGTCACAAACTTGCCAAACAAAACCCAAAAAATCTAGACCACCAGAACAACAACATCAAAAGTGTAAAATAGTATTGAAAGTGGATAAAAATTTAAGAAAGTGGACTAAAATGCCAAGTATTAGGGTGTATTAAGTTTGTTACTCCTATCTAATACATAAATAGAGTTTTGGGTCATATTTGTGATAGTCTACCATCCCTACACAATAATTTATAGATCCTACTTCATCTGTTTCAACCTAGAATAAGCTAAGTTTTATTTATTTAGACTTATTAATATTTTTATAAAAGTTAAAATACATATCTATTTACACAAATTAGTAGGCTAATTGAGACACATTTATTTACTAGTTTACATTTACTCAGACCTTTATTTGCTTAGGAATTAAACACCTAAATACTAAAAAGAATGAAACATGGTTCTTGAAGTTGGATTTGGCATTGAAGATAAATAAAAGACATATATTAGAAATAATACATCACTTCACTTCATTTTAAAACCATAACATAGAATAGATCTCTAGCAATTGGAAAAAATGATTACAAAGCCATTACTTTACTCCTTAGAAACTGAGCTAGTTAGCTCATCAAATCAAATCCAAACTTGAAATAAAGTATGGGGAACATATGAGAGGGAATTCAAATACCTCTATAATCCATATCACTCATTGATTTTTATAGACCAACTCAAATAAGAATAAAACTTGTAGGGTGAATAGATTAGAAAGCAAATTTGATAGGCCAACTTCTTAATAATGATTCATAAATAGAAATCCACCATTATCATAAATAAAAAAATCAAATGGAATATTAATAATTTTAGAAGACACCCCATGAGCATTTTTACTAAAACCTCTCTTGCTAACCGTACCAAGTACAAACCTAAAAACCATTTTTGCTTGCCAGGCCTAGTGGAAGGAGAGAGAAGAATTTTTATTAATTTATTTGAGATTATGATAAAATTTATCATTAAAATTAGTTTATGGAATACCAAAGGAAACTCATGAAATTTCATCAATTGTAAGAGGTTGTACAAGTCTATACACCTCAATAAAACTCCTCTTTTCTCTAAGAAAACTGCCCTTTTTTTAAGGAACCAACCACTTTTCAATTAGGAATAGTTAAATAAGTCATAATAGGACACATTTAATGTTTCATAACATTTTTAAACTTTAAAATTTCCATAAGAAGCCATATAAGTCATTAAATGCTTTATTTTGACCCCTAAAATGACTCAAAATGACTATTGATTAATAAGACTGATGACCAAGGATAATATGATATATAATGACATAAAATAACCTATAATACACCTTATTACATATTATTATACCCATCATAAACCTCCAAAGTCAAGTTTTTACCTATAGGGGTCCCAATTTGACCTATAGGGTCAAAGTTGGTCAACAAGCAGGTTTTAAACCATTGGGGTTGACTATTTTGAACTAGGAGTAAAAATTTGTCAATAGTAACTTTAGACTTAAAAAAATTATGTGATTCTACCACCTAATTCTGCAAGTTTCATCCTTTGCCTAGAAATTATCTTATTTTAAAATTGAATAATTTATATGGTTCATCCATATTCCTATCAAGTTGATGACATGATAAACTACCAAAATAGCATCATATAACCATCTAGTAAGAACCTATTTAGCATACATGAATACCCTATTATATATTAAAAGGAACTACCATATTATTCTTAAACTTCAAATCAATCATAAGGAGTATGTATTATCCAAATATGAAGAACCTCAAATCTAAGCTAGAGTTTCCATTTTATAATTATCAAAGGTTATATCATAAGTAACATGTATTTAAGGATCACTAATTTCACACATGCACCTAACAAGGAAAACTAAATGTGGTTTTACTTCCCTCTTTATAGTGTGTTAGTACCCAAAATTACACTAGAGCAATTGGGCCCTTGTCAATAAAATGCCTAAGTCCAAACTGGGTTGAATACCAATGTTTAAGTCATCAACCCCAATCCCATCTCTATGTTTTCCTTTGGAAATTCAAGTTCATGTTCATTATTTTCCAAGTCCTTTGTCTTGATTTTTCTAGGTGAAAACATTCCTTCCCTTTGACCTTTCAGGCCTTTTACATGAACACAATGTCTAATGAAAATAAGTCTTTAGACCTCATGTTTGTGAAAAATCCTTGAAAGGTAAAAGGGAAGGAAAGTGTTCACCTAAAAAAAAAATACAAAGGACTTGGAAAATTATGAATATGAACTCAACTTTTCAAAGGAAAACATAGAGACAGACTGGGGTTGATGACTTAAACAATGGTATTCAACCTAGTTTGGACTTAGGCATTTTACTGACAAGGGTCCAATTGCTCTAGTGAAATTTTGGGCACTAACACATAATCTTTCTTAAGGATGGATACCCCTAGTGGGTACATAGATAACACCAGACTAGATGCCTATCCATTGGGCCATGGAGTCAAAGGATTTTACACTAGAGGCAAGGAAAAACACACCATGGGTGATCAAATTTATAATGAGGCATATAAAGAAAATAAAGAAGGAAAGTAAAAGACAAAAACTATACAAACACAACCCTAAGTATGGAAACATAACACAAAATGAATATACAATATGTACATGTTCATATGGGCTAGCATGAACTCAATCCAAAAAATGCTTGAGGTGTCTACCATTAACTGGTAGCTCTAAGATTTATCCATCAATATCTCTATGATAAAACGTATGGTTTCCTATTTGATAATCAATGGTGTAGGGACCCATCCATAGGTAATCAAATTTTCAATGTTTTCCTTTGTCTTCATGTCTGCTATCCTAGAGTAGGATCAAATCACCAATTTGAAAGGCCCTCAGGGTGACCTTCTTGTCAAAGATATTTTTGAGCCTCTCCTTGAACTTTAAATGCTTTTCATGAGCTTGTCTATGAAATTCATCAAGATCTATGATCTAGTTGATTCTTTCCTCAATATTGGTTTATTTCTTCTTCATCCTTAGCTATTTGTTGCATGAATTGGTAAGTGGGAAATTGCAAGTTAAGGTGTAAAATAGTTTGAGATCCATAAAAAATATTAAAGGGGATTCTTCTAGTAGACATTTTATGATTCAAACTATCAACCTAGAAAACAAACTTTAATGTCTCACCCATTTCCTTTTATTGGCATCTAGAGTCCTTTTAATAATCTTCAATAGATTCTTATTACTGGACTCAACCTACCCATTTCCTTGTGACAGGATGCATATGCTAGATCAATCACATAATATTTACACAATGCATCTAATTATTTTGCTCTAAAGCACATGAAATTTTCATAGATAATATTAATTGGCACTGCAAATTGATAAATCACATTATTCAAAAAGAAGTTAATGACTACTAGAGAGATTGATTTTTAGGTGGGGATTGCTTCAACCCATTTTTTGAAATAATAAATGGTTGCTAAGATACACTTGTGACCAACACTTGAAGCATCTGATATTTCACTCTTGAAGTCCATTCCTCACTTCTTGAAAGGTCCCTCAATAGAAATTGGCTAAAAGAGAAGTGATCTGGATGATTTCATTATCTTAGCAAATCATTGTCACTCTTCACATTTCTTTTACCATAACATCTTTGTAGAGTATGGGACACCAATAACTAGCCCTCAAAATCTTGTGTGCAGTGACTTTAGGAACAAAGTGACCACTATACACACCACTATGGAACTCTACAACTAGTGAAGTAATCTCATATTCCACTAAGCACCTCTAGAGGACACCATCTAGGTTCCTCCAAGCTATCTCATCTTGTAATAAAAGATATTTTTGGGATACTAACTTCAAGATCCTCCTTTTATTCTTGTCTAAATGGGGAGGATAATCTAGAGTCTTCAAATAATAGACTATATCTTTATACCATGGAGACTAGTTTTACTTTGATTTAAGGCTATCAACAACCCCTTTTACATTATTCACTTTTATAGCCTATAAGTTGGTTTCAGTCATCAGCTTGACAAGACCCATGCCCCTAACTAACTTAGTATTTTTTATCTCTAGGTCATATTATTGAATTTTGTTAATCCATCAACATCTCTTGTCAGTAGTTTCATTATAATTTAATATTTCCTTCACCATAGTGTGAGGAACATATGCCATGATCTTTGAATTCAGAATGTAGGATCTAAACTATTTGATAGCCTTTAAAGCAAAGGCTTATTTTTCCATTATGATATATTTTAGCTTAGATCCTTACAGTGCTTTGTTAAATAGGCAATTGGTTGCTCATGACTTTAATCATTATTTTATAGAATCACTAAAACAATAGTATGTTTGAATGCAAACAAAAATATTTAGAAATATTTTCTATAATTGGGACTGACAAGCATTGGGTTAGTTTTCAAAACTATCATGATGTCCTAAAATGATTAGGTAGTCTTCTCCTCCCACTTTATAGTTTGATCCCTTTTCAACATTGAATAAATAGGTAGAGTAATCTCTATAAAATTGGAAACAAATCTTCTAACAAAATTAATCTAGCCAAAAAAATATTGGATACCTTTCTTGGTTTATGGGATAGGTACCTTATCAATGGCCTCTACCTTTTTAGGATCTCTCATCACACCTTGTTGAGACATAATGTGTACAAGTATTTTTTCCTTTTATAATCCAAAGTGGCACTTCTTAGGATTGAGGGAGATTTCAAACTCCTTACTTCTAATAAGCATTTGTTCCAAGTGCCCTAAGTGGTCATCTCTTTTGTTAAAGTACACTATGACACCATCTTGATAGACTACAATGAAATGGATAATGAACATAGTGAAGGCTACATCCATTGATATTTATATGGTGGCACATACATTAATTAAGCTAAAAGGAATTCAAACATACACATAGGTGCCCCATGGGGTAGTGAAAGTAGTCTTTGACCTTTTGGACTCCTTCATTACTACCTAGTTGTAACCAAAGAAACTATCTAGAGTTAACAATAGCTTGAAACTAGTAACATATTGGATCATGTTGTCCATGTTAGGTAATGGATAATTATCCTTTAGTGAGGCCTTGTTAAAATTCTAAAAATCAACATAGAGCTAGATGTCTCCAACTTTATTTCTTATAGGGACTATATTATTCACCCATAATGAATACCTGATGGGTTGAATGATCCCACCATCCCTTAACTTCTTGAGTTCTTCCTACTTATTGGTGGCCAAGATGGGATTGATAGGCCATTATTTTTGGTGGAATGGTTTTGTATCAAACTAGATGGGGGGAAAAATTCTCCCTATAAGCCTTCAACTCTAAATATGACCATGCTAAATAGTCCTGGTATTTTATCAAAAGCTTGTTAAATGCTTCCTTCTCTTTTTTGCTCAAGTGAGTACTAAGCCAAATCTTCCTTGGATATTCCTTTATCCTAATGTTAATCTCAGTTACATCCTTTGAATATAAAAATATTCTTGGATTTGACTCTATCATCTCCATCAAAGGATGATTCAAGACTAATTAGGGATAGTATTAGTCTTCAACTAGATTATTTCTTTTCCAAATAACATTTCTTTTCCATCACATACCTATATCATGGAGTCCATATTTGTGATGGTTCTTTTAAACTCATCTATACAACACATAAACCTTTTTATTTGATCATCATCATAAAATACTTGCCAATGATCAATGTTTTTTGGGATAGAAGGCCTTACTAGCACCTCCACCTCATACTCACAAGAGGGATTTCTATGTTCAACTTTGAACTCTACATCCCTCTTTGCAAGCATATCTACCACTTGATTAAAATCATGGACATGATATTCAATGTTGAAAGCATCAAAATATTCCAAGTAGTCCCATACATCATTTTGGTACTACTTTAGTCTCTTCTATTTGATGGTGTAAACAACTCAGACCTACTTTACCACTAATTTTGAATCACCCTTAACCATCGAACTTTTGAGTCCATATTTATGGGTGATCTAGAGGCCAATCAAGAGTGCTTTATATTCTACAATATTATTAGTACACTCAAAATAAAATTAGAAAGAGTATCTATAATCTTGGCCATTAGGAGCATAGAAGATAACCCCTGCTCCATTTCCAATACTTGAACAAGCTCCATCAAAATGCATAGTCTAGATGGAGTCTTCATCTATAGCACCAAATTTAGGAGGTAGTTCCTTATACTCAACACTCCCCACAAAATTTCCAATGTCAGTATCTACATACAACACTTCATTAAATTGGTATTTAGGATCTTTCAAAACATGAAGCATTTGTGGCTCTTGATTTAGGCAAACCATCTTCCCATCTAGAGGTATAGTGGCATAGGACAAGTCCATTTGGACACTACCCACAATACTAGCAGCGCATTTTTTTTGAATAGCAACATACCCCATTTTGGCAGATAATATACAACAACAACATCCATACTAAGGAACTTATCAAGGTATTATGTGAGTTACACCACTAGTCCTTTAACCATGCTAATAAAAAACAATTCTCTATAATCCATGATGAGGCATCATCCATATGTTTTGGTTATCCTTATATAAAGTTCATTCAGCATAGTTAGTGGCATAATGTTACAAGATGCACCAAAGTCAAGCATGTAGTTATGGATAATTAATCCATTTATCAATAGGGTGATATAGAATAGTTTAACATCCATCTAACTCTCTACCAATTTTATTCCCAAAAACACCTATAAGTGATGTTCAGGGGATGGTGTTCTCACTTTTCATAGGGAAATCAAGAGTAGGCTCAACATCAACAATCTCATTAGCAGTAACTTTCTTAGTGAATCCCAAATACTCAAAATCTTTTTTCCTATGCTCTATAATTCTAATTAATTCTACAAAGGGCACTATTACCTTTTGTTGACTTAATACATGGGCCATGTCATAAACACTATATTTGGGCAAAAGAGTGTTAGCAGGTAGATAAGTGACACTTTCATTTGGGATACACCCAAGAGTTAGGGGAAGATAAGTAGGCAGACCTACATTCTTAACTTCACTTTTCAAGGGAGGCTTAATAATTTTGTCCTTCTTTAGAATACTAAATAATAGAGGAGTTATATTCAAGACTTGGGTACCTTTTGGCTTGACATTATAAGGTGAAAAACTAAGCTTGGTGGAATTTTTCACCTCCTTATTCCCTTTGGTGTCTTTCTCTTTAGTCTCTACTTTAGGGGTAGTAGAATCTTTATCTTTTAGAGGAGTATTTCGATCTTTATTTCTCAAATTTTACTCCTTCTCTTGGTAAATTGTTTCATAGATCGTAAATTTCTAGTTCTCAATTGATGTAGGTGAATCTCCATACTTTTCTTTCATCATTGATCTTAGAAACTCAAAATCATGAATAGGAAATTCATATTCACATATCATGTTTATTTCACAAATGAAATCTAGGGTAAGGAATCTAACCTTTTCACATGCTCTCTAGAATGCTTAAGCATTAGTATCACTCATAATCTTTTTAAATGGAGAGGCAACCATCACATCTGATTCACTAAGTTGGAAGGTAAAACATTCATAGGCCAGAGTGTCTTAATAATTGGGAACAATTGAAGCATTCATAGCTTCCTCTTGGAAGGTTTAACTTTCTATCTCTTAGAAACCAATAATGTAAATATCATCTTCATCAAATGCATATTTAAATCCTTCTTCACCTTAACCATCACTATCAACTATGTTACATGGGGGATGAAGGAAGAAGCACTTATCAAACTAGTCAATATCAAAATTAATTGCATTAACCTTTGTAGCTAAAGGATCTGGTACTTCTCTTCCACTTCCCTAGTTTTGGTTTTTTCATGCTTATCATCCCTTGAAAGACCCTTTTCCTTGCCATTATTCTACCTTAGAAAGCTAGCCTACCTTGACCCTAATCCCTGGGATGATTTCTTTCCTCCCTCTTGTGGTCCCTCGCATCATCATGGTTAGAAGAACCCTGAGACAACCCCTTTTTTGCTTTACCCAACTTGGAAGAGATTTATTTCATAGTAGTGGATAGGGTATTTATAGTTTCCTCTAGACCTACACTCTTTTAGGAGGCTTGAGGATTTTTAGGGTTCACCATCTTGACATCAACTCTCTTATTTAAAGGCTTACCCATATCTTTGATGTTATTCTCTATTTGGATAGCCAAATTGAAGGCCATCCTCAAATTTGTGGGAGCCTTATCTATGAGATAATAGGTTACCTTGTTTTCAAATACATCATAATATTTAATCTAAGAAGCATCACCATTAGGTCTGATGTCCTTTGGTAGCCTTCTCAATACCTTACTAAATCTAGAATTAAAATCCTTGACACATTCATTAGGATTTTTCTTAAGGCTCTCAAATTTGGCAAGCAAGAATCTGGGATCAATACTATCACAAAATTTCATCTTAAATACATTAATCATAGATTTCCATGTGTCTATAGATCCATCAAAATATATTTGAACCATTCCCAGGCCTCTTCTTCAAGTGTGTTCACAAAGATCTTTATGCACATGTCTTCTAGATCAATTTCATAATCTTAAATAACATTCAAGAAGGCTTTCGAATGTTGTTCCACAAACATGAAATTGTTCCCTTGAAACTTAGGCAAAATATTCCTTACTTTAATGGGAACTTCATTAGGGAAACTAGGCATAGCATTAAAGTTAATAGGTTTAAACCTTGGGATCATAAATGGTCTACATCTATTAACCAAACCTTGATCTTCTTCTCCATCATTGTCATTGTCTATATTAAAAATCCTCCTTCTCAAATCATGATCTCCTATTTCTAAATATGAAGATGAAGATGAACTAGGGGATGATTGAGAATGAATAATATGAGGAGGGTTTGAAGGAGGAGAAATAGAATGAAGCCTTAATAGCCTAGCAGGAGGAGAAAGACTTCTTTGGGGAGAAGGAACTTGACTTGCAGGGAGTTTACATTTATCTGAAGTACTTGATATCCTTCAACTAAGGGGATATTTGAGAAAAGTGGGTAAATATAATGGGGAACAAATTGATTATGTCTTACTTGATTACTTGAGTTTTGGCCTACAATAGGCTTCCACACTTGACTCCTTTTAGATGGAACTTTTAATTCAAGGACAAGCTCTTTAGAGGGATCTTTCTAAAAGGAAGACCTAGTACCCTATAGATTTGTAGATCTAAAAAAACTCTTCAAGATAGAGAAGAGTACATATAGTAGGCACTGATATTTAAACCTTGATGTAATAGAGTCACCATTAAAAATAAAAAATTCTAGACCAGAACAAAAAGAAAAACTAACAACACTTGATAAAGTGAACTTTCAAGCATTGAAGATAATTCTAAGAACATTTTAAAACTTCTCAAAACATAGGGGTGGCCATCCCCAATAGAGTCACTAAGAAATGCTACAAAAATTTTAATGAACCAAGGATGAATAACTTGATGTAGTAATAGTAGAGAATGAAATAAATAAAACACGTATAGCTCTCTACAAGTATTCTTGATAAAATGGTTGACAAAAATGCTCCCTAGCAATGGTACCAAAAATATGTTGGTTCCTAATTGTACACTTGAACACAATGGAAATAAAATATGGAAAACCTACTTAATATTTCATTGTATCTAGGGAAGGGTTTGACATCAATATTAGATCAAATGGAGAAAAAGACTAGGAAGCACCTATAAAGGATATGGTTAGTTCCCTGTTACTTCTAGCTTTCCTTGAACCAAGGTGATAGGACTTAAGTGGTAGCTTGCTCACATGAAGGGATTTTGTAATTCAATCTTCATGGGGATTATTGGCATAAGGGAATATAAACCTGATTGGAACATAACCAAACTTGCCCAATCCACCTAGGGAGGGTTGTCACATAGAATGATGAAATGTTTTAATCCAGACATAAGCTACTAAAGACATATATGAATATGATTACAAATTTCATTCTAAAGAATATTCAATAATATAGGATTGAATAAGAGGTTGTAATGTTAATATTTAATGAAAAAAATACAAACATGTGATAATTATACAATATTTATGCATTCATAGGTAAATAACACTTTGGATATGTAAAGGGCAAGTTATATGTAGGCGAAAATAGGGTAGGACAAAATTACTAGTTAATAGAAATTAAAGTGGAGGGTTAATAGATGAGCATAAAGAATTTCAAATAAATTGTTATGTCACCTTTACTAGCAAATGTACCATAGATATAAAACAAATGAAACTAAAATCATGCACAAGTGATATCCTTTAATAAACCCTTCTAATTAAATCTAGAAGCTCAAAACTACCCTTAAAAAGGATATCAACACCCTATTCCCAAATATTAAAGCAAAAATAATTTTAAAATCTAGATATACACTCTAAATGACTACCATAGAGATGAATACATCAAAACACCAATCAAATAAGAATGTAAAACATGGTATTATAATTTAATAATGGAAAGAGAATGGAAACCATGAGTAGATTTCATTTATCAGTTAAATTGGAAATGAATATAATGTGTATTGAACAATATAACAAATTAGCATCGTGAAAGAAAATCCTATGATAAGGGAGTCATGTATAATGCTCTCAGAATTGTCTACTAATTTTACATCAAAAATTAATTTTCCACCAAAAATATTACATAGTGAGAACTCTTCGAGGCTATAGCTCTTGACTCAAAAAATTAACTAACCCTTGTAAAGGGACATACCCCCTTTACTTATACAATTAAGCTAAGCCTTGCATATTCCTAAAGATGTTCTAGCTATAAGATTCCTTCATGGGCTAAGATTATGTTAGACCTTGTAACAAACATGATTCCATAGATTATTCTCATGCTCCTATGATGATGGCAAGCTTGATCCTCCACTACAATAGAATATTTTCAATTATCTACATAGAGGATAATCTCACAAGGGAGAAACAAACCTTTATCCCATTACATAACAAACAAAAACATCCCTTTCTTATGTACATGAAGGAGATAATCCAAAGAAAAGGATAATTAAGAGGGCTCTATAACCTCCAAGTGGATTTATTATAAAGAAGAAGGAGGTTGTATTTTAGGACCTACCTTTCAAGGAACTCCCTATAAAAAAGAAAGAGGATCAGTCCTCGTATGCCCAGTGGTTGAGGGATATGAGTGAAAAATAAGACTCAGATGAAGGTAGGCCCATTATTGAGGTGATGAAGAAGTAATGATCATTCACTCCTCCATAGGTAAGAACTAGCAAATAACTTTGAGGGAAAGACCCTAGACCCTAGTGAAGGTCTTGTAATGGGTCTATTTGTAGAAGAGGGTCCCTTAGTAGTAGAGATTAAAGGTAATAAGGAATACATTCTAACCTCAAATGATCCTTTATTTTTTAATGATGTTATACGAGTTGGAGTTGAGGTGGCCATGCAAGCTGAAGCCCCTCAAGAGAAGCAATATCATTAGATATAGAGATATTTGTTGAAAATTTCATCACTAAATCACCAAGATAAGGTGATCAAGGTGGAGCTAAAGAGTTAAAAAAAATTGATGAGAGACTTGAAGTGGAGCCAGAGTAGGATGTTCAAGATACCATTGATTTTGAAGTAGTGGTTGAGTAAGGAGGATTTTTGGTAGCTCTAGAGGTACCACACGATATACTTTCACCTCTAAAGGTGTCAAGTTTAGCACTAGAGGAGAAGGTGAGTGTATAAGAAGGTGGGGGAGTAAACCTAAAAATGGGTACCCCCACCCATTCAAAAATAAATAAGGAATTAGATCACTCAAATAAAGATGTTGAGGAAGGTACTTATATAATTACTGATTCAATTGAAGTACCATGAGATCTCCTTCCTCACATCAAGATCCATGATCCACCCCATAATAAAGGTCTTGAGGCCATGATAGGTGAAGATTTTCCTAAAGGTAATAAGGAAATCACCATAGCCTCTTTCATACCTGAAGCTTAGGCAAATAAATAAGGTGAATTAGATACGTAGACTTTTGGTTAGTCAACAAAATAGGGGAGCTCCATTGAAAGGTTTCTCAAGGAGCCTCATTAGCTTGGGTCAAATTTTGAAGTTTTGGAATAGATAGAGCCAAACCTAAAATGGGAACATGGAGTAAACAAAGGTGGTGAGGAGATAAGAGTGATGCAGATATTGAATAGTTTGTGTTAATTCCACAACCCACTCTTATGGCACTTCCTACATTAAGCACTTTTATGACACCACATTTTACTATCTCGAGGCCAGCATCAATGTCCACCACATCAATGGGTTTTTAGACCAGACCCCTTCTATGGGTCAAATAATAGGTCATTAATAAAAAGGACATTATGAGAAAAATTAGGGAGATTGACGTAATGAAGATCACTTATTCACATAAGGCCAAACCTCCCAAGAAGTCCAATATGCATTCCAAGACCACATTCACCACCATAAGAAAAAGGAATGTGGAGATAGATATTCCCCCACTATATTCTTTGAATAAGGATGCTCCCCTTGAGAGTTACACCATTTATAATTATAATCTATGGGAGCTATGAAGGAATGAGCTATAGCATAGCTCACAAGTTTTGGCAAACATAGTCACTCATAGAATGGAAAAAGATAAAGCCACCATGGAGGAGTTAAAGGCCAAAAACCAAGATATGATCTAGTACTTGAAAAATTTACTGAATGAACCTAAGTTAGTAACTCTATCAGTGTTGCTTTGAGTTCCCTCCATCTCTCATTTACATCATTTGACTCTAATTATATTGATGATCTGAAGACTAGAGGATGAGAAAAATAAAAGTGTAAAGAATTATTAGGCACTAGGGCTAAATAAATAATTAACTCAACATTTAAATGCTTGAAACATAGTGGATAATAAAAGGGAGTGTGATGCATATATGTTTTTCTATGAGGTAGATATCAAGAAGTAGGAAGAAGTCTAGCAAAAGATGGATGAGGTCTTTAAGATGGGCACAAACACTTTGATTTTAGAAAAGATAATTTCTCCAAATGATCACAAAAATCCCAAGGAATGTCAACTAGAAATCAAGTATCATTTGATGATGCTCAAAGATGTCATCTTTGATTTGAAAGGAGAAGAGAAGTCCCTCAAGACTACAATAAAGGAAATAGATGTTGTAGTCAATAAAATGGTAAGCTTTAATTATGCAAGTGATTTAGAGGAATAATTAGCACCCAATTCTCTAAAAAACCTCATTGATGCACCATAAGAGTCCTTCAATTTTGAGAAAATAAAGTACTTAGTGTCACTTGAAAAGTCTTGTGACCAGCTCAAAGAACTCATCAGATGGAAGCAAACCATGCTTCAAAATATTCCTACTTGGATTGAGGATTATCATGTGAAATTAAAATACCAAGTAGGCCTAGACTAAGGTAATCTCACCCTCATACTCAAAACATATACCAAGTATAAGAACAAGTTGGCAAAGGATTCTATTATCTAGATAGACTCTGGAGTGTAACTAGATATTTTAGTTTCTTCTAAGCTGGCACCACTTCTCTCTTCTTTTTTCTCCCTTCTTATTTTTTTCTCATTTCCCATTGGGAAACAATTTTACTTCACCCATTAGTGACACTTCCCTTTCAAAGTTGGTTTTTGTGTAATCATGTGCATAAAAAAGGGACATTTTTTGTTTGTTATGCAAGAGGACAAAGGTTTATTTTGTCCCTTGTGGGATCATCCTCCATATAGATGATTGAAAATATTTTGTTGTAGTGGAGGATAAATCTTGCCATTATCATAGGATCATGAGCATAATCTAAAGAATCATGTTTTTTACAAGTCTAATAGACTCCAAGCCCATGAAGGAATCTTCTAGTTGGAGCATCTTTAGGAATATGCTAGGCTTATCTCAGTTGTATAAGTAAAGGGGGTATGTACCTTTACAAGGGTTGGGTAAATTTTTGAGTCAAGAGTTGTAGCCTTGAAGAGTTCTCACTGTGTAATATTTCTAGTGCTAAATTGATTTCTAATGTAAATTCATTGACAAACTTTGAGAGCATTATACATATCTCCCTTATCACAGGATTTTATTGAATAGTGTTAATATATTATATTATTCAATACACATTGTATTCATTTCCAATTAAATTGATAAATGAAATCTACTCATGGTTTCCATTCTCTTTCCATTTTTAAATTACAATGCCATGTTTTACATGCTTAGTTGATTGGTGATTTGATGTGCTCATCTTTATGGTAGTCATTTAGAGTGTATATCTAGATTGTAAAATCCTTTCTGCTTTGAGATTTGGGAATAGGGTGTTGATAACCTTTTTAATGGTAGTCTTGGGCTTTAAAATTCAATTATAAGGGGTTCTTAAAGTATATCACTTGTGCATGATTTCAATTTTTTTTATTTTAGATCTATGGTATATTTGTTGGTAAAGGTGACATAACAGTTTAGTTGAACTTGCTTGTGCTCATATGTCAACCCTCCACTTTAATTTCTATTAAATGGTAATTTTGTCCTACCTTATTTCCCTTACATATAGCATGCCCTTTTCATATCTAATGTTTTATTTTCATATTAGCACATAAAAATTATATACTTAGCATGTGTTTACATTTTGTTCATTAAATGTTAACATTGCAACCTCTTATTCAACCCTCTATTGTTGAATATTATTTATAATTAAAGTTGTAATCATATTCATATATATCTTTAGTAGCTTGAATCTAGCTTATAACATTTTCTCATTCTGTGTGACAACCCTTCCCAAGTGGATTGAGCAAGTTTGGTTGTGTTCTAGTTAGGTTTCTATTCCCTTGTGCCAATAATCCCATGAAGATTAAATTAAAAAATCCCTTCAAGTGAGCAAGCTACTACTTAGGTCCTCTCACCTTGGTTCATGTAGACCTAGAATTAGCAGGGAATTGGCCATACCCTTTGTATGTGCCTCCCAATCATTTTCTCGATTTGATCTAGTCTTGATGTCAAACCCTTCCTCGACTACAATGAAATATTAAGTGGGTTTTCCATATTTACTTTCCATTCTCTTCAAGTGTGCAAGGATGAGCGACTAAGGTGTATAATTGGGAACCAACATAGTGTTTTATATGTAGTTATTTCTTAATCATTCAATTATAAGTGGTAGGGTTCAACTCAACCCACATTTTCCACCATTTTTAGGCCTAATTTTATCATTGCAAGTGGATATAAGATTTCATGTGAAGGGGACATATATTTTGGTATTTTAGGCATAGTTAGACCTCAAGAATAGACACATAGTCATAACATAAGGAATACCACTAGGTATTACTAGAACATAAACATGATAGTCACTCAGATATAACCATTATATGATAAACATAAAAACTGATGGTAGTGAACCAAACATGATGATACTATCTTAGTGAACCCAAAACTTTAGATCCTAATCTAAATGTTCTATAGTCCAACTTTATTCCTACCCTATCATCCACTTAAATTCTTAGTCCTCTAGAGATAAATTAACTACTAAGTATCTTATCCTTGTATTTTACTTTCTATATTTATAAATTTAAAGTTCCTAATCAAGTACAAACCTTTACATTAAATTCTATACTTAATTATTATAAATTAAAATATTAATTATTACATCATTTTATATCCTATTTAGGGTTAGCATTAATTTAAAATAGGGTAAAATAATGAGGAATAATTAAAATAGTGATTATATTTTTACCTTTACATTTATAATTTAATAGGCTAAATTAAAAATGTATAAAATTAACCATTGCTTAATAAAATTTTGTAAATCCTTTGACATAGTTCCTCAATATTTTCTCATTGATAGGTTAATGGATATAGGTCTTTGAAAATTAGGATTATCAATTTACAATAAACTCTATGATTCCATTGTTATTATAGTTATCAAAATTTGGTTGTGAGATAGAGGTATTAAGAAACATGATTGGGGTTAAGTAGTGTTGTAAATTCACCCTTTACAATAGTTTTTTATAAATTGATGAGCTTGAGGAAATAATATAAAGTTGGTAAGATTGGATGGTTGCTTGTTCTTTAATTTTTTTGTGGTCATTGGTGAATTTTTAGTCGACATCATTTTTTATATCCCAAAGAGACAAAGATCTCTAAATATAACTACATATCTTAGAACTATTTTATGATACATATGGTCTTCAAGTAAATATTTCAAGAAAAAATGTATTGGTTTTGAATGATTTAAATAATAATTCAAACAAACTACCCTTAAATATAAGTGTCAAAGGTTTTATATCATCTCTTTATATATATATATATATATATATATATATATATATATATATATATATATACATATATATATATATATACATATATATATATATATATATATATGTATATATATATATATATATATGTATATATATATGTATATATGTATATATGTATATATATATATGTATATATATATATGTGTATATATATATATACATATATATATATGTATATATATATATGTATATATATATATACACACACATATATATATACACACATATATATATATATACATATATATATATGTATGTATGTATATATATATATATATATATATATATATATATATAAAGAGATGATATAAAACCTTTGACACTTATATTTAAGGGTAGTTTGTTTGAATTATTATTTAAATCATTCAAAACCAAAACATTTTTTCTTGAAATATTTACTTGAAGACCATATGTATCATAAAATAGTTCTTTGGGCTACACATCATTTTATCACTAGATATTTATTTAGATAATAAAATGATATGTTTCCCTCATAAATTCTAAGAAACAATAATTTCAACATTATTTTTAGACTACCCTATAAGCCTAACCACCCAAGGAATTGGAATATTAATGGAAGGAATGCTGATTGGAATGGGAATTTTGAATTTTAATCATGGGTGAGAAAGTTGGGAATAATTGAAACCACTGTTTCTTGACCCAAAAGACCTATTAGGCAAGAAAGGAAATGAAAATAGAAAATCTTGTTTTGAGGAAGCATGAGATGCTTCTATTATGAAAAAAAGTGTATATTGGGATAAAAGACTTAGAAAAGAGATAAGGTGAATACTTAACATCTTATTTAGAACACACTATCCAAAGTGACAATGCATGTCTCAAAATCCTAGACACCCTAATTGAGAAAGCAAACTATAAGCTTGATATTTCACTAGTAGGTAAATTTTAAGGTTCTAGACTTAATATCGACAAATTTAGGGAATGGGATAGTTTCAATTTGAAACCTAAAAGTCAAATGGTAATAGAAGTTATGATTAAAGACTTATTTTTAATCTTCATTACAATGTTGAAGATTTCATGAATGCCTTATTAGGGGGGCCCTTGGTTTCTTGGAAATCATAACCTTTGTCTAATAAAATGGAGACCTAGTTTCAATCTATATGGTGAACCTTATTTTGAGAATATTATGTGGTTTAACCTCTTAGGCATTACTCTAAAATTCTAGGAAGAAGAGATTATCCTAGAAGTGGATATAACTCTAGGCCAACCACTCCTTTTATACCTAACCATAACATCTAGATGAAGATTAGTTATAGCCAGATTTTGTGTCCTCCCCTCCTATAAGGACCATCTCCCAAATAGCATTGATCTATTGTCTAAAGATGTATTATGGAATCAAAATATTATCTATGATAAATAATCCATTATTTGTGCCAATTTTATGAAATTGGGCCACAAAAAAGGAAATTTCATAAAAATAGATTCTTTAAACCTTTATGGAGGAAAAAACACACAAAAATGAATGAATTAGACTCAAAGGGGACCCAAAACACCATCAAGTAACTTATGTAATTTTTTTAGTTTTCTCCCCAACTTATATATCCCCCAATTTATGTTCCTCCTAATAATTTTTTTGAAAACCCCTGGACATTTCTCCCCAATCCTAACTACATCCTTCTATGGAGGCCCTAGTTGACACCATTCTATCATCCCCTCCTTGAGAGGATTATATCCCTCTATCTCTTCTCAATGTTAGAAGAGCTGAAGTGTTTTCCTACTTGATGAACCCTAACTCTACTAAATATTCTCAATGCTCAGAGGTAGTTCATCACCATGATGAGGTTATTTTATTAATTCTCAAGGATAAAGTCACTTTTTTATACCTAAATCCTAGTTTCTCTTTTATAACTACCAAAAACACTCTAAAAAGTGGATGTTGGAGAAATAAAAAAACCTATAGGAAGACCCTCATTATAACCTCTATAACTATATAATATACTAAGGATGTATAAATAGAATTAAACAAATACGAAAGGAAGGAAAGCCATGGAAAAAATGGAAAAAAATAAAATCATCACATGGAATATAGGAGGGATGAATAATCCCAACAAATAGAGGCTTGTTATAAATTTAATTTTGAACCACAACCCCAACATTCTTTTCCTTCACAAAAAAAGTATCTAATTAAAAATTGAACCAAATCAAACATAACATATGTAAAAAGGCCTAAATTTCTATCACTAATGCATATGGTACCTCAAGCGGTTTGGATATATTTTGGATCCTTAAATAACTACATGGATAAACTCTATTTAAATCCAAACACCATTTGGATATGTTGACCACTAACATAATTAGAAACACATATTGAATCCTCTCTAATTTTTATGCACCCAAATCAATAGTGGGTAGGAATAACCTATGGTGTGATCTCAACTCTTTTAGATTCATTTGAAATAAAAGAAAGTGGATGGTATCTAGACATTTTAATTCTCCTCTCTCCCCTCTTGAAAAGAAAGGTGGATCTAAAGACTTCACAATTAGTATTTAGGATATCAATGATTTCATTTTTGATAAGGGTTTGATGTATTTCCCCTTGAAAGGTCCCAAATTAACCTAGACTAATAGAAGGCTTGAGAATAATCTCGTCTAAGTTAGATTAGACTAGGTTCTCATTTCTACCCATTGGCTCTTCAACCTTGATCATAATCTTTCATCTCTTCCAAGGATTGGTTTAGATCATAACCCTATATCCCTTAATATCACAAACATTTCTAAGGGAATAAAATATCCCTTTATATTTTAAAAAGTATGACTTCAATATCCCAGCCTCCTCGAATGTATCGATAAATGGTGGAAATTTAAACTCATGGGATTTAATATGTTCAAGATGGCCAAGAAACTCAATTTTTTCAAAGTTAAACTAAAGGTATGAAACATAGAATATTTTTGGAACATATTCACTAAACTAATTTCCTTTAAAAAATAACTTTCAAATATCAAGGTAAGGGAATGGACTAGGAATTACATAAAAAGGAAAAAACCTTACTTAGTAACTACTATATTCTAGAATGAAAGGAGGAAAATTTTAGGTGCCAAAAGTCAAGGAACCTATGGATTAATTATGTCATAACACCAAATATTTCCACAAGTATACCATTAAACACAATAAACATAATAATACCTCTGAGTTGATTAATTATGATGGTGAGACTCTAATAGAGGAAGAAGAAATCAAATCTAAAATTGTCAATTTTTACAGGAATATTCTCTCAAATGATAAATTTTTTGATCTTATTAAGGAATATTTTATGCTAAAAATGTGTCATGGGTTTTCTCTCCAAAATATAATAATAACCTTGTTTGAACCCTAACTACTAAAGATATCAAGTTTCTCATTTATTCCATGGAATGAGATAAAACCCTAAACCTGGATGGTTTTCCCCTCTCTTCTTCCAAACCTTATAGGACATCATTTAATCCAATGTGGTGGTTTTGGTTAAATTATTTTTTTATGCATAATCCATTCTCAAATAACTTAATTATACCTTCATGATTATTATCCCAAAGAAAGAGGGTGTTTGTTTCCTTAAGGACTTCAGGCCCATTAGCCTATGAAACAGTTTTTACAAGATCTTCTTGAAAACCATTGATCTAAGACTTAAATTCCTTCTCCCCAAATTTTTATATAGGCAATAAGGACATATTTTTAGTGTAATAAAAATTATTTATGGCATCATTCTAGTTCATGAATCCATCCACTCAATATCCCAGTCTAACATACCCACCTTATTCTTGAAGATAGACATGAATAAGACTTTTCATCATGTCTCTTAGAATTTAGTAGATAAAATATTGCAAAAATCAGGGTTACATCCATTTTTTATTAATATGATCTCCTCTTTCATCTATTCACCTAAATTATTTATGATTATTAATGGAAATCCTAAGGGCTTCTTCTCAACATCGAGGGATATTTATCATGGAGACCCAATTTCCCCTTACCTTTTCATCATATTGGTTGAATCTCTCAGAATGTTTCTCATCAATGAAATGACTCTTGGGGAGATATAATTTCTTAAAATTACTCTAGGGGTGGACCCATTCACATAAAAACAATTTTTTGATGACACATCTATCATTGGAACAATAAAAATTATATAAACAATGTCTCTCAAGCAAAGCCTCATACATTAAAAGAAAGTTTCCATGTAGGTTGTTAACTTCATAAAAATATCCTTTTTGTCATTAACACCTTGGTACCCCTTCAGAGAATAATTATTTATATATTGAGCTATAGAAATCAAGACCTCCCTTTGGTATATCTTAGGATGCCTATTTTCAAAGTTATTATGTATTCCAACCACCAAAATGGGTTTCTTGATAGACTCCAAAGGAATCTTACTACATGGAAAGGAAATATTCTTTCTCAAGTAGGAACATTTATATGGTGAAAATCTCTCTCCAAAATATTCCCACTTACCATATCTTGTTATTCGAAATTTCATATAAAATAGTAGATAGAATGGAACAAATATAAAAAATATTTTTTTGGTTTAGATATGAGGAAATATCAAGATTTCACCTTTATTTATAGGACAAGGTATATCTCCATAAGGATAGAGGTATTTGGGGTTAATAAGGATACAAATGATGAATTATACCCTTCTTACCAATATGTCTTGAAAAAACATGATGAATGATTATTTATAGGTCATAATAGTCAAATCTAAATACATGCTGGGAGGGAATGTTAATTTTTCTTAATTTTTGAATTCCATATATTAGGCTATTCATTTTGGAATGTAGTGGTCAAAATTAGGAATATCTTGATTAAATACTATAAATGGGATATAGGGGGTAGAAATAAGGCTTCATTTATGTCTTCCCTTGGAAATATATTGCATCCACTTTAAAAATTTATATGGGTACCAAAGTCAAGGAATATTGGGCATTGATTAACAATGAGAAAACCTAGATTCCCCTTTCTTTGGATGTTGTAGATTCTATCATTTCTCACTAATTTTATTCTCTAAAAATAAAGTTGAGAGGTACCCACATAATCCATATTCCTAAAGATGACAAGCTCATCTAGATTGTGGGAGACCATGGGGCCTACTCAATCAAGTTTGGATACCTTATCAACATAGGGGCCAAAGAGGTGGGTTTGAATTAGAGAATTATTTGGATTAATAATATCACTCCTAAGGTTAACTAATTATTTTAGTTATTCACACAAGATAAGATAATTTTTTTGAAAAACCTAAAAATTAGGTTTGGTGATTCCTAATAGTTTTTATCTTTATGAATTAGATGAGGAAACCACTATCCATCTTCTTCGACAATAACAAGTTGTTGGCAAGGTTCTAGATTTCTTTCTATAGATTTTTAGCTTCACATTAGCTAGACCTAATTGTTTGTATAACATAATATTAAAATGTTCCTAACCTTTGTGCTTTTTTCCCTTAAATTCATATGGTCCCTCACCTTTCTATAAATTTTCTAGGGTATCTAGTTGGAACGTAACAATAATATCTTTAGAAACATGAAATCTCATCCATGTAGGGTGGAAAATAAAATTTTTGAGTTAATCAAAGAAAATATGTGTTTCTTTAGTAATATATTAAATTACCCTCCTCCCACATTATATATTTATATTATTAAAATTATGGAACCTCTCATTGGATGAAGGAAAATTTTCTCTTAACTTAAAAAATTGACATGAAACATATCAGATGGAAGAAACCTCCAGAGAATTGGTACAAAATCAACCTTGATGGAGCATCTAAAGGTAATAAGGAAAATCTAGGGGTCATGGTCTAATTAGAGATGACCATGGAAAATTTGTGGCATCTTATGTTAGGCCAATGGGACACTAATCCAATCATGTTGCATAATCCATAACCACACTTTAGAGCATCTGACTGGTAGTTGACATGTAAGCTTCTAAAAGCATCTTTGAAGGGGACTCAATTAACATTATAAACAACCTTAAATGTTACTTGATTCCAATTTGGATAATTTATAATATAATAAGTTATTATTAAGATAATTTTAAGACCTTTAAATAATATCTAAATAATGCATACTTATCAGGAAGGTAATAAATCTACTAATTGATTGGAAAATTATGGGGTTATTAGCCAAAATATCACCAGATTGGACCCAAATTTACCAAATCCATGTAAATTTCTCTATTTTTTAATTAAGAATCAATGATAACATGACTCTTGGTCCCATGAGAAACTATCCTTACGCCTCAAACATCACCAAACCCATGTGTGACATGGAAAATTTGAGCATGGTTCTTAATGATGACTCCACTTTCATATTTATCCATATGGATTTCATTTAAATTATTTATAAATAATTATAATTTGTAAAAAAATAAATTAAATTGTGGTGAGAGACATATCAACTCTATGAGCAACTATTTCCTTATGTTCACATTATCTACTAAACTAAAGTTATTTCCCCAAAAAGACAATAAAGGGACTCTTTATTATATGAATAAAATGGGTGCTTCTAGACTCAAGGTGGAACCTTTATCATGCAATAACCTTAAGGGATGCACCAACATTTGAATCAAGCTAAAATAGGGTGGTCTTGCTCCTTTCATCAAGTTTATTCATGGCTATGACCCTTAATTCACCCTTTATTTTTTTAAGTTTTGGACACATAGGAATATTTAAATGTGTAAGTTTGTATTGGATATTTCAAAGATATCATCACAGTAGTCACTACAATGGCAGTAGAAGGGGCTCAATATTTCAAGAATAGAAACAAAAAGAGGAGCTAGCCCAAGATTTCTTCAAGGTTGATGATCATATTCATTATTCTAATGTCATGTTCCTTATAAATACCCACCCTTACCCCTAGGATGAGATTTATCTCTATATCATGAAGAACCTTAATCTTGAATATAGGTATTATGTCATATACTTGCACCATTTTATTTTTATAAACTATTTTAGGCATAACAATCATATTAGCATTCCCTTTTTCCTCCTCATGTTCCTAGAAATTAATATTAGTAACTATCAGGAGGAAAAACTAGATGTCCTAGTTCATCAAACCCTTGTTTTCCTTCTGGTAAAATATGCTTTACCCACAGTCAAACCATGCATTAATTCTAATGATGGTGATGAATTCTTGGCTAATGGGACTAGTCATTTATTTATATTGATGAAAGCCACTTGGATAATGAATGGGAATGAAGATGAGAGCTTGGAAAAAATCACTAGTAACATAAAAAATAAAAAATCCAAAAAAGTCTCTAAGAAAGGTAAATCCAACTCAGGGGATAAACATAAAGATCCCGGTAGCTTCAAATTAACTCCTATCAATTTGAATGGGAAAAAGAAGTTTGGGACTAATACCTTTGTTAAAAAAATTCAAAACTTGAAAATTCCCTCCTAACCCAGATAAATTTCTATAAGGACTTGATAAATAAATTCAATAAACCCAAACAAGCCATTTTCAAAATTAAACTTAGGATCGAAGGCCAAAATAAGGATTTCAATTAGGTCATTATAATAACAACCAGGTCTTACTCAATTTCTAAGAGGTTGTGTATAAAAATATAGTGTAAATCAATGAAATGTATAAAAATAACAAGATTAAGGTGGTTTAGGGATTGATAAATTCCAAGGTGGTTAAAGGACCATAAGAGAAATAGGTGATGAAAGAAATCACTTATGGACCATATGAAAGAACTAGATCCTTGACATCACTTTCCACAAGATAAAATAAGACGTGGAAGTTGTATTATGCCTTGAAGGCATGGCTGGAATTTAATTTTATGTTGTCTTTGTTGTCAATTTTTAGGTGGGTTTTATGGTTGTTTTGCTATTATTTTGGTTTATTTCCAACCTTTCCTATTTTTGGTCCATTTCAAAGTATTCTTTATTTTTTTTGTATGGTTTATAATGTGAACTTGGTTGGGGATCCATGTAAAACCCT
The DNA here is from genome assembly GCA_037957365.1 of Torreya grandis. Lineage (NCBI taxonomy): Eukaryota > Viridiplantae > Streptophyta > Pinopsida > Cupressales > Taxaceae > Torreya > Torreya grandis. The sequence goes on from JARHVA010009815.1 coordinate 216,534, forward strand.
ATTTTATCCTTATCTAATTAAAAAAATTATATTAAGGATATTCAAATAATATTTACCTCTTAAACTTGTTAACCTAATCTTTTATATGGGACTAAAAATTTGGAGCAATACCATAGGAAAATTTATCAAATCTAAATTTAAAGATGTGATTACATATTTTTTATGCAAGCATATATATGTTAAAATATTAATTCCTTGAGACATCATTCTCACTAAATATGATAGATCCCTAGTCATTACTCATGTGATATTTAAAGTGGTGACTATGAGACAAATGTTTACATAGGTTTTTAACTCTTATTGTTATTTATTTATAGGCCCATATCATGCATTCAAGTAATTTATGTAGTAGGTAAAAGATGAAATCCATAATTTATAGTATCTTAAAATTTTTTGTCTAAATTTATTTGTAGCTATTGACATGGATATACTTCCTTTATATACTTTTTTTAATGTCGCATATAATATATCCAAAATATAGATAAATAAGTGTAGAATATATTAAATATATAGACCCTAGCTTTGGTCTAAAATGAGCAAATTCCATATATGTGGGATATATGAAGTCTTCTTAGATAATATATATTCAAAATTTTCTAATATAAAATGAATGGGACTATATGTTTCATTATCCAAAATCCAATAATATTATAAATAAATAGGACTCATTAATTATAAATTTATGTTAATTTTTTTAGATTTTCTATAGTGAATTACTAATTAATTAATATATTTATTGTTTATTAATTTATAATACATAGAAAATATACTTATATTTTTATTTTAAAATTTATTAATCGTGTTTTTTTGGTTATTATTATTATTATTATTATTCCTATAAATGATAATTTGAGACTATTATGATACAAACACATATCAATTATGGTGACTTTTATACATGCTAGGCTATAATTACCAAGGCCTTGCAATTTTGGGGAGCCCCAAGATTGCATCATATGACTAAGTGTGGTTCTATTTTCCATAAATTTCACTTATTCTCAAAGAGCTTATATGCACAAAGACTATAGAATAAGTTTGTATTTTCAAAAAATGGGTGGGGACAGAGATCGATTTGAACTGATCTTTTATGATGATATTAAGAAAAATGAGTACATATGGAATAAAATGGTAAAGGATGGGTTGGATCCATTTATTGAAGGTTTGGTCAGGCTTGATTTTTCACTTTCTAGTAACTTTTCTCATGGTTGGAAAGACCGTGAAATGAGAATGCATGGTCTGAAGATTTAGATCACTAAGGAACTCATGGGTGAAACCACAGGGATGGAATGCAATGGATTAAAGGCATTTAAAGATAAGAGGTGGAAGGAGGAAATCATAAACATATTCTATAATAAGGAAAAGAATAAAGCTAAGAATTCATATCATAAGAGGTTTATGTGTGCTGAGCTACCAAAGAAATGATCAGAGGTTTGTTTATAAATTATGAGGTACATTACTCTTGAGGGTAAACACACTATTATATTTTGGCATCATTTCCTTCTTCTAAACCATTTTAAATGCCATATTATTAGCATCCAATTCTTATTTTTGTAATCTTTGGAGGTTTTGGTGTTGAATTTCTAAAATAATCCATTGACAAATTTAATACATCAAGGCCTAATTTTTTATTGATTAAGCATGGGGAGCCACTATAGTCTAAGATTAGTATCAATACCATTAACATCAATAGTGAGAAGGATAATTTAGAGGAGGAGGAAGGGTATGACACTCATTCAAACTTTAGAGATGAACAAGAGGATTAAGATTTGGGAGAGTCGATTGAACATGTGTAGGAGGATCCCAAACTAGACTTGGAGATCCCTTCATTCATCCACCCACTCACTACCAAAGGTAAAGGGGTCTCTAGGTTTAATGTCAAAGTAGATATTGAGGACACTCTACAAAAGATATATACAAAAATTATGATCTAGAAAATTATTTGTAGTAAAATTATTGATGAGTTTGAGAGGCTCAAAAGATTCCTCTATCAAGAATCAATAGCTACTAATATAGGAAAAGATCTCCCAATTTACACCCCTAAAGGTAAACCCACCTATCATGAAAAAGAGGAGGAAGCCACCTAGGATCTTGAGGAATAAAAGGGTGAGTTTCAATCCTCTGATCTCAAGAAGAAGAGATAGGATGATGTCAAGGATCATTTTATTGGGAGTCGAACCAGGGGCAAAAACAACAAAAGTGCTAATAATGAGACCAAGTAGTTGGTCTTTTACTCTGAATCAAAATAGCTCATCGGACCCTATTTCTTTTTAGCTACTTTTTGGTTTTTCAACTCATAGTTGGTGGAAGTTTGGTGGTAAGAAGGTTTAGCCATCAGGTTTGTCTTTTTGTCTCTCTTTGTCCTCATGATATATCATGTTTATCTTTCAGTTTTTTGTTCTAAAGGGTATGGTCCCCTTCAACCCAACTTTTAACCAATCTAATAAAAAATAATTTGAGACTAATTGTGTCAAAAATATAATGATTGAAATGATATACAAATATAAATGTTACACATTTAATGTGAAAAATATTTGCTTTAGATACCATAATTTATCCCTCATAATTACATCATCATTATCCAAACCATCATTAACTAATCCACCCTAATCCTATCATCAATACATTCTTATGTAGTTCATGCTAATACAAAATTAATAAATTAAAAATACCTTGAACCCACACTAATCAACCCAATTAATTACACTCTATGATTAATTAACTAATTAATCATTGTTAATTAATTAATTAACTCCTAATTATATATGTACACACATAATTAAATAATAAAATAAATAAATAAATAATATTAATTTTCATCACCCCATCCTCCACTCCATGTCATCACATGTCATCTTTTAGTCAACACCTCATTAAAAATAGAAAATCATCCAAGATAATTCTAATTCATCAATTAACTCTATCTCCAAATGGAAATAAATTAATTAACACATCCAACACTATGTATCCAAATATAAATAAACTACTTAACTCTACTAGTAAATGGAAAAAAAATTAGGTAATTTCTTGATCCCATCTCATCTAAACTAAAAGTTCCAATCAAATTGAGTGAATCTAAACCATCCATATTCTTATCTAAAAGTCTATAAATCCATGCTTTCATCCTTCATTCAAGGATCATGAATCATACATGTTGAATCGATTGAATCTTATGTCATTCCTATAATAAAATAATACACATACAAACTATCGACAAATACTAAAATCTTACACAAGTCATGAGCAACCAAAAATATATTTATCATGAATAAATCCACATAAATGAAGGATATCTTCACTTTGTAGGTAAAGATAATAAGTTTTTCTCTTTCATTTAATTAATTCAAGGTGAAGTTTAAATTTAAAGTAAGAACTAGTATTTTTATTAAGTTTCCTTTAATAATAACTAAGTTTTATCATACACATTTAAGGCATACCTAGAGGGAACATTCCCATTTTTATCTATTTCACTCTTTTTACTTGATTTAGACTATTTTTTCTAACTTGTTTTATGTTTATCTTGGTGTTTAGGTGTTCTATATTTAAGTTGTATACCTCTTATCTTGAATATCTAATTATATGTGTAATTATTTTGGATTCCAATTATGTTTTATATGTTTTATCATTTATGTTTTGTATTTTGGAATTCCCTCTCTTGGGAATGACATTTCTATCTCACATAATCACATTTATATGTTTTGTTTAGGTGTTAGATATGGGTTAGAATTTATATGCTAATATTTGTCATTTAAATGTTGATCTTCATTATTCTTGTCTTACAATTTGACATTCTTATCTTTTGTGTAGATGGTGTTTATCTATTCTTTGATCTTCAATGTTTTTGTATTGTTTAATAGCTTTATTGTGCTAAAGTCTAACATTTTTGTATTGAATTATAACATTTCAGTATTGTATTCACTATTTTTGGATATTAGTGTTTATGTACTATTGAATAGAGTTTGTTCTCTAATTAATAACATTTATAATATGATTAGTAACATTTATGTTTGGATTCTAAAATTCTTTATCATTGGCATTTTTGTACTAATTATTGGCATTTATCATTTGATTACTAGAATTTTTGATTGATTTTTAACATTTTTACTTTCTATGTTCTAACTTGTAGAAACATGTGATGAAGACCTAAAATCCAAAAACTACTAACCTATAGTTTGTAGCTACATCACATAAATATTTGAAACTAGACAAAACCTAAACACATAAGAATAAAATCTTAATTCAATAACTAAGAAAATATTTATGTTGATTGTGTGTACATGGCTAAAAATTGCAAATGTTCTTGTCTTGTGATAGAAAGCAAAAATGAAAATAAAAAATGGTTTTAGATCACTTGTGTCTCCTAGGACTAAACTATGTACACTCTTTCCTCACACTATAAGACAATGTTGGAAATTAAAAATTATTAGACATTTTATTTTTATATTTTTATGGGTTTAATGACTTTTATTACATCACCAATTATCCAAAATCCATTTTTAGGGAGACTAAAAATTCATTGGAATTGTCTATTGTGGCTAAGCTTGATTAACCATCAAATGAAGTAAGTGGATTTAACCACCAATACTTAGGAATTTAATGACACCCTTATATCATGGATTTGGGCCTCACCTACTTCAAGGTATAATAATGACTCCCCTAGTGAACCCATACAAAACTAGTTTAAGAGCTACCTAGCCACAATCACATAGTGGTGTTCGGAAAATAACATTCCCTAAGATTATCCACTCATAAACTTGAGGTATCTATATGGTACACTATATGGTTTCACTAAGTTGATTAGAATAGGGTGTGTTGTGTGTATGTAATTTCCCCCTACTTTGTGCAAAACCAATTTATGACCAAACTAATCTAAAACAAACCTAAAAAAACCAAAGGCATCAATAAAAAGATATCAAACCAAACTAAATAAAAACCCTAACATGGAAAATCATTTTAATTAAAATCCATTAAATTTTGATGAACTTCTTAATCAATAACAAATTAATGATGATAATAATGACACCCTTAAAAATAAAAGTGAGTAAAATGATGACATCAATGATTTGTTTAAAATTGAACAGGGTCATATCCAATTAAATTAGTTCCTATTTGAAAATTTATTATCATATAATAAATTTGTAGCTCAAGTCTAAGATACAAGCTTCCTTCAGATTATAATCCTGAAAACTTGAGTCACATTATAAGTAGGAAATATCAAAATCTCCTAAATCAATAACATGCTACTTCTGGTAAACCCATTAGCCTATATAAAATAAACCTCTAATCACTTAGTGAAAACCCTAATCCATAAGTATCTCATGTTAACCTTGGAAAATTAAAATAAGTTCTAGTAGAAGAACTCAATCAAGAAAAATATCAAGTTATGTTTTAACAAATTTAAAAATTAAGTAAACAGATGGAAAACTTAGCTTCCCATGTTAGTCCTTCAATATGAAAACCTTCACAATGCTATCAATAATTAAACCATTAATAATCAAATACTAATCAAACTTATGAGTCAACAAAACCTCTGAGTACCCAAATAGTAAATTAAAATAAGATAGTATATGCCTTTAGGTAAATCATTGGAAGCTATCATTAAAGAAAATTGTTACTACAAACATGATTTTTTCCCACAAACCAAGCCTTTTGATGAAATATAACTAAAATACATATGGTACAAAGAGAATTAATTTTATGAGTTTCATAAAATAAAATGGCATTCGACCAAAATATGCATGAAACTAAATAATTATGTCTAATATCTAATTGATAATGGAGATATTTAACTCAAAGGAAGTGCATCTATGTCAAAGAATAAATAATTATGTATACTCCAAGACCCATTTATAAAACATGATCAACCTTGTTCATAACCAATTCAATGTCAAAACACCCAAACCAATAACATCAACCATAAAAACTCATCCCATTCCTATGATTTATTTTTGGTCATATTAAACAAATAGAAAATCATGTCACAACTATCAAATTCAAAACCCTATATTGTGTTATCACAACTAGGAAAAATAAAATCACTATCCAAGGGTCTCCTCTTCCTAAACCTAAAGTAAAATAAAACCTTATCAAACAACTTTAAATAATACCTACTAAGATATCTATAATATATATTCTCAATACATTTATTATTCATAAGGATATCTTATATAAAACACTTCAAGATTTAAGATTCCCCAATGACATTAATCCATCCCAATTTCAAGCACTCAGTGGAACCCTCTCTTTAAGTCATCAACTTACATTTTACAAACATAATATATCTCACACTAGTCCATCCCATAATCTCCCTTTGTATATCGAGGCCTACATTAGTAAACACAAAGTGAAAAGGGTACTTTTAGATAATGGATTGGGAATAAATATATGAACTTTGACCTTGATCAAACATCTTTTTTACTCTAAAACATCATTAGATCTAAACATTGGCACAATAGAAGTGTAAAATAATATGTAAATTAAATAAAAAATTACCATATATATTACTATCATGGTTTGGCCTATCACACAATAAAATTTATCATATCTCATTGATATTGACCTCCCTTATGACATCCTTCTTGTCCAACCATATATTCATGCCATGAAATCCATCATATCTACCCTCCATCAATCTAACAAATTTATACATTCAAGCATGGAAGTGATTGTCCCTAGTGATCCTAAACCTTTAAAATATTATAAAATGTTGGGTGGGATATACCATAAAACTAGTTAATATGCCATCACCAAAAATGTCTCTAATTTAGATAGATCTATAGTACCACATTTGACAGAGTCTTCAACCTACATACATCTAGATGACCTCCCATATACATCCAAAACCTCACATTCTAAATCTCATTTCAATATCCTTGACAAAAGTTGTGGATAAATGAAATCCAAGATACTTTACATGTGGTTAGGCTCCCCATTTCTCTATAAACCTTGAAATCTCCAATGACTCATAATTGTATGATGATGACCTAGAATATTTTTTTCAAATAAATGAGTGTCTTATAGTAAAATAAATGTGCCAAATCACAAAGGAAAAGGACTAAGAATTCATGAATATGGAATCTACAAACCCATATAGATGTGTGAAAATCAATAGTATCATGGAATTGGTTAAACCCCCCTTGGTGATCAATATGAAGATGTTATCAATACTTCTATGATTTTTTAGGAATCTTCTTTCAACATTGAAACAAGTTCCTTTCATAGAATTTACAAAGATATTGTCACCACTAATATTTTAAATGATGTTGATATCCTAACCATAAGCCTTAACCTTAAATACCTTAAAATTATTGATTGGGACCAACAAAATCACATGCCAATTGATTTTTTCCAAAAATATGAAGCTATCAAAAAATTCATGGGGCTCCAAGATGGCATCCACTTTGGGGATCATTTTTTTAACTTGACACAAAAACATATTATGGGGATTAGGAAGAGTTATTTAGTTAAAATGTATATATTATTTAGTCAAAATAAATATATAAATCAAAAGAAACAAAAAAATTAAAAAAATGAAATCCCTTAGTGAAAACCTCTTTGAGGCCCTATCAGACTAAAAAAATAAAAATAAAGAAACTAAAGATGAATCTATTAGTGATAATCCCTCTGAGGCATTGATAATTGATTAATTCAACCTTCCCCCTATGACAACATAATTACAAGATGTTTATACATTTCTTATTGAATAAATTATCAATCTCAACATTAAAACATAGGATAATCCTAACATCATTAAACTTTGGGCTATTCTTAGTCCCAAGGAATAAAAAAAATTGGTCACCCTCCTAACAAAATTTATAGATGTATTTTATTGGTCTTATAATTATATTATGGGATCATATCCATCCCTTTGGGTTCACCACTTGTAAATTTAGATGCTAAACTAGTCAAACAAAAACTAAGAAAAATACATCCCAAAGTAGCCCTCCTCATCAAAGACTAATTACAAAAACTATTAGATGTTGGGTTTATATAACTATTCAACTACTCTAAATAGATATCCAACATTGTTATTATTATTATAAAGAAACCATTATGTAACAAAGTATATATATAATTTTTTGACATCAATAAGGTGTGTCCAAAAAAATATTGTATGATATTTTTGCTCCCAATTCCTCTTAGTATCATGACATATAAACTTTCCTCCATTACCATGGCATCCTTCTAATTATTTGACATAATAAAATAAAATACTTTATCCAAAGTTCCTCCTAATTCACCCTCCTTATTAACTTCATCTATTTTAAGGGTGTAATCACTTAAAAGTGGTATTTAAATGCTAAGAGTGTTTTTTGAGATATCTTATTCCTAACTTAGCCTTAAACCTATCTTAGATCCTTTATCACACTTTTCCAACCATTTTATAGACCATAGACATCCCTAGTTAACTCAAACATAGTCGTAAAACTACATTCCCAAATCTTAATCCATTATGCCCAGTAACCTACCAGCTAGACACTAGTTCCACATTAAGGATAATAGATCCACATGGCACTATTGTCCCCAACTCGACACTAGTGTCCCTTCCCATAACTCTCCCAAATAGATATATTTTAAAATTTATGACCCTCCTAAGGTCAACCTAAGTGAATTTTATTATATACACAAGCTACAAATCACTATAAATAAAAGACTATTAGATCTCTATACACTAGATGGAAAATAGATGCAAAAATCCTATTCAAATAAGAAATAAGCTAGAAAAATCAAGGTTATTAATCCCTATTCTACTCTATCTACTACCATCTATAGCTACCCTAAAACCATATTTCAAATATTTTAAATCTCAAGCTCACTTAAGGCATTCAAGATCACTATCATTCTAGCATTCACTTGCACTCGTACCAAGTACTAGGTGGAAGAAATACATCAGGATTGATCCTTCCTCAGAGTATTGGTATGTAGGAAACTCTCTTCATAGTAGGGTGTTGAGTATGTCTAGCCTATCCTAATAATAAACACACACTTTTATCTCAAGGATTAGGGTTTTAATTCTAAATAAAATATTCTAGGCATAATATAGAGTTCAAGATTTCATGCACATAGGAATAAAACCCAAAAACAGAAGTATAGGCACTTCCATAAAATAGGAATAGTTCTACAAAGAGGACATTAGTGCCATTTTCAAGACACTAAAGCTACATGGCATTATTATCTAGGTGGGGAGCTACTTTTCAATGAATAATTAGACCTAAGGACCTTGTTGACAACACTCAGACCTATCTAGAACCTAATTTTCAACACCCATATCTTCCTTGATAGTTGTTTTCTAGATAAGTCTATATTTGCACATATTTTTTAATATTTTTAGAAAGTCAAAATAAGTCAAAATATATAACAAATCAATGGTTATTTATTACATATTATTTCACTAATTTAGACAACTCGACCCTTTAATATAACTTAGGATTTACATAGCTAAAACCCTAAAAGGATAAATCAAGGGGCTATGATGATACCATGTTGATATGTTTAAATTCTGAAGAAGCTAACTTAGTAATCAAATAAGTTCATAATAGAATATATGAAGAACACATATGTTCCATGTTCCTAGTAGATAAATCAATTGAAACAAGGTAATATTAGCACACCAAAGTATGAATCAAACACTTTCATATTTGAAGGTTATGATGTAAAAATTTTAAATTTTTCAAAAATTAAAAAACAAATAATCAAATAATAAAAAAATACAACAAAAAATAAAAAGATAAAAGATAAAAATATATATTTTAAAAATTTCCAAAGGTGAAAACCATTTCTTATGGTGCCTTGGGCAAGTACCATGATGAAAACTAGTTTCTAGCATCATGAGTAATTTTATTTTCTATAAGTACCCTACACTTGGGGGCAAGCCCAATCTATTCAATCCTAGCCACCCAAAGTGAGCCATGTATATGTATCATCATGCCCATAACACATATCCTTTTTCCTAATTTTTAACTTGATAGGATATGGAAAACATATTGATAAATGTTTTGGAAATATCTTGGTATATCATATCCTATTTAAAGCACATTGCATTGCAATGCCAAAATAGAACATGGATGATTTAGCACATGGTTCTTATGTGATGTAGTATTTGGAGATCCTATCATGAATATATCCACAATTACATCCATTACCACCTCCATAATTATTATAAGAGTATTTTTCCATTTGTTTATAGTCTCATCATTTTCAAAACCCAAAAAAATATAACTAAAATAAAATAGAAATTTCAAAAAATGAAAAAACTATTTGTCTTGTCCTTAGTCCTATTAAAATATTTGTTAAATTTTGAATAAATAATTATAGTTTAATATTTATATATACTTCTCAATCCAACCCCTTCACATATATCATTACTTAGGGTAAATCAAAGCTTACAGATTTATTTAGATATATTATTCCCAATTCAACCCACTTGTATATAATATTTTTGGGGGAAAGTCAAAGCTTACATATTTATAAGTATATATCATTCCCAATCTAACCCCATATAATATATCATTACTTTGGTAAAATTAAATATTTTGTCTTTATAGATATATGTCATTCCCAATCCAACCCCCTTTCATATATAATTGGTTGGTGCAAATCAAATATATCATTATCATTGATCACCAAATATTGGGTTTTTAATTTGATATGCGATTAAACATAATCCACTTATTTTTATTATTTTATGTGTTTTATTGTTGATTTATTGTTATTGTTCATCAATTATATGTTTTCTTATTTGATACATTTTTGTAAGTCCTACTGTATATCACAATAATGTCATCATGGTTCTCCATATCTTGGTGCATCTTGTTATATGTCATAGTAAATATCAGGTTTCTCAAACATTTAGAATTAAATTTAATAAAAATAACATTAATGATCACATAATTAACATTAATAAACATTCAAATCATCAACATTCATTCCTAAATATTAATTCTAACTAACTCTCCATAATTAAAATTTATTATCACTAAGTGTGCATCATATAACATCACATCCATAAAGACATCCATTTATATAATCATCATAATATAAAATCATCACATGAAACCCACCACATTATATTAATTCACCCCTCACCCCTCCATTTTACCACATAATTCATCCATTTAAATCACTTTTCTCATTTAGAGATCCCATCCATGCCTTTCATCCTTGCATGCTCTCTCAAGGGGGCATCTCCCTACCAATCATGTCATTAGGGGCATCCTCATGCACCCATATTTCTCCTTATTTTTATTCATTATTTGAAAATTATCCACTTATTAAGTAACAACACCATTCAAATAGGTGAAAATGTAGACACCCTAATTTTTCATCATCATCTAATCCATCATTAAAAAGTCCACCTTAATCCTATTGTCAACACATTTCTATCTAGTGTGTACTGACACAACATTAATCAATTAATAACACCATCAACCCACATTAATCAAACCCAATAAAAACACCCCATTATTATTTAATTAATTAATCATTGTTAATTATTTAATTAAGTCCTAAGTATATCTATGCAAACATAATTAAGTAATAAAAATAAAAAAGTTAATTGTCCTCACCCCATCCTCCAATACATGCCATCACTTGTCATATTTTAGTCAATTCATTATTATAGATGGAAACTAATACAAGAAAATTCAAATAAATTAGTTAAATTTGCCTCCAAATGTAAAAGAATAGCTAACTCATCCATCACTCTATCTTGAAATAGAAATGAATTAATTAACTTTGATAACAAATGGAAACAAATTAGTTAACTGACTGAGAGCATCTCATCCAAACTTATAGTTAATAATATGATTGATTTAATCTCAAATGTACATAATATCATTTTTAAATTATATATATTCACCCTCTCATCCTTCATTCAAGGGTCATGAACACTCAAATTTTATGTCATTCCTACAATCAAAAAATAGAGGTATATGATGCCAAAAATTTTCATGAGTCAACCAAAAATCTATCGTTCATAAGTAAATAAAAATCAATGATTAATTTATTCACTTGGTATGTGAAGGTGATATGGTTTTGTCTTTCATTTTCTCAATCGGAGGTAATTTTTAGATTTAGAGTAAGAACTAGTATTGCTCTTAATTTTTATTTCATAAGCTCTAAGTTTTAGCATACATAGTTATAGTAAAGATAAAGTATCATTGATTAATAATGATTTATTCACTTTAATATTATACATGGAAATATATGTGATTCATCATATCCTCTACAATCTCTACTTGAGAATATTTTAGTGTCAATTCCTTGTAATAATTTATTATTGTCTTTCATGAAAGCACTAGATTTTCTTACTTAACAAAAAGAATTTAGATAAGTATATCGATCTTAGAAAACATCAATACAAATAACCCATGATTGAGACCCTCCATAATCCTTCACTTAAAGATATATCTTGGTATTTTTTTAACCAATGTACTCAATTTTACTAGGTTAGAGATTCCTTATAGGCTACTAGCCTATTTTAGTATTTTAGGAACCTTGTTCATTAGCATTTTTTTTAACAATGTCTACAAATTCTTAATATTCATAATACATTGTTAAACTTAAATTTGCCTTATTATCGATAGAGAATATTTGAGATTAAATAGTTAATGTTTTAGGTAAATTCAAAGATTGAGAAGTTGTATTAGTCTATATGTGTCATCGAACATTAGAAATTACATTAGCCATATATATAGTATGGAATAATTGCATCTAATTTCATTTATATGGCACACTTATTGTTATAAGATCCATACAAGCTTATTTAGGATTTTTTATTACTTATGATATTTTATGCTCTATCTCTTTAACTTTTGATTAATTATGTTTTGTCCATGTACCCTTTAGAATTGAATTTTAACTTGCACTCTCTTCATTACCATATTTTACCTCCTAATTTTCCAACTAATATTATACAATAATATCATTTTATTTTATCTAATATGTTTTCCACATCCACCACATCAAGTTCCCTAGTGGAGGTAGTTATAGAATTTTCTTTGTTATGGGAAGAATCATCGGTGCCCTCCATATGCAATGGTTTTTCTAGAGTGGTCTTTTGAGGTGTATCCTTGGATAGTTTTTCATTTGGATTCTCAACCCCTATCAAATATAAATTTGTTATTGAATATTATGAATGTGGATTCATTTGATCATGTATATCATCATTCTTACCACCTATTCCACTAGTATATCCATATAAAAGTATAATGGAAGTATTTTTATTAGATTAATTATATGGCATTGATATTGTTACAACAAGGTTAAGAAATTCACCCTAGTATATTATACTAATATTTTATATTATCCAAAATATTAAGAGGTATTCTTATATTTTTATATGTCTAGGTGGGATTTTCATTTAGTCTATATTTGAATTTATAGAACTTGTGGAGATCCCCCTTAGAGATAATTTTTCTACCACATTTGAATCCTCAATTTCCACATTAGAATACTCAATATTTTTATGTGGATATTTTGGTATTACATATTCCATTGGTATATTGCCTATCTATGTTTATTTCTGGATATCACCTATATGTATGTTGTATCATCTCTTTAAATTCTTCTTCTTATTGACTTGCATGCTTACATCTTGCACATTGGAAAATTCCTCTGCATTAAATAATTTAAAAACTAGAATTGATTTAGGGAGAATCGGTCCTAAGTAGAAGGAAATGATTGGTAATTATTAATGCACTCCATCCACTATGGAAGATGTACTTATAATAATTATCAATTAATTTGGAGTATAATACCTCTCAAAATATAACATGATATATTTTTATGAATTTTCATGAACAAATATCCATATGTAATGTATTTAATATTATTAATTTAGCTCCCTACCCCCCATAGTCAATGGAATAAAATTTATAACTAGTTCTATTTTCTCCTTAGATGAGGAATCAAATAATTCAAAATATTTATCCATTAAACATCAATTTTTGAAGGATAAATATTTATTTGTTGCACTTGGGCCTTTCTGACTTTCCTCATTTATTCATTTTCTTGAAGTTGCTTCCCTAATCCTTATTTGTAAATTTTATAAGTCTTTGTTGAACTTGGTAAATTTTTTCTCTCATCATTTGTTCCTTCCCTTGTAATTTTTTTCTTGACCCCTTATTTGTGCTTCTTAGAAGTCTTTTTTGAACATGGTTTGTCTTGTCTTTCCTCATTTGTTCCTTCCCTTGAAATTGATTCCTTAACCCATTTTATTTGCCTCTTAGAATTATTTTTTTCACTTGGTCATTATTTTATTTCCTCCTCTTTTCATTACCTTGTAATTTTTTCTTTAGCTACTTTTTTTTACCTCTTATAAGTATTATTTGCACTTGGGTCTTATTTTCTTTCCTCCCTCTCATTTTTTGCCATTTTTTTATTGAACCCTTATTTGTGATTCATATAAGACTTTGATTCATTTCACCCTATTTTATATACTTTATTATTTTATTTATTATCCTTTTATACCCTAGGATCTATTTTACAAACTGTGTACCTTCAACACATCAATATTACCTACTAATGTTCTAGTTATTTAAAAATAAATGGCAATTCATCTAGGTCCTCTACTAGTTGCTTAGCTAAAATTTAAGTTTTATTCCTTATCCATGTTGCATACATATATGGTAAATGTTTATTAATAAAACCATGTGTAACCCTAGGGTTTTGAGAATTAATTTTCTCAACTCTATTACCCACAACGTTAATATAGTTTTTGGCCTTTGGTAATCCACATAATTTGTTTCCTCCAAAAAATAATAATATATGAATTCATATTTAGGATTATAATTGGGTAAAATACTCACCATCCTTGTTGGGTTCTTATAGTACACAAATATTATGAGAACTACATAAATTTATACTACAATTTTATATGAGAACATAACTAAAAAATTCTCTCTCTAAATTCCAGTAATTTTACATAAAAGTATTCTATCCAATTGGATTTATTACTTGAGATCACCATATGATGTGCCATGGTGATCACTTATACTAGTACATATTTCCAATGCTTGGTTGTATGCTAAAATTAGTCCCTTATATGCTTAATGACCTTTTTTACCATGTTATTCTTAATAGAACTTGAGAAAATTACACTAACCCCTATCTCTCATCAATATATCTTCTTAACTTATTTTATGATGGGTGGTAATATCTTTGCATGATATAAATAAATATTATTCAATTCATTTGTAAAGTTTGTTACCCTAACTAGGATTTCAAAATTAATAGGAATGAAAATATTTTAGGTAAGCCTAATCTTACCATCTACTATTATTGATAGGACCATATGTACAAATTTATTCATAAACTCGAGGAATGGAAATTCAATCAAATTCATCCATTAGATCTTATCCATTATTTTGTAATATTTTTTTAACTCATATTTTTTGAATTAGTAGGGTTTAGAATTGTCTAAAAATATATATACTTAAATAGGGTAATCTTTAAACTGCACAACTATCATGGATACTTCTATCCCAAACACTCAATTTTAATCATTTCTCATCTCCACATTTCTTATGTTGAATCAAGCACTCAATGCATCTAGGCACTCTTCACAAAATGGAATAGTGTGCATATTTTTCATTAATTAATCTAATTTCTCTCTTGTCAAAAATGCCATGTTCCCCAACTTCAACTCTACTCATACTTTTTTGATTTAGCTTTCATTTCTTCTAAATTTTTTATCTTTCACATCCATATTAGAAATATCCTTAGATGATATATGAAAATGAAAGTAAAACTATTTTCCCTTATTTATTAAGCTTGGTTTATGGATTCTTTCCTCATTAGCATGAGTCTTATGTTAGATAAGGAATAAAATGAAGCAATACCCTATGTAAAAATGAGAATTAAATGAAATTTTACTTTTTATGTGCTACATTATTTTGGAATTTTATATTTTTATGTATTTTTTGGGTTTTTTACTTTGTGGTAGTGTTTTTTTAATTTCCTATCATTTATATTTTAATGCCATGCTTTTGAATGGTAAATGTGATTTTTTGAATACTATGACGCATTTGTATGCCAATATGAAGCTTTTTAATTTTTTAATGATTTTTTAATTACATGATGATTTAGTATGTTGTAATATTATTTTAGTATGTGATGCATTTGAATAAAAATGCAATGCTTCTAAATGTTGTTATTTGTTTATATGCAAATACAATGCTTTGATTTTTAGGATTGTTTTGTAAACTAATGATTCTTTTGTATTAAATATGTTTCTTTATGTTGTAATTATTTTGAATGCTCAACAAATATTTTTTATGCCATGTGGTGCTATTGTATAATATGCAATGTTACCATATTCTACACGATGTTTTTGTTAGCATGCACTTATTTTATAATATTATGATTATTCTCAAAGCCTATGCTACTTTTCCAATATTTTAATGTTTTTAATGATAAAATAACCAATCCATAAATATGTCAAAATTGGTAAGAAAAAACATATTAAAATATGAAAATATTTTATTAAATTAAATATCTCAAAATATTACAATATTATAAAATTGAAAACATGAAAAATTATAATTTTAAAAGTATTGTATAAATAGATTCTACCTCAATTGACTACCTTGGAAAGGATTTTGATCTTGTTGAGATTGAAATGATAATATTTCCATTCATTCATGTTGAATGTCATTTTATAATAAATGTAGAAGTCAAATTGATAAAACTACACTCAACATATTGACTCACACCACCCTTTGTAGGAAAGGTGAGTATAAATAGATAACCTAGGATGATCTAGGTTGATGGTTAGGACTTCTTCATGCCTATGTAAGACCCAAAAATTTCTCCCATGCCATCTATTCTAGTAATTTAGGACTAAATATTGTGACTCTCTCTATCCCAATGAATAAGATAGAAACAAACTATTTGTCTCATTTCCATTTTAGTATTTTTAGAATGACTTCACAACCTTATAATGACACATTTAAATCGAATGCTGAATGGTAATTATCTCAAAAAAAAGGAAATATTTTTTGGATCTCCCTTAAAGACTGAAGTTTCACTTTCAACTTAGTTCTCCACTATTTATAAAACATTACAAACTTTTCTTTTAATAGAAATGATACCTCACTATAGAAATATCATTTGTCCTTGACAAAATTACATAATTTTTCTTTCATGCCCTTGAATCCATAAATATCATATCCGAGATAAATTTGATACACAGAGGAAAATTTTAATTCACCAAAATATTTTACTCATTTATTAAATTTAGTTGAGATTCACCTTTACATCCATATGAGCTTTATATGTTTTCCATTTTCATCATAGTCATAATGGACAATTTTGCAAAATTTGAACCCTAATGAATCTTATTCTAGTAAGACTCACCACCATTTATATAATTTTTTCTTAAACTCCTTAAACTTTTTCCTATATATTACTTATATATTCCTAAAACATCTTGTTATTATATCACTTCATAAACCAACCTTAGAACTTTATGCATATTTGTCCAAAAACACACACATATGGTGTATATGCTTATTTTTATGATTTAAAGAATATGTTTTATAGATAAGATGGTATGACTTAATGGTTTTATCATTTAGTATTAATAATGGTGAAATGAATTGTGTTATTCATGATTATAATCTTTTTTCTACGAGTTTTCATACTCACATCAATTATAGGATACCTATATCCACTATTGTGTGACATATAAAACCATTAATGTAGGCTACCTATAGAAATTACTATGGCTCATTGTTAACTGTAGATGTTTAAATGAGATGCCACATGTAGTGTTTAAACACCTATAGTTTTCACAATTGATTTTATTGGAAAAAAAATTGTATAGTGTCTCCTGCTCCTATTCATGCTCATGATTAGGACTCAGCCTTATGCCATCCTTGCATTCCTTTGTTCCACCTCTAGGGATCTTTTCATGGGATTTGATGTCAATGGACACACTTGGTCAAGTTTTTTTCTTCCTCCAGGCCATGTTCCTTCCATAATGGGTGTAATCCCAAGCTTACTTATTTTTGACATGATTATTGCCCCTATTTATGCCTGCATTATCTTTTAGGGGTTTTTATAGATCAAATGGGAACAAATTTTTTAGATTCTATGAAAAGTGATCTATTAGTCACTCTTGGTTCAAATGTATCCTTTTATCCTTTTAGGGTTCCACCTATGGTTTTTAATTTGGCTTCACCTCCTAACTAAAGCAATCCAGAGATGATCAGGCCTGATGTTCCTTTTTTTGAGCAGGTAGTGTGATTCTAAGGGAAGAAGCTTAGTTTTATTTTTTTGTAATTATTTATCAATTTCAAAAAATTTGTCTAAGCATAGTGGATTTTCATTCTTAGATTTCCAAGCATTGGAAATCTATTTCGGCTAGGACTTTCATTATTCATCATTATGTAAAGGGTTTCTTCATCATTATCTACTCTTCCTCTTCAAACAAATATTAGTTGTTTCATTCAATACCTTGGACTTGGGACAAAGAATTTCTATCCATAAAACCCTAATTCCTTTATTTCAGCCTAGTTACAAAGTCCTTTGATACTACTCCTATTTGGGTCAGATTACCTCATTTGCCTTTGTAATTTTGGTAAGTTTCTTCTCTTCAGACCATTGGTAAATCTCTTCATTATTTTATCTCCCTCACTCCTAGGACTAAATTTCACATTCAAAATACCTTTGCTCAAATGTGCATTTTCATGGATCTCTCCAAAAAATTACCAAAAGTTATTAAGATCAAGTTGGTAATAGAATATGGGCTTAAAATTTGGATTATGAAAGAATAAATTTTAGGTGCAGGAGATTCTTTGCTTGTAGTCATATGGATAATAATTTCCCTAAGAATTCTATTGGTCAACTTGATAGCAATTTTAATTTTGGTAAATATAGAAGTTGGTGGAAAGACATGCATGTATAATATCTGATTGCCTTTGGTAAGGATAGGGATGTAATTTCTAGAGGTAAGGGTAAGGTTTTTAGTTTTGTTAAGTCTATTTCTCCCAATGACACAATAAAATCTTCTCCTCCTCCTATGGTGTCCTCTTATGAGTCATTATCCTATCCATATTTTATAAAAAATGAGGTACCCTCTAATAAAAAGGGCTCTAGTTTAGAAAATTCTATTTCACAATCTCCTCAAGTTCATTAGATCGCTCTTTGCAAGAATTAAGTCCTTCCCCTTTAGGAGATACTTATATGGAAACATTGGATTCATGCACAATTTCTCCTTAGTGGGACAATATGGTTGATGATGTTAAATAATGGACAAAGGTCTTTAATAAGAAAACTTTTGCCTTAAAAAAAACCTATGTCATATGGAATTCCACTCTCATAAGAAACCATCAGTTCCTTAAGTAAGGTGTGTATAGTTTTATTTAGTTCATTATAGTTTGGTGCATGGATTATTATGCCCATAAGGTTGATGTTTTTTTTTTTTTTTTTTGGATTGGTTATTTTGGCTCACCTATTTTGTTTGGCTAAGCTAATTTTTTGGTGGCTTTGGTATTATTGATTGCATAAATATACCAAATAATGTTGGTAATTTTTTAAGCTATATAATGGTCAAGGGACCCATAAAACGTTGGTATATATCCAAAAAATTATAATTTTATATTATGTTTTAATAAAATACAAAGTCATTTGCAACTAAAAATGCTCCAAAAAGTCCTTTTTTATTTTATATACCTTTTTGGGTCGTGATTGTCAATATTCATGTTTATTATGATTCAAACATAGAAATTTGATGCAAATAATAAATAAAATTAATAATAACTAGTAGTTGGATATTATTTCAAAAAATTCATATGTTAACTCTCCCAACCATTGGTGGGAGTTGACTAGTAATTTTAGGGGAGACTTTATGTATTTTTCTATTTTATAGATTACTTATTTTAACTTTTTTAGAATAAATTATTATAACTTATTATATTCTAAGTATTAATGTATATTTCTATTTTTTAACTATTAGGTATTAAAATATATAAATAAAGTGTTTCCTTTTCTATTTAAGAGAGAAGCTACAGGTTGTAGAATTATTTAAGGAGAAGGTAGATTGATCTTTTGTATTCAAGAGAGTAAAGATATAATTCATATTAGAATGTAATAAAACCTATGGAAATTACTTGAATTCTATAATTGAATTAATAATAGATAATTTTATTTATTTATGTCTTTAGAAAGGATGGGATTCAAGCTCTAGTCTAACTAAGATAGGGGCCACTCACAAGGATTTTGTAGTCTTGTTTCCATCTATTAGTTAGTTTATCTATATTGTGTGTGCATTTAATTTATGTAAGTGTGTGTAATTTAATTTAAATATCTAATCTTATTTAAATTAATTGTATTTAGAGTATGTGCCTGTTAATTATATATTATGTGGGAAGATTCCAAACTTAGATCATCATTTCAATTCTAGTATTTACTTTCTTGTACTTTCTAATCTGAAAAGTGTGATTTACTTTCATGTCAATTATTTTATAAAAGTGTTTCCATTTATCAATTATGCCTACTTTTAATGAAAGTGTGGGTCTTTTAATTTAAATTCATTGTATGCAGTAGATTAGTATTTAAATATCTCATTTTTTCAATGTAGTTTAGTGTTACATATACAATGGAAAATCCTTACAAGTTTATATGCCCTTGAATTGACAAATAATTTAAGGTCCATGAAATTTATATGTTATAATACTTCCTATTTTTTTTTTAAATCAAGGTCAAAGGAGATATCCTTGAGCTTAGAGATAAAAGTGGGTTGTGTGTACCTTAAATTTTTGGCATCATTTCTAGGGAAGGTGTCATGTACTAAATCATTAAAAATCCAAGTTAGGATTTTATTGTCAGGGTAAAATCAATAAATTCATATTGCTTGCTTTGTCTCTATGTGATATAACATTAACCAGGAAAAAATATTTTATTTTTCCCCAAGTAGACTAACCCTATGTAGGAAATCAATGGTCAAGGAAGGTGATTTTGAGGGAGATACAAGTGTAAATGTCAGTAATGATGTAGAAAAAAATATATGGTTTTTGTATGCCAAGATA
This sequence comes from Torreya grandis, assembly GCA_037957365.1. Lineage (NCBI taxonomy): Eukaryota > Viridiplantae > Streptophyta > Pinopsida > Cupressales > Taxaceae > Torreya > Torreya grandis. Next base: position 237,560 of record JARHVA010009815.1, read on the forward strand.
TGGAATCTTTTAAATATATGATAAATGAGCTATAATAAATAAATAAAAAGTTACATGCATCTATTAGTGTCACACAAGCAAAATCAAGACATACTCATGTGAAAATACCTACACCTACTCTTATAAAAATGCCTTCACATGTGGTTGAAGAAATACTACCTACAATAATTTATCCTATGAAAACTGTATTCCTATTAGTAAATGTTGACAAAATTATGACTCTAAGTTGAAACCTCATAGGGTTGTAAAATGTTTTTCATGGTCTTTTCATGAACTCAAGTGGTCTTAAGTAGTCCCATATGGTCATATTTGTCCTTGTTTAGCATTGTCCAAGTTCTAGTTTTATGTTCACTTATCTAATCCTATGGTCAAGTACAAGGTCTTAGAATAGTCAAACATGGTCAAAGGTTTAATTTCCTCTAGGTTCCTTATAAAAGGTTATTTTGATGTCATTTATATAATAATATCATTCACTAACCTTTAATTGATTATCATATGCAAAAAATGACAATTTTTCCACCTTTTAGCCCATTTAGAAGAGTTATGTACCACTTCAAGGACAAAATGTTTCAAGAAGATTAAAAATATCATTATTGTTAGATAATGTTAATGGATAGTCATATTCTAACAAAATTTTCATTTAAATGCCTAATCTTGGTAAAATGACACTTTATAATCAGTTGTATGGACTTGCAAGATCATTTTTTAGTTTTAAATGGTTTGTAAGTGTCCTTTGGGATATCTCATATCATTTTCCAAATTTGGACCAAGTTTTATGTCAAACTGATACTCTATACACCTTTTCTCCTCCATCACTGCCTTCACAAGCTAAGGAAGGCAAATTTGAAATGAATGGTATGGCCAAGAGAAAGAGAGATATGATCTAAAACTTTGTCCATTATTAGGGGTATTAGTAAGACTTAAATTTATGGAATTGGTTTACATAATTATTTCCTCTTATTTATGAATAATTACTAAGAGTGATAGTAGGCCACTATAGACTATCCATCTGAGAGGGGTCTATTTTTTCACTTGTTTATCCACTTAAAAAAACTATGAAGAGGAATGGTTTTTATAGGTTAGATATATCCATTTCATGGAGGTTTCATCATCCAACTCATCTCCATGAGGTTCCTTTACTTGGAGGAAGAATGTCTTGGTGTACAAGTCATTCTAGTGGATCCTGCTACAAGTTTTTATTTCCTTTTCATGGTGGTCACTCTTAGAGGTTTATAGTGCTTCAATTTTCATGGAATATCCATCAATTTCATGGATTTCATGTTCTTTTGTCTGAAGATGTGTCTTTGGTCCATATTCTTCAAGTGTAATGCTCTTTAGGAACATGGTCAAGGTTTGAATAAGTATTGGAGGTTTGACTATCAATTTGGCTCAAGTATAAATAATACATCATGGTATATGGTTTTTAGATGATACTTCACCATTGGTTGTGAATAAAAGTGAAGATACGAGTCCAAATGCACACTTTCTAATGAGGATCATAATTGTTCCCTTCATATGTAGTTGTATGAACTATAGAGTGTTTTTAAGATGTTTATTACTCATGTAAGGATATAAAACATATCCTAATACACTAACATGGTATTAAATACCTTACTTCCATCACCAAATGACTCCAACTAACTAGAGGCTCAAATTCTCTATACGCAGACCTTCTATATTTCTAAATATATACAATTTGTATAAGAATAATCAAGTGTGTTAGAAGTGACATAATGGTTATAATATGATATATGAGTCCTTGAAATATTTTATAAAGTGTGTGGTGGTTTATAGGGTTGAGAAGTTAAAGAACCCAAAGAAGTGGCTCTTTATAGTCTATACAATCAAATAGAGACCTATAGGCCCTAGGCCTATAGGTCCTCATTTTGGACCAAAAGCAACATGTAATCAACACACAAACAAATCCAAATAGTGAAACCTTATGTAAGTTTCCTCAATTTAGGATGAATCATGCCATAGTCCATCAAAAATTAGCTAGGTCACTTGGATAGTGAAGGTCAAGGAAACTAAGTTGACAGTAAAATGACCACTTACAGGATTATACAAACTGTATATGAGAATAAGTAATAAATGGTTTAGGAATGTCATATATTTAAGTTTGTAAACCTTATAATATATTTATAATGTAATGATATATTTTGAACATTAAAACATCATGGAAATTAAAATAAGTCCAGTTTCAAAACCTAACACATAGTCACGAGCCTTAATGAGCACCTACAACCATGACTTAAGGGTGTAGGGTAAATTTCATACAATAAGGGTAGAAAAAGTATTGAGAGATTATCTGAGCCTAAAATCTAGACCTCAACTACATTCAATATATTTTATGAGATCAGTGTTATGAAGGAGATAACTTGAAAATCCTATACATAGTCATGATCCTAACATGCACCTGCAAGTGGCTAGGTAAACAGAATGGTATCAAACCTAGAAAGAAGACTAAGTGTTTGAAGAGGAATTGAATCTTAATTGAAAACCTAAATAAATTAAATTAACTATTGAATAATATCATTGATGTAGGAGGTAGTTATAAACTAGAATGTAGTCAAGTGATTCTTAGAGGTCACCTACAGGTTACCCCTAGTGTAGACTGACCTCAAGCTTGAAGGAAGGGCAAACATGATATAAAAAAATATAAGGAATATTCTAGGATCAATAAGAGTTAATAAGGTTAGTATGAAACCAAATGAAACACATAGTGAATATTGATAAAAATTAGGTTTTTAAACCCCATACACAGTCAAGATAAACTACAGGTTTGCCTCCTCAAGAGTGTTTTGCTTGTTTTAAGAAAGTTAGGTATGAAGAAGATTATAACAGGATGAAGGTTATTAGGTGAATTTTATAATAAGTGTTTTAAAAACCTATCTTGAAACCTAAAATCTGATACAAAGGTAAAAAAGGCTAAAATTTTGTCTAAGACCTAATGGACCTCTAAAACACACCCAGTCCTACAGTCAAATCTTGAAGGAAATTAAAGTTTTAAGGGTTATATAAGAATATTCACACTTGTATTTTTGGTAAATATGGTGGTAATGAGTTTAAAATTCATACATGGACATTAAAAAGTCATAAAATTAGTGTTAATACCCATTATTTAATCTCAGACCTTGTCCATTCCATTGCCAATGGGTAATCAAGAGACTAAGGGGTCTATTTCAACTCAAAGAATGAAAAAAGCATGAAAAACCTCATGGAGGGACCTTGAGGAAATGAAATTTAATATCATATTTTTCCATACACTCCTATGAGGCACCAAACCTTAGGTTTCAAACTAAATTCCCTTGAGGTCTAGCAAAGAGGAGAGAAATCTAAACCCCAAGACCCTTGACTAGTATACCAAATGCATATAGAGGAGTGATGAGAAATTATAAGTAATTTATAATAATTTATATTATTTTTTTAGAGGTTTATTAACATATCCCAATATTAATATGGAGTTTTGAGGCCCAAACCCCGATTTGGACCTATCTTGAGCTTAAGAAACACTAAGCATGTCACCCAAGGAGTAACTTCAGATACTTATACCATCTCTCACACTTTACATGGAATTATAATACATTTTTTATAGTTTAAGAGATTATTAAAAAAAAAATCCAAGTTTAATTATGTTAAGTGATTATTTATTCTTTATGAGTAATCGTTAAGACCCTGAATAGGTCTTAAACCCCTCTAAAACCCTAATAGTGACTATTCAAGGAAAAAAGACATATAATTCACATATAATACCAAATTTTGTTCCTAAAAACTCTTGGATGTTTTTTAGGACTCCAAATAGGTTATACACATGTACTTTGATGTTGATGTCACTTATATGCACTATCATAAATGCCCCATTTTTTCATGTTTTTGGTGTTATATAGGTGTTTTGAGAAGGGGGGAAATTATAAATCATTGGATGAGGTAATTTTGGACTTTTATATATATTAAATTACAAAAACCTAGATAAAATATTCTAGATATGGTCAAAATAGGCCCATTTTCCAAGGTAGTCTCAAATAGGCTCAAAATGAGATTAGGTAACAAGGTGATTTCTTGGCTTACACATTTCCACAGAGTCTTAGGACCTAAAAATTAACATGAATGTTGTTAATATAATATTAAAAGTTAATAAAATTATTTTTTGTGATTTCACATGTGTGTCAAAAATTTGGAGCAAAAAAATAGGGTCCTAAGTAAGGAGGCCTAATTGAGGCCTAATTCAAGAGACAGTAAGGTAAAAAAGATGGACTTACACTCAGATTAAGAAGATAAAATTTGACATGGGGATATAAATCCATGATGTGTCATATAATATTCCTTTTTTTCTTATTATCATCTTTATAACTCCATACACAAGGAGGTTTACAAGTTTTTAGGGCTACAAGGAAACTAGGCCTAGTGAGGGATTAAGGACCAAAACAAGTTCTTAGGAGTTTTTATAGGAAAAAAAGGTTTTTTTAAGGCATGATAACATATTTGGAGTCCATTAATGCATATAGGATGACTATTTTAAGATTCACTTGAGTTTTGGGCCACTTGGACCAAGTTAGGCATGGGAAATGAAGAGTTTCAAGACACCTATGCACATGAATGATGAAATATTAGATCAGATGAGTCTATTAATTCATGTAATATGTTAAATTAGTTTTATAATATTAAATCATAGTTAATTAATTATTATAAATTCCATTTTTCACTCCTTTCATGAAAAGAAGGGTAGTTTTTAAGGAGTTAGTTAAGGTGTCAAGCTAATTTGTAACCCCTACACCACATGGAAGGACACATCATCTTCAGGACTTAAAAACATGGCCTTGGAGGTTTTCTTTGAATATATCATAATTCCATTTCTTGTTTTAATTTACATGGACACTTTTCAATCTTTATCTACTATGCCCCTCTCTCTCTTCACACTTATCTATATAACTAGCCACATTTGGCTAAGTTTGTAAAATCCACATATGGTATGGTGAATCCCTAATATTTTGAGTACTATATTTGCCTTTAAATAAAATATTTAAATCTTTTTTTTAATTCTAAACTTATTTTTTAAGTGTGAAAATTATTGCATAGTTAAATGGCAAGTGATAACATATATCCTTGTGTTCATCTTACTATTTCAAGTTTTATGCAAGTAGTTTTCTCTCTAAAAAGTCACATGAAGGGTAGTTATTTTATTTTTATTTATTTAATTATAGGAAAGGATAATAGTGTCTAAAATTATTCTTTTTGTTCATCCACCTTGAGAAGTGCATTTTATATCACCTTCATGTTTGAAATACTTACATTAGAGAAACCTTTGATGTTGAAGTCAATTTTGTGGATCATCTTTCATAGTATAATTATATGATAGTCTTTGGATATTAAATTGGTTCATAACCTAATTAATATAGGTTTATTTAATTTTATATCTATCCCTTTTCATCTCAATAAGCCAGTAGTATAGGTGATGAGCTTCAATAGGCATATCAAGGGAGCTAACCCTTCAATATAGAGTTTTACCCTATTATGGAGAACCCATAGGTCTATGGGTAATCCCATGTTACACTCAATTTGGAGAAGGATTTAAGTACCTCTCCAAGGGTGAAAAATTGAGTGATAATAGTTTTAGCATGCCCAGTGGGACAATTGTCTTAAACACTTCTTGTCAAGGTGAATGTTAGCTATGATAAGATAATAGTTGGATAAGTGTTCCTCACTCAGCATTTGGTAAATCCACTAAAGTTATAAAATCTGGTTTTAGACCAATTTTTTTTTTTTTATGCTTCATGGTCATTACTATATTAATTACAACTATAGGTTATCATCCCAAAAGTTCACTAGCTCATCTTGAACTTCCTCTTGAAGTTTAATATCCTGAGCCTATCTTGACCCTTGAAGATCCTAAAGAATGAGAAGATTTTTAAATTTAATAAGAGAAAGAGAGTGAAGAAGAGTTTAAAGGAAACATGGCTAGGAAACATGATTTCCTATCCTTCAATATTGAAAATCCTATAAACCTTAATGCCTATGATGACATCCTTCCCAATGCCACCAAGAGTGTTCTTTCTTTCAATGGGGAAGGTCTTATCACCCCAAGTGAGCATATTCAAGACATATCTAACTTTTTAAATTTTGATAATATCATTGAGATTAATATATCAATCAAATTGATTTCCATGTCTCTTAGGTTAAAATCCCTTCATTGGTATATAACATTATTGGGTGGATGTATCACTACTTGGGATGAGTTTGGAGAGTTGTTGACTCAAAGGTTTAAAGTTAAAAGTGATCATACATCACTAATTCATTAGCTAAATGTTATTCAAAGAAGACCCAAGTAATCCATGCATGACTTCAATTAAAGGTTCTAAAGGACATGGAATAGGTTTCCACATCTCATGAGACCCCCTGTAAGTTTTGTTTTCCCAACATTTCTTAGAGCTCATAGGACTAATATAACTATCATGTTTCAATCCATGGGATGAAATAATTTTCCCAATTCCTTTGATGTGGCTATTAGAGATGATAATATTTTTATTCAAGTTGATAATATCCCTCCAAAGGTCTCAATTCCCATATTTCCTAACATGTCTTCTTACCTCCGTTTCCAAATCCAAATAGTAAGGCCAAGGCTACTCTAAAGAAATTAGGTGATGCCATTGATTGGGAAGCAAGATGTAAGGCATTAAAATACCAAATTAGGCAACCAAATCAAAAATTTAGAGCTCACCAAAACCCATAATATTACCATCCACACATAAATATATTTATACCTTAGCATAATGGTCAAGGGAGGGGATAAGGTTAGCCTAATTTTAATAGGTTACCTAAAGCCTATAATCCAAATTTTACCTCCACCACAAGAGCCAAGGTTTTAGTCCATAGTAACATGGTTCAAAGCTAATAATGGAATCCTCAATAATAGTACATTAATGTGAATTAGGGTGAAAGACAAGATTTGGTATCTCAACGAGGGCCTACTCCTCACTTGAAAGTAGAAGATGAGAGCTTCATGCAAGTAAACTCAAATGGAGAATATAGTAATCAAGGAGTGAACTTGGAAAAATTCAAAGTGGAGGATAAATTTATCGTAAACCAAAACACTTTAGTTTTTATCTATCAAAATGTAAAAGAGAAGAGCTTTGTGAGATGTTAAATAATTAGATACAACTCCAAACAATCATCCTTCAAGGTAACAAGGTGTAAATGCAAATGTGGTAGCCTCTACAAGTCTTGCACCTCCCCAAAATTAGAACTTGGAAAAGGTGGTCCAACCTTCATTGCCTCAATCTCAAGGTACTTCATTTCCCTCTAGGATGCAATAAAAATTTATTATCTCTCTTTGGAATATCATTGACTCTTTGAAGAACATAAAGACTATTATATCTCTTTGGGAAGTACCCCACATGCTCGATCAAAAGGAATTACTTCAAGAATAGTTGTCCCAAATCCATGTTAGTCCCAAACCATCAAAACCTATTTGTGTGTCCCTCAAAAATTCACCTACCTATATTATTAAACCTTCCACAAAATATAAAAATCCCCAACCTTTATATCTTACCCTCACTATGGGACAAGCTAGTTTAAATTGCATTGTGGATAGTGGGGAAAACACTTCAATTATGCCCAAACTAGTTACAAAAAAGTTGGGATTGAAATATGAACCATAAATAAAAGGAGTGTTGTAGCTTATTGGAACCCTAACCAAGTCAATAGGGCTCATCAAATGTTTAAAAGTTTTGTTTCATGACTACCCAAGTTTTTGAATCCTACAAGACATAGTGGTGATAGATATGCCTGTACACTTTTCTATTTTCCTATCAAGAGACTTCACTGCCAAGATAGGAGGATATGTTTTTACTAATTTTTCTTTCTTATAGTTTACAATAAGGTATGGATCTAAGTTTACAATAAGAACACATCCAATATCCAAGTTCCACATTGAACCATATGTGGAAGTTAGTTCTAATTCCATTTGTACTATCAATGAATAATAAGAACTGTCATAGATGATGGAGCATATTCCAAGACTAAAGGTATTTTTGATCTCTTCCTAGTTGAATATGGTATTGAGACATATGGATATTATCTCTATATTTTCATGGAAGAAACAAGCCTTGGAACATAAATCATTCAATATGAGGATGATGAACATTATGAAGTAAGTCTTGATGGTCCTTTTCAACAAGCTGCAAAAGGTAAATATCTTGTTCATAAGTATGATGATGATAAGTCTCCAAGATTGATAGAGCATGAGGAGGAAGATAATGCATTTATACCTACTCAAGGTGAATGAGTTCATGAGTGTGATAGTAATGAAGAAGAAGATGATCTATGGTAGTAGTTCCATGTCATAGTTAATGAGTTTGAAAAAGTAAGGTAGCTCTCCCTCAAAATAATTATGAACTTGATTATAAGGTCATTGATGGACCCCTTGAGCATGATAGAGAGTGTCAAGTAGGAAATCTTGGAAGAGTATGATCAAGTCAAGGTATAAAATTTTGAGATTTAAGAATATCCTAGGCCTCAATCTGACATTAATTCACTTGTAGACATGTTTGGATAGCAAGAATATAAGTATGATGGCTCTAGACATCAAGAACATCATGGTCTAGATGAAGGTGGAGTTGACAAAGTTTTCATGACTCCTAATAAGAAAAATGATAAGCACCAAATGATCATGAAGGAGACCAAGTAGGTTTCACTATAAAATATCCCCAAAGAGGATCTAAGAGGATCATTTAATGAAGTTTCAAGTGGTGTACTTGTAGCTAGTATAGGTCCTATGAATGGTAAGTCTTTTGATCATCTTCACAAGAAAAACCTTTTTGACAAACACCCATCCTATGCTGACTTATTATCATGGACCAGTTGTGACTCAATAAACATTTTGTTTAATCCAAGTTGAATCAAGATAAATGGTTCCATCACCTCACACATGTTTTGAGGTATGTACATAGTAGGTTAGGTGTGTTGTTTGAGCCTTTTGTGTGTGGTTTCCCCTAAATGCTTTGGCATAGTGTGTGTTTATTTATTGTTATGTGTTTGGTGTGCTTTTAAAGTATTTTGAAGGCATATTAGTTTCAAATTGAGCATAATATTTACTCCATATCCCAATGGAAAGAGAAGGCTACTGATCCATTAGCATTATAGGCATGTTACTCTTGTGAATCACCAAGAATGTTGACCAAATTTTTACCCCATGTCAAAATTGGTCACCCCATCTAGGTTGAAACCTTATAGGGTTTTAAAATGTTTTTCATGGTTTTTTAATGATCTCAAGTGGTCTTAAATAGTCCCATATGGTCATATTTGTCCTTGTCTATCATTATCCAAGTTCTAGTCTTATGTTCACTTCTCTAGTCCTATGGTCAAGTACAAGGTCTTGGAATGGTCAAATATGGTAAAATTTTTAGTTTGGTCTAGGGTCATTATAAAATTATATTTATATGTCATTTATATCATAATATCATGCACTAACCTTTAATTGATTCTCATATGCAAAAAATATCAATTTGGCCACCTTTTGGCCCATTTTGAAGAGTTAGATGTACTACTTCAAGGAAAAACGTTTCAAGAAGATTAAAAAAAATCCTAGTGTTATATAAAGGTCAGATAATGTTTAGGTATATTCAAATTCTGATAGTATATGTATTTTAATGCCTAATCTTGGCAAAAGGACACTTTATAAACACTTGTATGGCCTTGTAAGATCATTTTTTAGTTATAAATGGTTTTAAAGTGTCCCTTAGGATTCCTCAAATAATTTTACAACTTTTGACCAAGTTTTATTTTGAACTAACACTCCAAACAAATTTTATCCTCCATCACTACCTTCACAAGCTCAGGAAGGCAAATTTGAACTGAATGGTATGGCCAAGAGAAAGAGAGTTAGGATCTAAAAATTTGGAAATTTTTATAGGTCCTAGTAATATTTCTATAAGTGGTAATGGTTTGAACAATTATGGAATCTTATTTATGAATAATCTCTAAGAGTGATAGAAGGTCATTATGGCCTATCCATTTAAGAGGGGTCTATTCTTGCACTTGTTTCTCCACTTCAAAAATTAATGGAGAGGAATGGTTTTTATGATGGTTTTTATAGGTCACATATATCTATTTCATGGTTATTTCATAATCCAAATCATCTCCATGAGGTGACTTCACTTGGGGGAAGAATGTCTTGTTTTATAAGTTATTCTAGTGGATCCTTCTACAAGTTCTTGTTTCCTTTTCATGGTGGTAAATCTCATAGGTTTATAATTATTTTTTTTCATGGAAGATCTATTAGTTTCATGTATTTCATGTTCTTTTTGTTTGAATATGTGTCTTTGGTCCATATTCTTCAAGTGCAATGCTCTTTGGGAACATGGTTAAGATTTGAATAGTCTACTGGAGGTTTGACTTTCAGTTTGGCTCAATTACCAAAATAAATCATGATATATGGTTTTGAGATGATATTTCACCATTGGAAGTGAATAAAAGTGAAGATAAGAGTCCAAAAGCACACTTTCTAATGAGGATCACAAGTGTTTCCTTCATATGCAGTTGTATAGATTATAGAGTGTTTTGAAGATGTTCATTTATCATGGAAGTATCTAAAACATATCCTAATACACTCACATGGTCTTAACTACTTCACTACCATTACTAAATGATTTCAACTAACTAGAGGCTCCAATTATCTATAATAAACCCTCTTCATTGTTGACTTTATGAAGTCTGTAAAAGACCAATCATGTGTGTTGGAAGTGAATAATGCTTATAATATGCTCTATGAGTCCTTTAAGTCATTTATAGAGTGTGTGGTCATTGACAGGGTTGAGAATTTTAAGAACCCAAAGAAGTGGCTCTTTGTAGCTTATACAGTCAAGTAGAGACATATAGGCCTTAGGCCTATATGTCCTCATTTCAGACCAAAATAAACATGTAATCAACACAAAAATAAATCCAAATAGTGAAACCTTCTATAAGTTTCCTCAAGTTAGTATGAAATAGGCCATAGTCCATCAAAGAGCAGTTAGGTCATTTGGATAGTGAAGGTTAAGGAAACTGAGTTGACAGTCAAATGACCACCTATAGGTCTATACAGACTCTATATAAAAATAAGTAAGAAATGGTTTGGTAATTTCATATATTATTATAATATAATGGTAATGGAATGATCTCTTTTGACCTTTCAAACATTAGGGCAAAAGAAAGTAACATAGTTTCAAAACCCAACACACAATAATGAACCCTAATGAGCACTACAACCATGACTCAAGGGTGTACGGTAAAGTTAATATAATGAGGGGAGTATAGTTTTTGATATATTATTTGGGCCTAAAATTTATACCTTAACTAAGTTTAATATATTTGAGGATATCAATGGTATGAATGAGAGAACTTGAAACTCTTATACATAGTCATGATCCTAATAGGCACCTACAGGTGGCTAGTGGAACAGACTGGTATCAAACCAAGAAATAAGACAAAGTTTTTGAAGAGGATATAAATATTAATTGAAAACATCAATCAATTAAATGATATATTTAATAATATCATAGAGTTAGGAGGGAGGTCTAAACCAGAATGTAGTCAAGTGATTCTCAGAGGTCACCTACAAGTTACCCCTAATGAAGACTAAGATCAAGCTTAAAGGAAGGGAAAACATGATATAAGAGACTATGAGGCATATTATAGGTTGATAATATGTCATATTTTTATTATTAAACCAAAGTAAACACAAATTTAAGATTAAACAAAACTGGGTTTCTAAACCCTATACACAATTAAGAGAAACTATAGGTCTACCTCCTCAAGAGTGTTTTGCTTATTTTCAAAAAAGTGAGGTCTGTAGAAGAGTATAAGAGGATGAAGTTTATTAGATGAATGTTCTAATATTTTTTCAACACCTATAGTAAAACTTAGATCTGATACAAAGGTGAAAATGTTGAAATTATGTCTAAGACTAATGGACCTCTAAAACACACAGAGTCCTATAATCTAATCTTAAAGATAATTGAAGTTTTGAGGTTATATAGGCATAGTAACACTTGTATATTTTGTATATATGGTTTTAATTAGTGTAAAAATTCATCCATGGAAATTTAAAATTCATACAAATAGTGGAGATACCCACTATTTTGTCTCAGACCTTGCCCACTCTATTGCCAATGGATAGTCATGAGACTATGAGGTCTATTTTGACTCAAAGCATGAAACAAGCATGTCAGACCTCATGGAGGTACATTTAATTAATACATATTCATATCATATTTTTCATACACTTTCAATAGGCACCAAAACTTAGGTTTCAAACTAAATGCTATTGAGGGCTAACAAAGAAGAGATAGGCCTAAACCATAAGACCCCTGACTAGTATGTTAAATGCATATAGAGGCATGATGTGCATTGATAAGGAACTTATAATCATGTATAATATTTTTTTATAAGTTTATAAACCTTTCCCAATATTGAGATGTAATTTTGAGGCCAAAATTTTATTTGGACCTATCTTAAGCTTAAGAAACACTAAGCATGCCACCCAAGGAGCAACTTAAGATACTCATACCATTTATCAAACTTTGAATCAGAGGTTGAGACATTTTGGATAGTTTAGGTGGTTATAAAATAAGTTTTTCCATGTATAAATATGTCAAGTGATGATTTTTTCTTTATGAGCAATCGTTAAGACCCCAAATAGGTCATAAGCCCCTATAAAACCCTAATAGTGACTAGCCAAAGAAAAAATACCTCTAATGCACATATAATACCATATTTTTATCCTAAAAACTCTTTGATGTTGTTTATTACACTAATAAGGTTCTACACATTTACTTTGATGTTGATGTCACTTGTATGGACTATCAAAATTTCCCTATTTTTATATCTATTTGGCATTTTATAGGTGTTCTAAAAAGGGGAGAAATTAAAAATCATTATAAGAGATCATTTTGGAGTTTTAATATCTATTAAATTAAAAATAAATTAAAATTATATTATGTATATGGTCATACCAAGCCTATTTTCCAAGGCAACTCAAACAAGGTCAAAATGAGACTAGGTAATATGGTGATTTCTTGGTTTGCATACTTCCACAGGATATCAAGACCTAAAAATTGAAATGGATGTTGGTCATATCCTATGAAAAGTGAATAAAATTCTTTTGGGTTATTTCACACATGTTTAATAAGTCTATATCAATAAAATAGGATCCTAAGTAAGGAAGCCTAATCAAGTGAGAGAAAGGCAAAAAAGATGGACTTCCACTTAGAATCAGAAGATTAAATTTGACATGGAGATATAAATCCATAATGGGTCCTATAATATTACCTTTGGATCTTATTATCATCTGTATAAACCCATAAATAAGGATTTTATAGGTTTTTAGGGCTACAAGGAAACTGTTGAGGTCAACATACCCCCATTCCTAAAAAATGTGGACCCTTGTGTTAAATTATGCAAATTTTGTCCTCTAAAATTGAAAATTCATCTAATCAAAGTATCATTAGAATGTTTTCACATCATATTTATTTTAATATCATTTGCACCTAATTTGGTTGGCATATTTACTCATAATTATGATTTAATCTTGCCTAAAAATTATAACATTTGATCTTTATGTTTTAGGTTGTAAGTTTAATGGAGTCCATTTGGAATGAGTAATGGTTGGGTTTTATGATTTAATAATGATTTGATCATTTTATAACCTTTGGTCTATTTAAAATTAAGTTGAATTCATGTATGATCAGCTTAAAACCCTAATTCTAAAAACCTTAATTCATGCCTTTTGAATTAAATTCAAATTTGGTAGGAACATTTTTCATGGGAATATTTTAATGTGACTTAGTTATATTTTATCATTAAGTCTTATTAATTTTTATTAAAATGAACAAGACCTTAGTCAAAAATATTTATCCTAAGTTCTTCACATACCAATCCCCCTTTGTTCCCTTTTATCTTAGCATGGTCTAACTAAATGCAGTGTCCCTTTTATTATGTCATACACTTAGTTCTTTTTTTAACCTCAAGTTTAGTTGTGTTTATTAACATGACCAAACCTTAGACTAAAATTTTTATGCTTGGTCTCTTTATTCTCCTAAGCCCCCTTAGTCCCTTTGTTTCCACATGGTCTAACTAACTGTTGGGACCTTTTGTTATGTCTATAGACCTAGCCTAAAAAGCCTTATCCTAAGACTTTATGCCATGTATTCTTATTATTGTATGGTCCCTTTAATTATGTCTCAAAACTTAGTTTAAAACATTTATTTCCAATGTCTTTCCTATGTTTCTTAACATGAACTAAAACTATAATCCAAAACATTATGCTAAGTCTTTTATTTTTTCTTGAGAATTGACTTAAATGTCATTTTTATTTGTAGGATCAACAATCCATGCTTATTCAGAGGATCAAGATAAAATGGTGTGAGATTGAATACAAAGTTATATCCCTAAGCTAAAGTTTGAGCATCTTTTGGAGATCAACGACATGTGTTTACTTGGGCCATATTGATCCAATAACACATATCAATTCAAAGATTAAACAGAGCCCTAGGATAAGTAAGAAGGTGAAAAGTGTCATAAACTTATCCAAATAACACTGAATATCCAATGGCATTCAACCTCAAAGATCAATATCCAAAAGAGCACTTTTTTTTGACAAGGATGATCCAATGGTGTGAGATAAACATTGAAAAGTTAAGACAAACATGAAGATGACATGTGGCATAGTTTAAATATCAAATATATTGCAAATATTGATGGTGCATAGATGAGCATACACATTCAGATTAATGGTTTACAAAGTGTGAGGTATAATTCAATAGATTAAGATCAATTAAACATGATTGATTCATGTAATCAAGATCAATAGTGTGAGATCAATGTTGACATTTCAATGAATCTCAAAGTTAATGAAGAAGTGACAAGTTTCATAACCATAGTAAATGTGGTAAGTATCCAATGGCATTCAAGTTCTTAGATCAATATCAATGGACCATTTCGGCCCAGGCTAGGATGATCTAATAGTATAAAATCAAGTAGAAATTTTAAAAGGTAACGATCATTTTTTAAATATGAAAAAGTAAAATTTCATGTAAAGGCCTAATAGATGCCACATAAGCTATAAAAAATAGTTAAATAGATTTTATAGACTCAAGAAACTAAGGGCATAAACACACAGTCTAATTGGGATCTAAGTAACGAAGCTTGTGCAATTTTAAAATAGTTGATACAATTGGAGCACTATACAAACCTTAAAAAAAAAACCCTAGAAAGAATGAGAACCCTAATTAAATCCTGTGAGAATCATAATTAAACCAAGGAAGATTTAATTATCATTTTTTCAAGATAATTCAACCTAAAAGTTGAATTACAATCCATTAGTGAGAAATTTAGTAGAATTTCTAGTAATAACAGCTCAAAAAAGCATTTTAAGGGAAGATGCAAGCAAATAGTCTTGGTAAATGGGATCCTTCTCTAATGACCTCAAGTAACTTGAAGATACAATAGTTCATGTATTATAATGCTTAATTAGAGACCCTATTACACTCAATCTAGCTGGTCTAATTGTAGATGATGAGTTCAAGCAAAGAGCTTCCTAGTTTATGAAAGGGGTAAGGCACCAAAGCATAGATAAGATTATTGTTGAAAATGATAGGATAATGGGTATGATTATAACTATAAAATAAATACTAGTGTATCTAAAGACATTAAAATGCATTAATAAGGGCAAATAAATACCATAAGAGCTTAGTAGGACAAATGAAATAGCTCTTCATAAAACTAATTATTAGCCTTGAGCTAATTGAGGAAAAAGATTATAGAATGAATATCCTATTGAAAATATTATTATAGGCTCAATTTACACCCTTGTATAGGGTTATTAATGCCCTTTCCAATTGATCTATACAATGGGAATAACCCTAAGTTATGGGTCACCTATGATGGGGTTGAACCTCTGGACAAGGCCAACTTCCTCTTGATGTTCACCTAAACTAATGATAAACTAATGATTCATAGTGAAAATGGTTACGAAAATGGTTAAATTCTCCTAATAAAGCTAAAATTTGATGTACCAAAGTTAAATAGACACTTATATAAGCTTTGACATGCATTGGATCAACAATAGACAATGATGGCTTACTCAATCTTACTAGTTGCATAAATATTTCATAGAAGAGGTTCCAAGTAGAAAACTAGTCTAGACTTGAACTTTAGTTTTAAAAAACCTTCAAAGAGGCAAAAATAAGGATAAAAAACTAAGAAGAAAATCCTTCACAAATTTACCATACACAAGCATACTAATCACTGATTAAATACAAGATATATGCAATGAGTTGACCCTTATACTTCAAAAGGTAGTTATTATAATATTTTGATAGGGTTTTACCATATAAAATGAACACACTTTTGCAAAATTATTGATGATTATCCTTGTCCCAAAAAATAAAATGTTAAATTCTAAAATCTGAGAGCCACTTCAATGGGAATGAGACTAGGATATATAGGAGAAGAGAGAGAGAGAGAGAAAGGCTATGGGAGCACACCATCTCTAAAAGAACACTTTGTCTTGAGTCATAAATTTAACCTGAGCCACCACATTTTTTATGAATCAAGACACTACCCATGGCTTATTGAGTGAAAAACTACCCAAATATTCTAAGGATGCATTAAATTCTCCCAACTACAATTCCCAACACTAGGCCTTTTCTTTGATCTTTCACGTCATTTTTCACTTGAGGACAAAACCTCATGCTCATGGATCTAATAGAATCATGGCTTTGTGTTTTTTAGGTGGTTTCTTATTAAGACTATGGTCATACTAAAGGATGAGGACCCTTTACATTAATCACATCTCTACTTCGTCTTCATGTTTTGATCATAGGTCCATCTATAGGTGGAAAACCAATCTAAGGTTATTGGTTCTCTTATAGTTTTCATATCAATACGAACCTATAAACTACATAACACATTTATATATTATAATAATTTAAAAAATACCCATCCTATCTCTACAAGAACCAAAATCCCATATATGCATATGTGTATCCTTCTTAAAATGGCAAACACTATTATAGAAATAACCCTACTCAAGCAAAAATATGAACCAAAGGTCCATATTTAGCCTTAATGGTAATCGATATATATTCCTTAGCTTGAATACATCATCATGTCCACTCCATGTAATTTTAAAGAGATTAAATATCATTGGGATGACCCTACAAAACCTTGTTGTTCATGGTCAAAAATAACCTCTCAAACTTTATCAAGAATCTTGGGCTTGCCTTTGATTCCATCAATTGTCAAAATTTGACTCAGCTCATTGACACATTGACTCAACTTTTTCCATTAATATTAATCTATATTAATTCCCATGGATCATCAATATTCTACCAATTTAATGCATCATTTACACTTGTCATGCACATATTCTCCCTTGAGATTTTTTGACCCTTTGACCTCTACTCACCATTAGATCTGAGTGTATGATGCAACATAGACTGTTAGATCAATTAGGACCTATTATCTAAAATCCAAAGCCTAGTTCATGATCTTAAAAATTATTTCCTCACTCCTATCAAATGATGTTCACATGACCATCATTAAAGGTAATATGACTATCAAATTTAAGCTTAATATGATATATATTTAAAGTTGACATCCTACCAACCATCATTTAGAGTCCCATAAAACATGATTGACATCCTGTAGACCATCAAATTTAAACACATATATTCTTTCTCAATATTTAATTTGACATTTGTGTGAATGTCATATGTCACAAGTCTATTTTTTAAGGCTTATAACTTGAATAGAAAATTCATGGAGTGACCAAACTTTTAGGAGATGTTTATGAGGCCAAAAGGAACAAAACCATTTGATCTACTAGTCCTAGTATATTTTTAAGTGTGTCTAAAAAATTCTCAAGTTAACTAACCCATTCATTACTACATTATGTTCTAATGCCGGTCTAGTTCATTTGGCTACATATGGGAAACTTAGCAAAATATGACTAAAGAGCCAACTTTGAACATGCATAACTTCTACCATGCTTCAGTGGATGATATGAAGTTTAGCGCATAGCAATTAAGGACCAAGATAGACAAACCCATATGATCATTTTATATTTAAATTACCACATATGCAAGATATGGCTTTTTCATAATGCTCACTTGGATTTATTCAAGCTTCTTCAAAAATGGCTATGGAAATTTATCAGATTTTGCCCAAGAGGCCAACTTTGGGTCTTCATATATTTTGATGAGTTTCAGTAGATGACTAGATACTTGGCATATATGTTCTTGGGATTACTGTGAACAAACCCATATGACCAATTCTCTCAAACACATCCATATGTGAAAATAATGATTTCAACAAAGTGCCTACTTAGAATTTTTGCCACTAGACTCAAGATATCTAGATGAACACAATGAAGAACCAGATGAATGTTATACACTTCCATACTTATTCCACACACTCCTGACATCCCATAAGGTCTATACAACACTTTAAACCTATCCTTTATAAATTTTTAAATTAGACTTTAAGTGAACTTAAACTATTTCAAAAGCTTTGTGAGCCAATTTGAGATCCTTGAACCACTCATTCCAAAATTTTGTTCATCTACTCATCTATTAACAACCTGGTCTATCTAGGCATAATCTTGGTATGTGGGAAAAATATTAGCCAACATCTTTGGTGACTCATAGGGAAGCATGCCTATTATGCTTTTGAGAACTAGACCATTTGCCTTATCTAGTCCATTAGGCATGGAGTCATTAGCCTCTAAAACTAAGTTGGACCTCTCTTGAACCAAAAAGGACTAGAAGAAAAAACCAAAACAAAATTCCTAAGGCATTTTAGAAAATGGAAACAATAGAACAAAAAATAAAAGTGCACCAGACACTTAGAAGAAAGCATAAAACTAGTCTAATATGTACAATATGTTATAATGGATGCAATGTTTATTCAATAATGGGGCTTTAAATGAATTAAATTGATTGGGATGGGTAATGAATCTCCATCCAATTTTTCAAACTAAAAATCATGGTGTTCCTTGTATATATGGATCAAATAAGAACCACTTTACAAGCTGTCAAACTTGGTATGGTTGCCTAGTTTGGCCTTATTTGAGTCCCATTTGAGGATTAGGTCCCCTTCCTTAAAGATCCTTACTATATATCTTTTTTCAAAGGATTTTTTTACCTGAGCTTAATGTTATTCTATTGTTTTCATATAAATTTCCCTATTTTCTTCTATCTCCATGAGTTATATCATCCACATTCATGGGTTCATCCTCTACCAACTCAAGCTGATGAGCCAATTCCAATGTAGGGAGCTCAAGGGAGATAAGAAATTTGTATTCCCTTCCATACAAAATAACATATGGATAATTTACATGGAAGTTTTAGGAGTCACCCTATCAGCCCATAAGGCTATATTTATCTTGATGTGTCATATTCTCTGATTCTCTTACATGGTCCTCTTGATGATCCTTAGAAAATTCTTGTTTATGGACTCTGCCAGTCCATTTCCTTGAGGATAGTAGTTGGAAGAGGTGTTGGGGTATATTCCTAGCTTTATATCCCACTCACTTGTCTTAATACCAAATAATTTTAAACCATTATTGTAAATTATATTGGCTAGGACACGAAACCTGGTTACAAGGTTGTCATATAAATCTAAGATTACACCTCCACTAACCCCCTTCAAAGCAATGGATTCCACCCACCTGGTGAAATAGTTAGTTGCAATGATCACCCATTTATGTCCTACACTTAATGGTAGATTAATCATCCCTATGAAGTCTAAACCCTATTGCAAGAAGGGTTATTCCACCTAAATAGGATTAAGTGGATGGGCTGCTAGTTTTTACTTTCCAAAAAAAAGGGCACACTTCTTGTATTTTCTAATCCATGCATAATTATCCTTTAAAATATTATACCATTAATAACCATCCCTTATTACCTTTTCTATTATGGTTCTAAGTGCAAAGTGACCTCCAGCAAGTCCATCATGGAACTGCTCTAATAGTTTGGTCACTTGGTCATCATCTATGCATCTGAGGAATACCCCATTGAGGCCATTTATAAAAATAACACCATCAACTAATTCATAAGTATATGTTGAATCCTTAAATAATTTTTTTTAGCCTTGTCCAAACCTTGGGGGCATTCTCCTATTATCAATAAGTGAGATATATCTTATAGCCATCTCTTTGAAAGTAGAGATACACTTGCCTATGAGTTATTTTGGGTCACCAAAATATCTTCTTTATCCTCTTAGAGGTCATTCACCATGTGTTCACATAAGCCCTTACCCTTGACCATCTTGGTGACCTTAATCTCTATGTCATATTCCATGACCTTTGTGATCTATCCTAATCTCTTATCATTTAAATCCTTGTTAAGGAGTAAATCCCTAAATCCAAGAGGAGACACCATAAGATGGATCTTTCTATTGGAGAACACAGGCCTAAAATTTTTAAGGCTCCTAAAGGCAACAAGAACATGTTTTTCAATAAAGTTATACCTCACTTCATATCCTTCTAGCCCCTAACTAAAAAATGTAATTAGATGTTCCATTGCTTCATTGTTCTTCTACATTAGCATTGTTGTCATGTTGTCAATGTTTGAAAAAGTGTATAAGATTAATTCCTTGGAGAAATCAGGATTCAAGAGTTTGCTTGGGTAACGGCGTACTTGATGGTCTCAAATACTACCTTTCCTTCATCTAACCAATTAAACACTTGGCTCTTCTTTAGTATGGTGGTGATAGGTTTGACCAAGTTTGAAAAACCAATTATGAACCTTCTCACAAAGTTGATATTCCCAAGGAATATCTGGATCCCCTTCCTATGCTTTAGCAAGGATAAGACTAAGATAGAACTTACTCTATCAGGGTGAATGGATAATCCCTATTTTGAAATAATATGTCCCATTAGTTTGCCTTTATTTATAGAGAACACACATTTTTGGGGATTTAAAGAGATCCCATAATCTCTACATCTCTATAAAATTAGACTTAGATGGTCCATGTGCTCACTAACATTCTTGGAGAAGATTGTGATGTCATCCAAGTAGACAAGCACCATTTTATTTATAATTCCTTAAAATTCCATGTCCATTTCTATTTTTAAGGTTACCCTATCATTTTAAAATCCAAAAGGCATCTTCTAATAAGCACATGTACCCCACTTGGTGGTGAAGTCAGTCTTGTACTAGTCTTCCTCTCTCACTAGCACTTAGTTGTAACCTAAATATCCATCTAAGAGAGAAAAGTGGTATGAACCAACAACTAATTGAAGGAGTTTCTCCATGGATGTTAGATGGTAATGATCCTTCAAAGAGACCCTATTAAGATCTGTAAAGTCCACACATAGTCTGATATCCCCACTCTTATTTCAGACATGTACTAGATTGGCTACCCATGAGGAGTGCTTGATTAGGAATATGATCTTGGATTCAATAAGCTTGGTTAATTCCTTTCTCATGAGCTCTTCAATCTTTGGGTTTATGGGCCTCTACTTATTCTTGATAGTCTTGGAATTAGCCTCAAGATCTATAGTGTATTGGGCCAATTTAGGATCAAAGCCCCTTAGGTCACTATATTGCCAAGCAAAGATGTTTGTGTATTCCCTATAAATATCTATGAAATCATGCCTTTTATCTTTAGTACTTACCTTCCCAAGATTGAGGAGTTTATCTTCAAAGATAATAACTCTCTCATAGTTCTCTTCATTAGTTGACATCACTGATTTATCCTTCTTCATATGGTCCCCTTCGTGAAAGAGACCTTCTAGGGTGACTATCCATTTAAGAAGCTTATTGGACCTTAATTGGAAAATTTACTCCCCATACTAATGTTGCAATTTTTCTTGGTTTAGGGATAAAAAATTTGCTTCTTACTACAATAAACATGCAATCTATTTGTCATTTTCAAAGACCTATCAATGAGATTCATTATCTTTCACTAGTGGTCTTATTACCACTTTTACATGTGGTTGAACCTTGGTCATTTTAAATTCATTGGGGATATCAAAATGAGCCCCCACAACTACTATTCTATCATTATGTTGATTTTTGCCTCTTGGCACTGATTAAATGTTGAAGGATTAAAAGTCCTCAATTATGTCCCCCACTCTATGTTTTTAGAACTTAATTAAGGGGTTCTTAGTGTCATTCTGACCTCTAACTTGATATAAAACTAATTCACTATCCACATAGACTTAGAACTACTTGAACATTCTCTTATTAGCCCATAAAATGCCATATATGAGACCCTCATATTTTTCTTCATTACAAGAGCAATTGAATTAGAACCTATATGAAGAGAAGTAATTATCATTTATAGGGGATATTAGCATGACACATATACCCACCATGTTCTTTCTCCTTGAGCCATCAAATAACAACTTCCATAGACCACTAGGATCTTCTTGAGGCCTCATGAGGGATGACATGGGTTGGTTTTCTTCATGCAAATAGTAGACACCCAAGTCTCTTTCTTCAACACCTTCTAAGGGGTCCACCAATTGGATATAATTCCATAACTCATCCAAAAACATGTCTGGTACCTAAAATAGATGAGTGTTTAACTCCTACCCCATTAAAAATTCATCCTCATCAGTAATGGTGTAATTGATGTTGACATTATCTATCCCATAGGGATCTATATGTAATTATGCAATGGGTTCAACTTTGATTGACACTTTGGCCCCATACCTTATCTTGAATACCATATAGGACTAATATATTACAAGATAGGCCCCTATCTTTGTTATGAACTCTATGGATAAGCACAGTGTAAATCAAGGAAGCACATCCAAGATCAATACATATTGAGCCAAAAAAACACTAGGATAAGCTTACAGGGTCATATTGAGTTCCTTGATTATACCAAATGGCTTGGGAAAATAACCATCAAGTTATAACAATCCTTTATACTATGGCTCATATTTTAAACCAAGCTAATCAGCTATGGACTTTGGTATCACTGAGGTATTAGCCCCACTATCCACTAAACAATTATGCACTAAAGAGTTACCAATGATCACTAAGATGTAAAAAGGAGGAGGCTTGACTACTTTACCTGATTGCCCTTCATTTGGCCCTTTAGCTACATTGGTGAGAAATTCATTCACCTTGCTTGGTGTTTTATCTGCAACATTTATCTTTGACAATCCTTCTTGAAGGATGTCTACCTATCTAGACATGGAGAGCATATCCCACATGGGCACACTCACATTTAAATTTTTCATCTGTTCAACAATGTGATGGATGAACCACCAACATTTGTTTATGCTTTTGGAGACACCATTATTTTTTGTTGAACTTGGGAGCCTTGAGACATAAAAATATTCCTTTATCTCTAATTTTTGAGAGTTTCTAGAACCTTTGAAGTGACAACAGGTTTATTTGGATTTATCAATGAAGGAGTAATGGTAGGAAACTCTTTGACTACTTCTTGGTTACCATCCATGTTCTTTTTAAAAATCTTATGTTTGCTACGACTAGAATATGGGCTTGGATAGAACTAGCCTATTGGTTAGATGCATAACACTCTTCTTATTCATAGTTCATCATTATAACATCCAAAAAATTTGGTCCTTAATTAGACCCTTGACATTATGGAGGCTCCTCTATCTTGGTAATCATAGGTACATCTGCATTTTGGGCCATGAGAGCTTGGTTGTATCCAAAATTAAGAGCTTGTTGATGTTGATCATTAAAGGCTTGTTAAGGTCAATATTTTGGAAAATATGTTGACCAAAGGATTGATTTCAAGGTATGGTACCTTCTACTTCTTAAGACACATTATTTTTACCTAGGACCAAGGAGTTTGAAGTACTAAAAACATTAGGATTGTAATTATTTTTCTTATTTTAGCAATGTTGACCTTATCCTTGGTTTTGACCTTGGCCCTGACCTTGGTAGTTTACTTTATATGGTGGCCTATTTGCTAGAAAGGCCTGCTACTAAGGTTGATATGAACTTTGATAAGGCCTAGTGAAACCTAGTTGCCTTTTGATATTTACTAGCCCATTCCCAAAGGACTGAAACATGCTTTTAAGATCTTGAAATTTATTTTGATCTAGTGAATCACTAGATCCATTGGTGGAATATTTCTCTTGTTTTGGTGTAGGGATTTTAGCAATTATTAGTGTAGGAGTAATGACATCCAATAGAGGGATAGCAATAGGAGGTGGTCTAATTTCAAGAAATAAGGGCATTAGTGGTCTAGGTGTAAGTTTTCCATCTTGAACCAAATATTTTTTTGCTTTGATGGCCACTTCATATGCATCTAAAAGTATATTTACTCTTATATATTGCATCATCATAGCTATGTCACTATTTAAAGCCTTAAAATAATATAGAAAGGTAAAGTTAAGGGTTGGTCTAATTGAGACTAGGATTTTGTCCCAAGTTTTTTATAATTTTATGTTGAAGTCTTGCATGACTTCATGAGGAGCTATTTTAATGGTAGTTAGTTTCTCTAGAAGTGAAAAATGGTTACTTTTATCCTCAAATATTTTACATAAAACTTCTCCTAATTGATCCCAAGTTTTAATGGAGTTAGTATCAAGGCCTCTATACCAATATAGGAACTTTATATTGAAAGAAGTAGCTAATATCCTAATAGCTATATTCTCCTTAGTGATATTATGGATATTTCAAAAAATGGATATGTCCATGAGGTGCTCAAAGGGTGTTGTACCTTGGTCTATAGTGTAATAGGGAAAACTTTTAAGGCCTAAAACTAAGATAGGATCATAGTGAGCAAGGGTTAGAGGGATTTCATTGTTAAAAGCCATAAAAGCTCTAGGGGATGCATGGCTATGCAAGGGTTTAATAAATATCTTATTGAAGAGGTAGGCCTTGAAAATGACTTAAGATCAAAAGTTCCTTGATATGGATGTGTATTGGTAAACCTCAATCTTTTTACTAAATTTAAAGGTAGTTCAACAAATTCAAAAGGAATACCTCTTAAAGTTAACCTTTTTTTCACCTTTGGCATGATATGAAGCTACTACTCTACACCAGAGTTTTGATTCTTCCTTTTGGAGTCGCTAGATATTGTTATTTAAGAGCTTAACTACTATAAATTTAATCAAACTAGCATCAACTTTGATCAATCTTCCTTTTAAAAGGAGTGGGTCCCACTGAGCATTCCCTAAACTATTATAGGCTCACTTTACACCCTTGGAGAGGGTTTCTTAGGCCCTTTCCAATTGAGATATACAATGGGAACAACCCCAACTTGTGGGTCACTCATGATGGGGTTAAACCTTTTGATGTTCACCTAAAACTAATGCTTCATAGGGAAAAGGGTTATAAAGATGGTTAAAGTCTCCTAATAAAGATAAAAGTTGATGCACCAAAGCTAAATAGATAATTATATAATCTTGGACACGCACTGGATCAATAATAGACAATTATGGCTTAATCTCACAATCTTACTAGTTGCATAAATATTTCATAGAAGAGGTTCCAAGTAGAACACTAGTATAGACATGCAAGTTAGTTTGAAAACACCTTCAAAGAGGCAAGCATAAGGAAAACAAACTAGGATTAACTTCCTTCAAAA
>JARHVA010009816.1:0-57500 GCA_037957365.1 Torreya grandis
TTCACTTTTTTAAAATAATATTTATATATTTTTATTATGCAAGGAACATCAAGAACCTATAATTATACCTTTTTTATGTTTTTTGTAATATTATTATATTTTAATCACTATTTTTAATTTAAAATATTATTTAAAATATGACATTTGTTTTATATGTAATGATATGTTCACTGCATAGAGGTGGATGATGATAGCAATGATAATAAGGGTCATTTTGGTGTTAGAGGTGAAGGGGATGAACATGATGATTATCATTGTTAGAAAAAAATTATGTGATGATCTATATGCCTTTATGATATTATATAAACTATTGTTTAATATATTTCTTATGAGAAATTTGTGTACATAGTTAAAGTACAATAAATCCTTATTTAATGTCCATGTTTGTGTAAAAACTAAAATTGAGTATTAAACACTTAGAAATATTAATGTTGTTCTATATTTACCTCACATGGATTGTAAGTATGCATATGGATCTTGCACACCCTTATCTATTATCCAATTACCCTATATGGGTCTGACATTCCCTATTTTATATCAATCACCTACAATATTTCCATAGTCTATGATTAATATGTTTATTATATTAACCAGACTATCTTTTAATAATCAAATCACTATTACTATCTTTATAGACACCTCTAATCATACTTAGACAACTCCATATTTTTGAAATTACCCACATCTATTAGACTTATTTATGTGCTAAATAATGGTCATTTTACAAATTCAAATCATATGTTCCTCATGCCTATGGTGTGTTAAATTTTACTAAAATATTCCTATATTTATACACATTAACCCTATGCCTATTTTAATATCTAGTATCTATCAACAAACTAATAAGAAAGTATTTAATATCAATTTCACATTGAAAAAAACTACCCTAAATCTCCTAAATAAGAAATCAATCACAAGGATCAGACCCTATCCAAGTCTAAAGCACCTAAGCCAAGTAAAGTTTACCATTATCAAGTGTCTAAATCTTGATCATATGTTGCATCCATACTAATGGCACACATACACATAACTAGGAGAACTATGTGTAGTTGAATCCTTCTTCATAGTATTGGTTACATAGACAGTCCTCATCCACTTAATGGGGGGTGATTTGGGCTATATCAATCCATATTTATTCCTATTTTTTAGGCCCAAACCTAGTGTCGAATGTGGATCTAGGGATTTTGAAGTGAAAAAGATAGATTATATAGAATTTCACACACATTAAACTTATAATATGATATAGGTAGGTGGTGTATAAGTAGGCACAAAGATATATTTATAAAAATAGGGCATATGTTTTTAGGACACCTTTTTTAGAATTTAGATGCCTTCATTTAGCATACGCATCTAGTCTGTGATAGACTCATCTAGGTAGGTTGATAAAACCAATCTCCTGATTTGAGTGACTCCATATCCATTTCCAGTCTTCTCCATCACCTACACATATTCTCATACTATAATATATTATCAAAAAGATAAACACCCTAAGCCTCTTAGTAATTTCCATAAATAGTTAAGTGAAATTAATTTTTTTCTTTTAACATTCACATTTGCTTAAATTAAACATATCTTAGACAATATGAATATTCAAAAAATTTATTATTATTTATATAAATAATATAAAACAAGGTACAAAATATTGGTGAATATGCCCCTTATAGTGAGCACATCAAATCCTTGGTTTTCCCTTAGGGTTTCATCCTTCTTTCTATGATTTTAATTTTTAGAATCTAAATTTGATTTTCATATCTAATTTATGATATACCCTCATTCACATAAATCATTCATGGTTATAATGGATATAAATAGTTAATATTTTTTAATTCAAGCTATGATTTTAACAATTACATGTTATTTTCTTTAAATATAATATCTTTAACAATTATATAATTAAATGGTTCAAATTTATGTGAATTAATACTAATGTTCAAATTGATCGTGAAAATTATTTAGCCTTGTTTCATAATTCATAATTAATAAATATTCAATCTAAGGTGATTATGATTTATACTATATGACACAAAGCATGTATGCCTCTTTTTTCCCTCCCCCTATATTTTAACATAGCAATGGATGCAAACCCACTCCCATTTTTTACCTTAAGATGATATTAGATTATTTAGTCCATAATGTTACAACATGAAGAGGTAGGGTGACACATCCTATAGTACAAAGTGGAAGTCATCATAATATTCATCCTCACCTCTTACACCTCTTGTGAGGATAGCCAATAAAGATAAATAATATTATATACTTCAAAAAAATAAAAATACACCATCCAAAATCCATATGTTGGAATTTATCCATAAGACACCAGTTTATATAGATATTCTTTGTGTAGCATTATGTGACACAACTATATTGAGTGATGTAGAACCACCATATGTTACTTCTATCAGTAACACATTATTATCGATGGAGAAAAGTATCTATTTTGAGAAGGAATATGTACCTCCTAAACATATTATTGATCATCACATCCTATTATATATTTAATTGTGTTAGAAATAAGGTAGTCATATGAGTCTTGGTGGATAATGGATCAGAAATTAATATTTGAAATATCTCTTTTCTAAATTTTATTTATATAGAAGAAAATTATATCACTTATTTAGATATGAATATTTATGTATTTGACAATATACCTCAGAATGTGTTAGGAATAGTTACATTGAATATCATTGTATATCCTAGAATAATAACTAAAATTTTCTAAGGTATACCTAATGATATTAACTATAATTTTGTATTGGGAAGACCATATATTAATGATATTAATGTAGTGACCCCCCTCTCTCTCTCTCTCTCTCTCTCTCTCTCTCTCTCTCTCTCTCTCTCTCATCTCTCTCTCTCTCTCTCTCTCTCTCTCTCTCTCTCTCTCTCTCTCTCTCATCTCTCTCTCTCTCTCTCTCTCTCTCTCTCTCTCTCTCTCTCTCTCTCTCTCTCACACACACACACACACACACACACACACACACACACACACACACACACATCCTATGGATCAAAAACCTTTCAATCATTATGTGTGTGTGTGTGTGTGTGATTATGTATAAAAAATACACCATTACATAAATCATAATAAACCCTCCAATAAAGTGTGAAAACATTCTATTATGCATAATTATATACCAACACTAATATCTATTTGAAATACTCTTTCATTACCTCCAATGATTTAAATTAATATGGGTTTGACATTAAATATTTATAAAATATGGGGTACACATGATATAATTGGGAAAATATGCACAAAACATTATAAATACCATTAAAACACATTATAATAAAGGAATACGAGGTCTTAGATAAGTTGATGATTAAAAATAATAATAAATAAAGTAAAACTAAGATAGTTAATATTTATATGCATTTAAAAAATTAAAAATTGAGCCTACACAAGAAGTTCATCATGTATCAACATTATAGTTAGTACAAATTAATCTCATTGATGATGTAGTTTCTTTATATATTTATACACTAGATGAGTTATCCAATGATGAATCTCTCTTATAATATTATTGGGAATATGAGGATCTCCCTTATTTTTATCATAATAATAGGGTTCCTCACAAAATAAATACCCATGAAAATTTTGGAGAGAGAGAAGAGTCATATAGTGATGTCAAAATGGATGGTTTAGATACAATTCCCCACTATGCAATATGTGGAAAATAGATCAAAATTTATTAATGAATAAATAATTGAATTCAATTATACAAAAATATATATTTGCGACCAATAATCCTTGCTATCATGCTCAAGGATGATGAAGGACAATATTTTAGACAAGTATTACATGATTACCCTAAATTATTCACTTGGGATTATTCATAAATGATAAGTATTGACCTGATAGTGATAATGTACAATATTGTACACTACCTAGATGCATATTTAATTTTTTAAAAATCAAAAATATCCATTCAAAAGTAGCTTTATTAGTCAAAAATGAAGTTCAAAAATTATTGGATGTAAGGTTTATTATATCATGTTTAATATATTTTAAATTGAATAAATCAAACTAATAGATCTAAACTATTAAAATTGACATACATGAAATATATAGATCTATAAGTAGGATACATAATTTATATAATTTAAATTTAGTCAAAAATAGTAAATCTATCAATAGATATGTAAACCTCCTTCAATATGATTTTATGTTGACTGTGTAGGCTAATAGTGACTAAAGACTACCTAAAATATATGTATTATGACATGTCTAAAACTAAGAATTAAAATTATGTTAGGACAAGTACACTATAATAGGATAGGTACATAATGAAGCCTTCTCTATTTATTATGCACACACCTCAGTGGACTATGTGGCAAAATTTCTTGTGCAATCACTACTGCTATTTGTGAGGATTTTATGATTCTATGTTAGAGCTGATTTGTAATGTATAGACCTAAAAAACACAAAACCATATCTCATTCACAATAAATAAAATAGATATAAAATTATAAAATGGTGAAATAAGGTTAGTGTAATAGCTAGGCTAACCTTAGAAAACCATGCATAATATAAGTGTTGCCCACATAGCTCAAAAGGGCCTTAGCCAAAGTAGTTTTCCCTCATAGGGTGAGTGTGTGATATATGATTTAAAATTGTATGAATGCCACTTAGATATTTATTTAACTTATTGAAAATTTATGTCCTTGATGTACAATTAAATATATGCATAATTAGCTTATGATCATTAAATTTTAGCATAATTGAAATTTGAAAAAATAGTGTTATTTTTCTCAGTGTGCAATAAAATTACTAAGTGATTATTGGATGTGTTTGGAGAATCCTTCATGTGATTATATAGGGTAATATTTATAATTTTTATGTTATAAAAGTTTTATAAAAGTGTGGGAGGGGTTAAGTGCAACATCTAAAATTTAAAAAATTGTTGTTGGAGCATAGGGGACAAAGCTGAAATAACAGATAAGGATATAGTGTACCCCTATCAGACCTAACATAATCATATCTAATAAGGATATAGACTATTTAAAAAGTTTTTATAGGTGCCTATAGTCAAAATAGGGATATCTAAATGGTGTTCTGATTATTTTTAAGATAGTTTTTAGAGTAGTATATGCTCTCGTAGAGATTATAAGTTAATAGAATGGTAATTAGGCCAAGCGAGATAATGATGTCAATATTAAACATTGTCAAGCACTTAATCATTAATTTTATGTGTATATATTTCCTCCCACTTTATATTAGTTACTAAATAAAGTAAAATTACTAGATTAAAGTAGATGTGAACCTAAGTGTGTGTATACACTTTATATTTTGGTGTAAAACTTTATTGTGGAAGAATCTTTAATGCAAAACTTATAGCAATGCCACTAGAAGTAGTTATTTTCCATATTTTAAATTTGAAAATTGAAATTTTAATTTTTAAAGGAGAGTAAATAAATATGCTCGTGAAAGAGTATGCAATCTAATTTCTATGTAACCTGAAAAGGAGAAGTGCTTACCCCATTGTTGAGGCATTTGGAGATATATTAAACTTGGGGTGAATTGAGAGTGATAAAGTCTCAATTTTAAAACATTTGAGTGATATTAAGTTGTAAATTTTGTATGCTTAAACTCTCATTTGATTGTGTAAATTACCGTGTAAAATAATTGAATGGGCATAACCACCAAATGTGGCTCGCTACATAGAAAAAGTGAAATCATAGACATTTATTATCACTAGACTCTAACATGGCTCACTTTACAACATGAATATGAATCACACCATGATAAATGGATCTATATTATATTTGATAATTTTCAACTTTCAAACTTGATAAATTTGAATTTCAATATAGTAACTTAAACATGAATGAGTATCATGACCCTTATGTTGTACTGAGTTGATATTAAATGTCATTTAAATTTATAACTATTAAAACATGTAATTGGTTTTACACATGACCTTGCATATGTATTTAAATTTTTATTAAATTAACTATATAAATGAGTGCATATTCATGTCACATGCCCCCATAATTTAAAAATTATGAATCATTCTCTAACTTTTGAAATTGTATAGTATCATAAATCTAAAATTTTGATCATGAGGCTTGAATTCTCAATACAAGTCCATAGTGATTGCATTTTTTATATGAGATACATAGTTTGAAATTCACTTATCTCAAAATAATATTTTTAAATGGATGAAATATATAATCATGTAGTAGTAGTTCAAAAAATTGAATTTAATTGCATCGTAGTATTGAACATAGCATTGATTTGTATATGATTTATGTGTCAGAGTGTTACAACATTGAATCACATAATTAAAATTGGCATGATATGTATAATGGAAAAAAATTAAGAGTATGGATTAAGAGTGATTCATGATATGAATCATGACACATAGTAACAAGTCATGTACAAGTAAGAAATTTCACACAATGTCACATAAGCATAAAAGGCTAAGGGACACACATTAATAGTATGATAATAACATTCAATTAATAAAATGTAAATATGTTATGAATATATGTCCAAGGGCCATAAAAAATAAGAAATAAAGTTATAGCTTATCATGTAGTAAAGTAAGAGTAACACATAGAGAAAATGAGACTAGTTTATGTCCACCACATGTATCAATGTCAATGTTATCAAGTGGCATATTCATGTAACACATGTAAACTATGAGTGATTAACAAAACATTTTCATGATATATATATATATATATATATATATATATATATATATATATATGGTATAAATTTTGTGGATACATACAACCTATTGAAGTGTTCACCAAGAACAAAGAGATGCCCCAAACTTAACAAGGTAATTGGTAATAAGGGAAACTTAACATCAAAGAAATATGTAAAAATATGTCATGTATCACACTCAAATATATATTAAAATTTAATGAGTATTAAAAACTTAAATATTATATCTACTTATCATGGAATAAATATCACATGTAAATAAGTAAGTTAGCATCATTTGAAAATGATTCTTAGGTCCTGATTTTGAAAATTTTAAATATTTTGATATTTTTAAAATTTTTTGACATATATGAATGTGTTTGGAATTTTTAAAATATTTTAGTTTTAAAATATATTAAAAATATTCAAATAATAAATTCTTCAAAAATATAATAAAATTGGAGGAATTAGAACAATCCTCAACAAGGTGTTCACACATAAAGTGGTAAGAAGGAAGGTAAGTCATGTTCCCCCACTGTATGTGTGAATAAGTCAAAGAAATGTAGTTAAAATTATTAAGATAGATAGAAATATACATGATATTAAATTATGAATATGATATATGTTATTATTTTAAATCTAATGAAATATATAGTATGATAGTATGTAATGGTAAGCAAGTGGATTGCCACAGAGATAAGTATTTTAAATTATTCGAATTAACTTTAAACTAAAGAAGGAAAGTTCCCAAAGTGAAAATAAATCCAATAAATATAATAATGTTTGGATAAGGGATAGAAGAATTAAACATAAAATAAAATAAATTAGTCTATGTACAAAGAGAAAATTCAAGTAGCTAATCAAGACACTTAGCCAAATTAGTGGATTGGGAGTAAGTAGGAAGTTATGGCTAGCCAAGGATCTCATCAAGAGGATGCACATATGTATACTCAACTATATTTTATGAAGGTGTGACTTCTTATGAAAAAAAGGTACCAGATGTAGATGCCTCTAAATATGAATAAGTGTCATATTTTGTAATATAACTCTCTAAATTATTGGTCATATACCCATGTAAACCTGTATGATCATGAGAAATATGAGAAGATGTAACTAATTATACCTATGACAAAAATCTCTAATTAACTTGTTGTGACTTAGGAGATAAATACCTAATTTTAGGATCCACATTATTCTTAGGTTAGTGTACCATGATCTTTGGATCTAACTTAATATTATTATGTGTGACCATATTATGCTCATAAGTAAATGGATAAACTAATTTTGTCATGCATTCATACATACTAGGAGATGGGGATTTTGTAATATGTTTTAAAATATGATTTTGAATATTTTTGTAGACTATTTCATTACCATGTTGGTCAATGATTGTAATAGAAAAATATTATGTAGGATAATTAAACATCATTGGTTTCAAAGGATATTCTTGTTAGATTCCTATAATATTTACCATTTGATTATCATGAATATATTTGAGACATTTATACACTATAGAAGGGACTGATCTATGATTTTATTTTCAAGGGCATCCTAAGAGCATATAAAATACCCTTGTGATTGTTATAGGTAATAATGCAATGGGAAATATCATAGGGCCTATTTGTAAAGCTAGTATTAGATGCCTAAGAGTATCCTATGTATGACCATAAAATGCTTTGACAACTCTAGAAGTATCCTATAAATCTTGCTCTATATATCCAAAAGTGTAAAGAAGTGTTATGGTGCATACTTTTTCACTTGATACATTGTCTATTATAACACTATGTATGTATTTTTTTTTTATCAACATATGCTCAAATTAAGTGTGCATGCCTATCTAAATCATCATCAAAAAATTCACTATCATAAATTTTAATCACATAATGTGATGCTTTTTTACTTGTAACTATACCAATGATGCTATGAATTGGATGTCCATATGTAAAAGGAGGAGGGAGATCATTAAATTCATAATATACTTCAAAATTATAATTTTTATTTGTTTCTTCATGATTTGGAAAAGTATATTTGTAAAATTTTATATTTCCATTGTAATTTAATTGTGGTTTAGCCTCTTCAATAGGTGTGCCAATATAAATAATGTTCTCATCAATAAGATCTTATATATTTTTCTTGAGCTTGAAACATTTATTTTTAGAATGCTCAATACATCTATGGTAGTCACAATATGCATTACCATCAACATTTTTTGATTGTGGTCTAGACATGTCTACTTCCATTGGTGGAGGAAGAATGATGAGATTACATTTAAGTAGATTTTGCAACAATACATGAGGAGCTAATGGTAACTATATGCACCCAATTTTTGCATGGTTTGATATTATTGACATGACAATTTTGATGATGATGTAATAATCTCCTGATTTACATTCAAGTGGGTTTTTCCTAAAATTATAGTCCCTAATCTCTCCCTTTTCCCACACTTAGATCCATTTATGAACCTTTTTTGATATTTTTACCTTATTTTTTCTTGACTTAAAAACCTTTATATAGAGATAGAACCACCCCTCTTGGTGATAGAACCACTGCATACAATCATGTAACCACATTAAAAGTGATGGAACCACTATGATATTTTGATAAAGCACCATGATGGAACTACTATGCCTAAGGTGGTTTCATCATGCCATGTAGCAGTTTCATCAATTAAGGTAGTGGTTATGTCATATAGACTATTAGTTGCATAATCACCCCTTTAAAAAGGGGTGGTTTCATCACCTTTGGTCTTTGTTCAAAAATTATCTTCAATAACTAAGGCTTTCAAATGTTTTTGTATGTTGCTTTTATTTTTCTTGATTTTTTAGCTTGAGTTCACCTCATGAAAACCTAGATTACTCCCACTCTTGTTTTCATCACTCCCAATCCCTCCTAAGTTTAAATTTAAGTTAACTAATAATTAAACTCACCCTTTAAAGATCCATGATTTTCCTACAAATAAACCAAATTTGGCTTATTTTTGGATCTTAATTTTTCATTGAAGATTTATGGTTTAAAGCTCTATAGAACCCTAGCCTACCTAATTTCAATTTTGGAAAATATTTTGCTCTACCTTTGGTCATCTTTGTGGTCATTATACATAGTTTTTAGAGAGGATAATTCATACAAATCAACAACTAGTTCTTTGGTATTTATGAATCAACCTATCCATTGTTCAACTATTATTCTTATTAAGTATTGTGTCTTTAATTACTTCTTCCTTGTTCATCTTTTCATCAGAGAGTTATAATGATTTTGATTGAAAAATAAAGGAGCTATCTACCTGAGGATAATTTATTTTACTATAAAAAATCTTTATTTCTAGCTAATCTACACTTTGATGAGGTTGGGGGTTTTTAATTTTAGTTTTGTTTTTTTATATATTAGACTAGAGTAGTTTAAAGTATTAGTTTTATTCATTAGATTAGTTTTCATTTCAGAAAGGTATAGATTGGAAAAGAAATTTTCATTTTTTATACTCTCTTTTGCACCACAAAAATATCGTATATCTTTACTATTTACATCTGCATATTAAAATCTTTTGAAAGCACATAGTTTGCATCAAAACATTAGGTAAATCATTTCTAGTTTTAATAAGTTTACATTCACAAGCAAACAAACACACATACACAGAAAACTCTATAAAAACATAGGTAAAATAAAGTTGATATCTTGAACCCAATTTCCTTCATTTTCATGGAATAATAATGTTGTCTTTATATCATAAATCATAAAAAATCATAACTTTTTTCATCTTTATTTCATACCAAATCATTTAGTTTAACAATATCAAATAGCAAAAAATAGTTTCTAGCTTGCATGCATAAAAGAATTTATAGATACTTGGAGATTATATTCCTTAAGATATGGATCTAACATTGTTTCATATTTATGTTATAAAATAATTAATTTCATTATAGTTTCATTCATAGTCTGAAAACAAAAAAATAAATAATTTCATTTAATTGGCATATAGGCAAAAGATTGTATCTAGAAGAGGGGTAAAAATCAACATTTACACTATTAGTCTAGATTTAAGTTTTAGTGTTGCATGAATAAAAACATCATTGAAAATGAAAAAAACTTTATCCTCTCATTTTATTTTAGTATTCACTAATGTATTGTTTTTAGTACTTTCATTTCAACAAGTAGTTCAATTTCATTTTATTTGAAAAAACCTTGTCAAAACATGCACAAGTATCAAAACAACCTCTAAACAAATATTTCTCAAGATGGGTGAAAGAAAAAACATTTCTAAAACATTTAAAAACAATAATAACTTAACCTAAAACACATTAAAAACAATATATAAACTTAACTTATTACCAATCAAGCTTTATCTACGATTGGATGACATGCATTGAGTCTCTTTATCTTCATAGTTCTATTCAATTTACTAGAGTGCCTACTCATGTTATAGCAAGTAAAATTTAGAGTGATATTTGTTATAATATTAGGATTTATGTCTTTAAATAAACTCATAGTTTAAATCTTATCCTTAGCCATATTGAATCCTTAGACAAATAATCTAGGCCTTTAGTCCCTTTATTAGGACCCCTATATATTCTTCCCCTCTAAGTAGCTAACCTTCAAATCTGAGCCTTACATATTATCTTTGATTTTTATTTATGTCTAGCCTCATAATGTTTAATTTAGGTTACCCATCATCATAATAATCCTTCAAACTCATAAAATAGATTATTAATAGTGATCCATGAGATATAGGATCCATTAGAAACCACCTAGAGCCTCTTTATCTTCATAGTGCTATGCAATTTCCTAGAGTGCCTACTCATGTTATAACAATTAAAATTTAGATTGATGTTGATTATAAGCTTAAGATTTAGGTATTTAAATAAACTCATAGTTTTAATCTTATCCTTAGCCATATTTGAGCCTTAGATAAATAATCTAGGCCTTTAGTCCCTTTATGAGGACCCCCCTATATTCTTCCCTACTAAGTAGCTAACCTTCAAATTTGAGCCTTGCATATTCTCTTTAATTTTTATTTAGGTCTAACCTCATCATAATTAATTTATCCTACCCATCATCTTATATTACATTAATTATCTCATTGACACCTTGAGAAGTTGAGTGCGTAGTTTAGCATATGTTATTAGTGTCTACACAAATTAGTGAACTCGACATGAAAGGCACATATTTTTATGTATCCCTCTTTTCTCTCCTCTCATATTTGGAAAAACAACACTCCTCCACAAAACATGGAAACCAGATGTCAAAATAATCCTTCAAACTCATAAAATAGATTATGAATAGTGATCTATGAGATATAGGATCCATTATAAACCACCAATAATCACCTTGAATCTAACATGTCTTTCATTGGTAGAAGGGAGAGAAAAATTCATGTTGTAACCCAACCATCAATTAGCATAAAAATACTATATGCCCAAAGAATAAAAAAATATGATTAATAAATTGATGGAATATGAAATTTAGAGGATAGGACAAGTGGAATACATATTTATTTTCATCATTTTACCTATAATTAAAACATAACCAACCCATATGATTAACACCTAACCTATCTTCATGAGACATCTAACCACAATCAATAGACTGGTGATCATAAAATCATACTTCATGTGGTTACTACCAAATAGGTCACTTGAATTGCTATTACTTCTTCTCAAAATGAACTCATCTCAACCTTGGTGGGTCACATCCTAGATTTAGAAAGTAACCAAGCCTCTCTAAATCAAGGGATGGCCAAAATTATTTATAATCAAGTCCATTCATTTATTATTACTACCATAGTGACAAATCAACCACCATCATATCCATCTAACCTACCTCTTGTCAATCATCATTCAAACCAATATCATGAGGGCATCCTTACTCATGGCATTCCCATTTCCCTACATCTAACATTCACCTATCCTACTAACTCCCTCCTCACAATCATATGAGAAGTGTTTACACCTATGCTCATCCCAAAAATATGGTGTCAAACAGTCTACCACCTTATGTCTCTTAGAGTTATGTGTAACCCATATATGCTCTGCCTATGCAAACCAACCATTTTCTACCTTTTACACCTTTGAGTTACATGATACCCACATATACTCCCCCCTATAAAAATCTATCCCATATTCATTTAACACTCTTATTCCTTAATATCATATATTCTTTAAATCTACTCAGCTAGATAACTACTTTCCATCCTACTCCACACCACCTGACCAAACACCTTCTTTTCCCACTAACAGTTACTCAAGTTACCCATATCCAAACCCACTCATTAAATTCTATTCCACTACACCATTAATATTTTTAAATGACATGGGGACATACACTAAATACTTGAAATAACCCTTCAATCATAATATATGAGGAGTTATTCTACCACATCCCTCACTTGACCTCCCCAATTTTAAGGGAGAATGAGATCCTAACATGCATATCAAGGCATATGCTACTATTTTTAGAGAAATTTTACCTATGGAGTGGTTGTAATGATTGGTGTTATTGCCTCATTGAAGGGTCTACACATTATTTTCAACAACTTATGGATGAGTTTTTAAAAGCCTTTGATATGAATAAAGTCTTAAATACTAGTATAGGAGAGTTATTACACATAAAACAAGAGCATTATGATTCAAATATTCATTTCATTATGAGATAGAAAAAAATATTATACTCATTTGCTAATGTGCCACACATGGACCAAAGGGAACCTTGTAATCTCTTCTTACAATCCCTTAATAAGGAGACAAGAGAAGACATGAAAAAATTCCCCTATTATTCATATCAATAAGCACTTGAAATTT
Organism: Torreya grandis; assembly: GCA_037957365.1. NCBI lineage: Eukaryota > Viridiplantae > Streptophyta > Pinopsida > Cupressales > Taxaceae > Torreya > Torreya grandis. The sequence continues at coordinate 13,444 of JARHVA010009816.1, forward strand.
ATCTCAAAATAGATAAAGAGGCTATTGATAGTGGCAACATAACTTATGGGACTAATGGTAAGGTATTCATACCAAACCAAAATAATGGAGAATATCAAATATCTAACCAAAACAACTCTAGTAATCAAGTTCCTAAGATTTTTATTAGGAATTGTAATGCAACCATAAATGACATCACAAATCAAAAAAATAGGGTGAGTTTGGTTAAAAATAATCCAACTTAGTGCATATAACAATAATTTTAATTTTAATAATAACCACATGGGTGAAATGAATCAAACCCTCTACCTATTATTCACATGGTTGAATTTAACTGCCCTCTTCCTCATAACATCCAATGGAAAAACCAAAATCTATGCTAGTTTAAAAACACTAACCCTAATCATAATCAACACTTATATCATAATAATAATGAGTAAGGGTATGGTTAGTAAGGATTACATAAAAATATCAGGACTATGATCCTAGTCTCTACTATAGTTTTCATAGATTTTTTGGAAGTGATACTTGAGCCTAGAGGGAATAAAATATATTAATTCAAAAACTCCCTGAGAACTAACAATAAATATTTATAGACATGTTCCTATGGAATTAAAATGCAAACTATCAAGCTTAGTCAACTGATCATATATCACCTCAAAATATTAACTTGGTAATTTATCAAAACCCATTTTCAATCCTTTAACAACATACCATCCCAAACCATCCATATTCTATTGAAACTAACCAACCCCCATCAATTGTTACTCATGACAATAGGACTCTACCGTTAGTAAAATAAACCCTAATGTGGCTCCCTAATCATGACCATAAGGAAAGACCCACATGATAGGAGTTATGGAAATTAAAACTAAGGAAGATGCAAGAACTGTTACTCACATAAGAGAGTGTCCACACATAACCCTTTACATTATAAATTACTTGGATACTAACATCAAACCCAAACCTACGAGGCACTATGATTTAATTTTTGATCTTAACTATATATTTTCCCATATCTTTTTGTGGAATTGCTTAAATCTCTCTTGAACATTTTTAGGCATTACTCAATGACTTAATATTGGTCTATCTAACAAATGCCACACCTCCACTACAATCTCAAATCAATGATATTGATTTGGATCTATTCCCACCTAGATAAAATTTGAGAGGTGTTGGTTACTTTTTTGACTTAAGGATCCTACCCTAGATGAAAAAATGGATAAAAGGGGATATCTACCCTTGTATCTAAAATTATATATCTATAATAATTAGGTAAATTAAATAATGGTTAATGATGGGGTGGCTCATAACATATTCCCCTTTTCATTTCTTTAGAATCTCAGATATAGAAAAACCAATTTCTCTACTACTAAGAACACTTTGTGAGGTTATGATATCCTTAAGTCTACCTCAATATGGACCATAATGCTTCTATTCACTTTGGGTCCCAAGGATCTTTTGACAAAATTTTATGTGATTGATAGAGATAAGAATTACAACATGATCTTGGGTATACATTGGAGCCATATGATGAAGGTAATCCCTTCTACCTCATTCTAGAAAATTAAATTATTAATCTTAAGGAAATTATTTGTCGATCAAGGAGAGATTGAGACATTTATTACATTTAAATGGCCATGCAAAAATAACTAGTGTTGCAAAATGATTATCACTTCCCCACCAATGGTGTGGAAAATCACCTACAATTGGTTAAAGATAAATACCTCTCAATATCCAAAGTAGTTATCTTAAAAAGGGGTACCAAAGTTCCTAAGCTTCCATCAAATGAAAAATCCAGAGAAAAGAGAGTTAAAACAATAGAAGTAGTAAGTAAAAAAACTCCCATGATAGTCTCAACCATCTCGATGAAATCTATGACTAATATTATCAATATCTTAGAAAATGATGAAATAATATGACTTTCATTTGATCTTTATAAGATTGGAGCTTATAATCCTAACATGCCTCTTGGCTTAGGGGATCTTGACCTTAACCTTGGATATTTCCACATTGGCATGATATAAATCTTGGGTAATGAAGACAAACCCCCAAAATATCATAATGATCCACATCATTAGCATAACCACCCAATGCCCTATCACATAGGGGCCAATAATAGTTTAGATCATAGTTTATATTTAATGATAGAAAATTAAACCATTCATATTCCTTAAACACACTAATTCTTGAGGGAAGGATTCATATATTAACAATATGAATAATTTAAATTAACATTGATTCTAATGATTACCCAAACATCTCCAATATTATATCATCTCTCCCTCCTAAAACAGAGGAAGACCATAGAGAGTCATTAACTAAAATCTCTCAAACTCTCCCAAGCATGACAATGGGAAAAATAGTGTCAACCATGTCTCATTAGAAATATTATGAGTTTCACCAATATGACCTCAAACCTCTTATACAAGAAAAATGTTATGCAAAAAAATGCTCATAAACTTTGGACTTCCCTTATCCACACATTCTAAAAATATAAACATAGTTAATAATGACATATTAGTATTATTTTTACCTTCACAATTATGTTATAAAACATCTTATACATGTAGTAAACCTTTTCCTTAAACTCGACCATCAAATTGACAAAAAGAAAGGATAAGGTTAAAAGTTCAGATTGAACTAGTTAGGCACTTACCTAGATAACAGATCCTATCAGTATGCATTCTAGAGGGAAATAATTTAGATGAATCTATGAAAACTTTTCACCTAAAACATTTCTATATCTAGTTCTTTCATGTCACATTTCCCTCATTTCATAGCATCTTCCATTGTTAACATTTTGTCTTGTATATTAGATGTCATGTTTAGTGATTATTTAGTTGTTAATTCACATAACATAAAAATTTAAAAATAAAACATATCATATCTTTAAATTATTATAATACCCTTTTATCCCATAGAAAACATTCTTAAAATCAACATTACATTGTTGCTTTCCTTAGTTATTATAATCATAATACATCTTTTTTCTCTACATCCTTTTGCACAACATAGAAAATGTTAGCCTATAGTCTATTCTAGAGGCTTGTCTATGGTAGACTCTCCTTTTAAAGTTCCTTATAAATCAAAACATTATCATGATAAAAAATAGTTATCTTTACTTGCCTATCTTGGTATTTGATGATGAGTTCTTACATCTTACTAGTTATATGACACTTCGATTTGGGGGTAAAGGCCTTGTAAATAAGAAAAGTAGACACTCTTATAAAAATTAAAAAGGCTTATGAAAATAAAAAAAATTGAATGTCCCATCTCTCACCATTACTAACATTCAGTGTTGAGGCCTCACATCTTACTAATTATGTGGGGCTAGCATTGGGGAAAGGTGTCCTTACTTGCCTACATCTAGCCTTCTTTGATGAGCCCATGTGTCTTCCTAGTCATGTGAGGCTAAGTCTTAGGGGTCAAAAATAAAATTAAAATCTAAATTCAAAAGAACTATTAAATAAAAAAGTGTCCAAGTTAAAATTTATTCTAAAATCTTGCCTACATGCCTATGCTAAAAAGGGTAACTTTTTTCCAATTACCAATTCTATCAGGACTAATAATATCTAGATGAAACCAATGAAGTAAGTGTTTTGTAAGTATAGAAATAAGTATATTTTCCCATTTTATCATAAGGATTATCTTATTTTTTCTTATGAAATTTAGATCTTTGGTTTTCATTCTTTATCACCTCACATGTATCCTACTCCCCTTTTCATTCCTTGCTAAAAATTGAAAGTCATATGTTGTGTAAACAAAACAAATAGGTTATCACCTTAAAAAAAAATGCTAGTGCATTTATAGTTTAATATATTTATATACATTTTTTCCCACATATATAAGCATTTTCCATAGTATTATATCAATATCAAAGAGATATAGGTCCATCATCACATGCCTAGTCATCTAGAGTGCATAAATAAAAATCAAAGAATGGAATTTAAATCCATAACACATAAATTAAAATTCATTAACATAAGTTGAAAACACACACACATAGATATGTCATAACTTTTAATTTTATACAAAAGTGATTTCCAATATAAGATCATCCATGTAGGGCCAATGTGCCTCAAGACATATAAAAAGAATCAACATATACAATGGTATATCAAAAACATCCTAGAAAGTCTCAGGAGCTTGTCATCTTCCTATGATAAGGTCATGGTGTAAAAGAGTGTCAAGGTTTGTCATTCTAGTATGATCTCTCACATCTATCTCCCTTAGATTTTGCCTTGCTCTCTAATATAAAGGCTAGTATGGTGGCCCTTATTAGAATCTGCCTCTAAGGATACCCACCTATACTTTGGTTCAAGGCTTGACCTCCTCCTACACTTACCATCATGTATACCATGGCCTTTATGTGCCTCACCATCCTCAATATTATCACCATCACACATGCATAGTGCATTAGGGAAAATACATTTGTGTGCTAGATAATACTTATAAGGAGTCTATGATTTATCAAGAGATAATCTCTAGTTAGGCTAGTGATCAACAAGAAAAAGTGGATCAGGGTGTCCTTGATCGTTCACCTCCACCCACTCACAATATCTATAATCACAAAATGCAAGATAAATGTCAGATCTAGTTCATATAAAAATCCAAAACATGTAAAATTAACTAAACAAATAAAAAAAGTACAAGATATTAATTATAAAACATATAAATCAACAATTTACCTAGGTCACCCTCATGAAAATTAGGGTCAAAATAATCATTTTTGGCCTCCTCGTCATTAATGTCTATGTCCTCCTCCAACTCAATGAATTTTAGAGCCTCACAATCTCTGCCTATTGGATGATGTTGCTATGTAGGATCCCCTTAAATGAGGCCCTACTTTTATGGTGGTGGTGGTGGGTCTATATTGTACTTACATGTTACACCCTAACTCCTCCTCTCTTATTTGTCTATGGGGGAGGTCCTGTGTTACTCTTGGTTGAATTGGTTATTGGATAGACACCCCTTTCACAAGTTGTCACCATTCAAATCATCCTAATCTAGTATCTCTCACCTCACATATGCCCATGTAGATGAATCCAAGGATAGGAAGGTTTCCCACATAAGGAATGTTGAAATTTTATGGTACCCTATATATAGAGTGTAACTTAAGCTTAAAAATCCTATCCTAAACCTGAGTTTCCCCTATAACTTATATAAGATATGTCCCCTCATTAAACCAATGCCTAACCATGTCTTGGTAGGGAAAGGCAATTAGGTCAACCACTATCAAAGTCTCCATTGATTGAGGTGATGTACATAATGAAACCATATCTATCCATATAGTAGCATTAATGTCCCCATGCATTCCAATTGACACTCCCCTCTTATAAGGGGTGGCTAGCTCATATATCTAGACCATGATAATTATTGGGTGGTTGTATGAAAGGCCCCCCATATTTACTGCAATGTAGAGAATAATATGTCTAGGTTAGTATCTCTTCAATCCAAGAGTAACATGTTCCCTTCTCCTCAATGTGCTAGACAATTGATGACCAACTGATAATAAATTGTTATGTCCCTTGTCTTCCACTATCTCAAAGGTAAGGATTCCATAAATGGCCTTTCATAGGTTGGGGATCATTGATCCATGAACCTAATAAATCACCATGCCATCCTTTGCACCCATATCAGGTGCATCATCATCTCTAAAATGCTCTACCCAAATCCATGCCTCATGACTACTATCAACAAATCAAATCGATACTAACAAACCCATTGTGGGAAGGCCTATAATCTATTAATTGTCAATGAGAGTGATTGTCCACTCTCTTAGGGCATAGGTTAAAATAAACATGTTTCTATAATGATCCCAATAGGTAAAAATGTCATAAAGTAATAGTTTAGAGGTTAGAATGATCCCTTCCTACACTATCCATAAAATCCTATCATGATCAAGGATGGATGGCTAATTGGCCATTAGAAGCACCAAGACTTAGGGAGACACTCTTATTCTTGAGCTATGATCCATCATATGTAAGGTCCCTACAATAAAAAAAATATCATAAGTCACCTTTAATACCAACTCTTCCTATCAGAATAATAAAAAATTACATGTCTTAAGAAGTTGTGTAAACACTATAGGTAGTTGTGTAACCACCTTAAATGGTGGTTACATAAATTTCCCTTAAAAATATCAGTGGTTTTAGAAATGTCATGATTGTTATATAACCAATAGCCTATAAAGGTTGACAGTTTTATCCTTGAGTGATGTTTCATATGCCAATCATTTGTCCTCTAAAACTCCCAAAAAATTCCTATAATCTACCAATAAGGACAAAATTTATATATTTTCTAAATTTACCCTTCCCAATGAACATTTTAAAAATAAGTTTTTTGAAATTTACTACATTTATATAAGGTTTTTATTAAAAGTTATAAAAATGGGGCAAATGGAAAAGGGGCAAAAAACTTACTGGATCCTACCTCACAACTTCTCCTACTAGTATATTTTCCATCATCTCATCATCCACTTCCCATTTTATACTTTATCACTTGAAATGGTCATAATAAATCTAGGGCTCAAGAAATATCACAAATGATTGGCACAAATAAATTAGTTTTTGACAAGTTTTTGAATATATTGGGCCTCAAACTAGCCATTTTAGTTTAAAATCTTTCCCATTTTGGCATATTTTCATATTTTACACATACTTTAAAATTTAAAAATCATATGTTTGTTAAATTATATAACACATGTTTCAAAATTAATGTTCTACCAAATTTTATATCTTTCATATCATATTTATAGTTTTATAGGTTCTTGACTACATGACATCAAATTTACTCCCCTGATAGGATAGTTCAGATAGTATGATCTTCCCTGAACATATGGTATGTATTATTATCCATAATTTAATTACAGAGTTTATTTTTTATGTTTAAATCACATTAAACTTGATTCTTGTCTTTTGTTTGAAGGTTAAGTGGAGCATCAATTGGCTTCTCTATGCCACAAAGATATGTCAGGTAAGTATTTCTAACTTCCTAATTCCTTTCTATATGCAACTACTCGGGACTACACCCTAATCAATCCATGACAAGGTGTACTCCAAAATGGGAAATATGTATGCATACAATTTTTTCATAATGCAATATTCTTGAAACAACAAGTTTGATGATGATGTAGTGATCTCTTAATTTACACTTAGTAGGTTTTCTCTAAAATTGTAGTCCCTGCTCCCTCTCTTTTTTTACACATAGACTATTTCTAATCCCTTTTTAATATTTTGTCTTATTTTTGCTTGTCTTAAAAAACTTTTTATATATATAGAACCAACCCTCCTAGTGATAGAATCATCACATATAATTATACAACCATATTAAAAGTGACATAACCATTGTGATGATTTCACAAACTATCATGATAAAATCATCCGATACAAGTTAGTTCCATCATGGCATGCAATGGTTGCATAATTTAAGGTGGTGGTTGTGTCATGTGGACTGGTGGGTTGGTTTCATCACCTTTGGTTAGTTTTCTAAAATTAGTTCCCATAACTTGGGATTTTACATGCTTTTTCATGTTACTTTTGTGTTTCTTGATTTTTCTACCTTGAGTTAATCTCATGAGTACCTAGATCACTCCTAATCTTGTTTTGACTGCTTCAAATCACTCCTAAATTCAATTTTACTTAACCAATAGTTAATATCACCCTTTCAAGCTTCATGTTTCTCCTGAAAGTAAACCAATTTTTAATTTATTTGGATCCAAAATTTGTATTAAATATTTGTGTTTTCAAACTGTAAAAAAACCTAGCCTTCATTCTTTCAATTTTTGAAAATATTTTTGTTCCACCTTTGGTCATCTTTGTGGTAATTCTACATGGTTTTTAGAGAGGATAATTCATAGGAATCAAAAACAAATTGTTTACTATGTGTGAATCAACCCAACCACTATTTAGCTACTCTTATTCTCAAACATTGTGTTTTTATTTCCTTCTTCCATTTTCATCCTTTTGTTAAAGAGTACAAGGATTTTGATTAAGCAATCAAGGAACTATTTACCTAAGGATAAGTTATTTTAATACAAAAAATATTTAATTTCATTTGATATACACCATGTTTAGGTTTGGGGTTTTCAATTTCAGTTTTGTTTATTTATTTATTAGATTAGAGTAGTTTATATTTTTTATGTATTCAGTAAATTAGTTTTCATTTCAAAAAGGCATAAATACTAAAATAAATCTTTCTTTATCTCCTCTCTTCTACACCAAAAAAATATCTTAGTTATTTATTGTTTGTATCTATATATTAGGATATTTTAAAATAATTTATTTTTCATATAAGCACTAGGTAAATCATAGTTTCAAAAAAAATCATTTATAATTTTAACAAGCTTAGATTCACAAGTAAATAAACACACATACATCTAGAAAAATCTAGAAAAACATAGGTAAAATAAAATTGATATCTTGAACATAATTTCCTTCATTTTCATGGAATAATAATGTTTTATTTATGATTTAAAAAATTATAACTTTATTTTCTTATTTATTTCATTACAAATAATTTAGTTTAACAAGCAATCATTTAGAACACCAAAAACTAGTTTGTAGTTTGCATGCATAAAAAAAATTCTAGATACTTGGAGATTGCATTTCCTAGGGTTTGGATCTAATATTTTTTCATTTTAATGCTATAAATACTTAATTTTATTATAATTTCATATATAAAATTAAAAAACAAATAAATAATTTCATTTACCTTGCATATAGGCAAAATCTTGCATTTAAAAAAGGGGTAAAAATCAGTATTTATACTCTTAGTCTATATTTAAGTCTTAGTGTTGCATGTATCAAAATAACATTAAAAAGAAAAAAAACAAACATTATAATATAATTTTATTTTAGTATTCATTACTTTATTATTTTTAGTACTTTAATTTCAACAAGTAATTCAATTTCATTTTAATTACAAAAATATTGTCAAAACATGCACAAGTATCAAAATAACCTCTAAACAAAGCCTTGACAAAATGAGTGAAAGTGAAATCATTGATAACACATTTAAAAACATCAATAAATTACCTTAAAACACATTCAAAATAATATATATGCTTAACTTATTACAAATTAGTCTTTCTCTACTGTTAGATGACACTCATTGTGTCTATTTATAATCATAGTGCTAGCCAATTTCCTAGAATGCCTACTCTTATTATAACAAGTAAACTTATGAGTTATATAAATTATAAGGTTAGGGTTTAGGTATTTTAATCAACTCATATTTCATATATTATCCTTATCTATCTTCAAGCCTTATACAAATAATCTAGGACCGTAGTCCCATTAGTAGGACCCCTTCATATTCTTGCCTGCCACATAAACAACCTTTAAATGTGAGCCTTCTACATTATATTTCCTTTTTCCTTAGGTATATCCTCATTATATTTAATTTATACTACCCATAATCTTCCATTATTTTTTATTTATTATCCAGATCTTGAGAATTCGAGTGCATAGTTTAGCATGTGTTATTCATGTGTACACAATGACCTTAAAAATTTCCCCTTTGTGGAGCTTATAATTAAAGATTTTGTGTTTGTTATGAGATAAAATTAATTTTAACCTTGTATTCATTATTTATTTCATTATATTTTCTCTTAAATTTGTATTGATTTTAAATTTGACATTTGATGTTAAAAAAGAGTTTGAAATATACTTAATCTTGTTCAAAGTAAACAACTTGAGATCTGGCTCTTTGATTGTATGGCATAATTCATCAAAATATTTGAAATTATCAATAGAAATTGACTATTAAATTAGACATAGTAAATTTTTATTGAAGATATCTTTAATCTCATTATCAGACATTTGATTTATCATTTTTTATAGAATAATATTGTATCTTTGTACATATTCACTAATTATTTCAATAGACCCTTGTTTGAGATTTTGAATTTAAGAATATAAAAGTTTTTCACCAATGTTGATATAAAAGTGTGTGAATAAATAATTTTCCAAATGGCTTAAATACTTTATTAATTGCATATGAAGATCATAGATGATCTATGCATAGTCATCACACAATCGAGCTTACTCCTTATTCACTCTACTACATAGGCCACACACCTCTTACCCAATATTGTGCACTCCTTGCCTGAAGTTTGCTCACATTAATATACACAAGTCCTATACCATATCATAGAATTTTTTTCACTAACCCATGCACACCCCAAACTATGTATTCATAACTTCTCACTTAATAACTTGTAATCCCATGCACTATACTCACCAAATTCTACATTCTTCATAGCTTGCATCCCTATATGCCTTGTAGTCCTATGACATAGCTTAATTATAATCTAACTCTTGGACTCCACAACATATCCACATATCACCTCACCTTAACCATGTGTTTTAAGGGGTTTACCAACCATCATCCAACCTAGAAGATTAATTGATGTAACCATCTTCTTGGCAACTGACAATGGTTATAACCAATCTTATATTCTAACTATATAAGTATGTAACATACCCATCCAGCTTAAGGCTGATGCGCCACATAATCATAACATAGATAGCATATTCCATGTATCTAGTCTATAAAACATGCACTATAGCACATTATACTAGTTTTCCCTATTCTTTGTTAATGAATAGAAGTTGTGTTTCCTATAAGTAAGACTTCCACTCCATTGAATGTGTTTAGTTGATTATTTATGAATTAGATTTACCCATTCACTCTACAGAACCAAAACTTGATTTTCCCCTACATTCTTTGTCCTAGGCCCCATGGTGTAGATCATTAGTATCAACTTTCTTAAAATCTCTATTTTTTCTATGCTTGTTAACATGCGAGCGTAACTCAAGAAGGAAGGTTTTTCAGTCAATTATATTTCAGAATATTTAGAATAACATTTTATAGTAATATTTCTAATAACCATAAGAAACCTAAGGTATCCATTAAGGTATGTCTTGACCAAATTTTGGCCCTTTAGGTTGAAATTGGGCACCCCTATTTGAAATTTTAGCTATCTAAGTTTATACCTTTTGGATAGGGCCAATATGCAGATTTTCTTTAGAAGAGGTGTTCCACACTATAAGCCCATAACAAATGTACAACTTTTATTTCTTTTAGAAAGCATTGATTTGCTATGTTGGCTAAGCATTTGCATAGTAATTCTTTTAGATCCTTTGTTTCTGACCAAATTTTATTTATTTCAAACTTTTCTTTCTGCCAAGTGCCGAATTCTTTTGGACAATTCATTCGAGACAAATTTTCTAAAGTAGAAGATGAAGAATAATTCCTTTAGTAAAATTGTCCAAATAATTTTCCTAAAGGATAATCCCTCCTTGGAATGGTCCTTTTCAAATTTCTTAAAGGATAAGTCTTCAAGCAGCTACCCTACACATATTTTTCAAAAGATATGTTCCAAGCAAAGTGCCCTTCACAATCTTCCTGAAGGATATCACCTAGACAGAGTTCCCTATGTTATCTTTGTGAAAGGTCTTTTCCTTGAGGAAATAGACCTAAGTCAAACTTATAAAGGGTATTTTTGTAGGAAGGTGGACCAAATATAAGTTTCAAAATGTGTATTCCAATCTTTTTGAAGGGTATTTTTCAAGCAAGGTGCCCTATTCAAAAGTCTGAAGGAATTAATGTACAAAAAGAGGCCAAAGGGTTTGTTTCAAGAAAAAATACTAATGAAAAAGACCCAATGCAAAGATCCCAAATGAATTATCTTGGGAAAAATGCTAAAACAAAGTGGCTAAAAAAGTCAAAGAAAATAGATCCATGGTAAAATCTTCTAAGGAAAATATCTTGAAGGAATTTATGACAGGTTTGCAGACATCAACTTTAGGGTCATGGTCTAGCTATTGGTGTTTAAACAGTGGGTCTCAGGTAGATCAGTGGTTCTCACTTGATCATTAATCTTAATATAATAGTGTGTGAGGTCAATAATCAAATGAATACAAGGATGCCACTTGGTGTATGCAAAGACATTTTTGAGAGGTTAAGGAGATGATCCAAAGGTCCATGGGCCTTCACATAGATAAGATCAAACATGTTAGATGATGTGAGATCTAAAGTCTCACATTGCATTAGGTCATAAATTTTTAATGGGTGAGATGAAGGTCAACAAGTTAAAGGCCATTAGTTTTGAGCAGCAAATGGGAACACATGAGACCCTGGGTTTTCAACAAAATTTGATAGGCCATTTTAGACAGATACAACCAAGGTCCAGAATAAAACATAGCTACCAAATGGAATAAAAAAAGGCCTAGAGAGCTATAAGTGACTGCAAGAACTTTGAGTGATTTATATTAGTTGCCTCAAAGTTAATTGAAGGATCTCTACATCTTTCTTGGGAAAATTGTCATGTTTTATGAAGACATCTAGTCTAGAGGACATTGTTCATTTGTTCCTCAATCATGACACTGAAACATAACTATTCTAATAATGTTTGATTACCATTTATGCTTTTAAACTTCACATGATTAGTTTCACATATAATCCTTCTATTTTAGTTTGATAAATGTCCATGATCTTTGAGGTTGCTTGTTCCTCTCTCTTCCTCAAAAATTCTATAAATGGAGCCATTCTTGGTCATTGTTGGTATCTCTTTGTTGGGTATGGAAAATCCCTACCAAATTTTTGCCTTGAATCAATAAATACTTACCTCATTTAAATAGTTCACTAAGTTTACATGATAGTGTTTTGGTCTTGTGTAAAGTAATGTCTATTTGCCTTCACATGTTACTCCTATTAGTACCTAGTATATTATGATCTCTTTTTTGCAGGTCAACAAGAAGTGTCAAATGAATTTTTAGGTATAGTGAATAACTCATTCAATAGAGTGTCTTAGAATTCCTATTTCCTAAGTCTTCCTAACCTATGCTATCTTGTAAACCCCATGTTGAAACACTGATGTGTGTGTGTGTGTGTGTGTGTGTGTGTGTGTGTGTGTGTTTGTGTGTGTGAGAGAGAGAGAGAGAGAGAGGGGAGAGAGAGAGAGAGAGAGAGAGAGAGAGAGAGAGAGAGAGAGAGAGAGAGAGAGAGAGAGAGAGAGAGAGAGAGAGAGAGAGAGAGAGAGAGAGAGAGAGAGTTGATATTAAGTGAAGTGTATATGTATCTTGTTCTTGGTTCCTAGTGAATGTTAAAGGTGTGAGTAGATAAAAACATTTGGTGTATCATCTCCATATATTAGGCTTAATTTCTATTTTATTCTAAACTCTTTTAAGCCCCAAAGTGTTATTAGTAGGAACATGTGCTTAAATGATACATCAAGGGGAGCTAGACCTTAATATAGAAATCCAACTCCTAATAGGGATACCCATAGTCCTAAGGTGGTTCCATTATCTCACTTGAATGAGGAGAAGCTTGTACCATCTTTTTTAAAATGAAGTTTCATGGTTGCCTATTTTTATGATTTTTGATCTTTACAAGTTGATGAGATAATTCAAGCTCATGCCATCCCATACCAATATGGGAATGTCCTTGGTTAGTCCCAACATGACCATTTTCATCCCTATCATGACTTTATCAGTCTTATAATTAGCCTTCTCAATGTTTTACTCCTCCTAGTCAACTAAGTCTTTTTTCCAATCAGCCCTTCTCATCTTTCAAACAAGCACTCTCGAGATATGAGAACTATATGATAGATCTTAATAATCAAAGAGGATGTGGTAAAAATATTATTAGTCATTCCATCCATCAAGTGAGAAATTCATTGGAATTGGTCAATAAATAATGGGTTCCTTTTGAGAGAGCCAATTGGCAAAGGCTCACAAGTGAGATGCTTGATGTGAGTGGTTTGATTACATCCTTGGAAGACAAGTTGAGCATTCATAAGAGGCAGCCTTACCAAGTGTATCAACCGTCAAATTAACTTCCTCAAGTTTCCTATCAGTCATACATGAACTCTAATTATGAGTCAAATTCATTATTTTCCCAATCATTTGGAAGAAAGAGTTCAAAAGATAAATCCTATGTTTGAGGCAAATCTTGATAGGCAGATTGAATTGAAAAATTTACATATGAAATAGTCCATGTTGGTAGTGAAGGAAGTAGATTCCAAAACCTCATTTCCCTCTCATATTGCATCACCAACTCCAAAGGATATTTCTAATCCTAGCATTCCAATTTGGATTAATGTAGTTGAGTCTTGGGAAAGGAAAGAGAAGAAGAGCCTTGTCAAAGAATATGAAATTGAAGAAAATTTTGACCCCATAAAAACATTCCCTAAATTTCCTTAAGAAGAGAGTTCCAATCCTAAGATCATGATCTGGAACAAAATAGTGGAGTCATGGGGTAAGAAAGAAGAGAAGAGTGTTGTCCAAGAGTGTGAAGTGGAAAGTGGAGTTAATTATTTACAAGTCCCTCTCACCCTTCCTCAAGAAGCTTCTTGTATTTCATGGTATCCCTTATGTATTCCCCATCTTCATTATGATTCCTATGAACTTGAACAAAGACTTTTCTAAGAAAACCTTACCAAGAATATAAAGGAGTTGGAAGAAAAAATGAAGCTGCTAAGTCAAGGTGAGATGAAAGGTTTAGACTCAAAAGAAGATCATATACCTAAACACACCCCATCTCCCCTTTCTCAAGAGATTACCAAATATCCTCCTATCTTACATTCTAAATCTGATCATGAGATATATAGCCCACCTCCATCAATTATTTCTTTGTGTCTTCATCCTATCAACCTTTTCCTTGATGGACCTATGGTGTGGGAACCAAAAGAGGAGTAGCTGGTTGAAAAGGAAAATGAACTCTTGCTTTAAAAATAAATACCTCCTTGGTAACCTCATTGGGATAAATCACTCAATTTCAAGAAGCCCAGTCTTAACATCATTAAGTGAGAAGTTGAGGATCTTGCATCCCTTGATCAAGGAAATCAAATTATGGCAATTGAAATGCAAATTGAAAACTCTCAAGAGGCCTTAAGTGATGAAGAGGAGGTAAATTATTGTATTGATTCTTCTTGTTTGGATGATAATAAAGAATTCTTACTTTATGTTTAAGAGCCTATTTTGAGAGAAGCAAGCAAAGAGGAATATGCTCAATTCATAGCTGATCAAGAAAACTACATGACTAATTATGAGGAGTTCATCATAGGAACCCCTCTTGGTGAACAAAAAGAAAATTCACAAGTTTTTGCCTACATACTTGATGAGGAGGAAATGATCATTGATTCTTTTCTTACTTTATAAAATACTATGGATAGACTAGGAGAGGTTCTTGATCAGACTTTGGATGACTTGTTTGAAGTCATTGGAGTAGGCTATACTCCTCTTCAAGGAAGCTATCAGCTAGTCAAAGAGGGAGAAGATGTCATTGGGACTCAAGTAAGTATGAAAAGGAGAAACAAGCTTTAAAATTTACCCTTTCAAGAGGTTTGTGAATTTGAGAATGATATATTTGAAGTCATCAAGAGAATATATCACCCTCTAGAAGGAACTCATCAACTCTTGAAGTTTGCATAAAGGTCATATTGGCCTAAAGATTGTAAAGACCATGAGATCAATCCGTTTGAAATCATGCCAATAAAGAGGATTGAAGTTGATCATGAAAAAGTGAATGGGTAGTAATATTAAATAAGTAATAATGAACAAGAAGAGTTCATTTCCTTGGCCAAATTATTTGGAATCGATTGGTTCTTAATGAGCATCATGCCAATGAGGTTGGTAGACTTTGTGAGAGGCATGGAGGTAGAAATGCTAAGAGACAAAAGGCTTATTGACTCATCCAATCCTTCATGCCATGAAGTGAGAGGAGTCTCAATTTTCCCCTTTGATCCAAGATAGGAAAGAGCATACTTGGTTAGTTGTACATAATTATCTTTCTTTCTGTTGTGTTTAGTTCTCCTAAGTGCTTAGTATCATAGGTGTGTTTACTTTGGTCTTTGTGTGTGTTTTTTCTTTCCCTTATGTGTTTTGAGGTAGTAACTAGTTGTCTTGTTGATCAAGTTTTGAATCATGGTCAAGGTTTATTATTTATTTCAATCTTTATATGACTCCATTTTCCCAATAGACTAATTAGGCTACTAATCTAGTCAATATAATAAGCATACTACCCCTATGAGTCACCTATTTATTGACTAAATTTTAGCCTTTCAAGTCAAAATTGGGCACCCCTATTTGAAATCTTAGCCATCTAAATTTATACCTTTTGGCTAGGGCCAGTATTTAGATTTTCTTCAAAAGAGGTGTTTCACACTATAAGCCTGTAATAAATATACAAGTGTTATTCTTTTGAAAATCTTTGTTTTGGTCTTTTGGATAAGATTTTGCAAAGTAATTATTTTGTATCCTTCATTTTTGACCAAAGTCTATTTATTTTAGACTTTTCTTTCTACCAAGTGCTGAATTCTTTTGGACAATTCATCCAAGATAATTTTTTTGAATTAGAAGATGAAGACTAGTTCCTTCAAGAAAATTCTTTGAAATTTTTTCTTGAAGGATAATCCCTCCTTGGAATGGTGCTTTTCAACTTTCCTGAAGGATAAGTCTTCGAGTAGCTACCCTACACATTTTTTTGGAAAGATATGTTCCAAGCAAAGTGCCCTTCACAATCTTCCTAAAGGATATCACCTAGACAGAGTGCTTACATGATCTTTCTGGAAGGTCTTTTCCTTGAGGAAATATACCCAAGTCAAACTTTCAAAGGGTATATTCATAGGAAGGTGGACCAAATATAATTTTTGAAAGGTGCATCCCAATTTCTAAAGGTTACTTTTCAATTATGGTGCCCTATTAAAAAGTTTGAAGGAATTAATGTAGAAAAAGAGGCCAAAGGATTTATTTTGAGAAAAAAATGCTGAAAGAAAAGACCCAATGCAAAAATCTTGAATGAATTCTCCCAAGAAAAGTGCAGAAATAAAGTGGCTAAAAAAGTCTAAAAGAAAATAGATCCATAAGAAAAAGTGTCTAAGGAAAATATCCCTAAGTAATTTATAATGGGTCCATAGACATCAACTTCAGGGTCATGGGCTAGCCATTACCATTTAAATAGTGGGTCCTAGGTAGATCAATGGTCCTCATTCGATCACTCATCTTGATCTAGTGACACACAGGGTCAATAATCAAATGAATGCAAGGATGCCACTTGGCATATGTAGAGACATTTTTGAGAGGTCAAGGTGAAGATCCAAAGGTCCACAATCCTTTGTATAAATAAGAACTAATGGGTGAGATGATGCAATATCTAAAGGCTCACATTACATCAGGTCACAAAGGTTTAATGGGCGAGATGAAGGTCAACACATAAAATCCAAGTTGGTTTTTAGCAGTAAATGGGAACACATGAGACCTTGGGTTTTCAATGAAACTTGATAAGCCATTTTTAACATATGTAGCCGAGGTCTAGAATAAAACATAGCTACTAGATGGAATAAGCAAGGGCTAGAGAGCTATGAGTGACTACAGGGACTTTGAGTGCTTGATAGTAATTTCCTCAAAGTTAATCGAAGGATCTCTACATCTTTCTTGGGAAAACCATCATGTTTTATGAAGACATCTGGTCTATAGGACATTGTTCATCCATTCCTTATTCATGACATTAAAACATAACTATTTTCATAATGTTTGATTACCATTGATGCTTCCAAACTTTATAGGATCAATTTCACATGTAACTCTTCTATTTTAGTTTGACAAATGTTTGTGATCTTTGAGGTTGTTCTTTCCTCTCTCTTCCTCAAAAATTATATAAATGGAGCCATTTTTGGCCATTGTTGGTATCTCTCTACTGGGTATGGAAAGGCCCTACATAATTTGTGCCTTGAATCAATAAAGTTAAGTACTTTTACCTTATTCAAATAATTCACTAAGTGTACATGATAGTGTTTTGGTTTTATGTAAGAGTGATGTCTATTTACCTTCACATGTTACTCCTATTAGTACCTAGTATATTATGATCTATTTTTTATTGATAAACAAGAAGTGTCAAATGAATTTTTAGGTATAGTGAATAGTTTAGTCAATAGAGTGTCTTAGAATTCCTATTGCCTAAGTCTTCCTAACCTATGCTATCTTGTAGACCCCATGTTGAAACACTGATGTGAGAGAGAGAGAGTTGATATTGAATGAAGTGTATATGTAGAAATGTGTCACCTCTTCATCTAATGTAGTGTTCAAGCCTACCTTCACATAAATTCACATCTTAGTCTTTTGCATAAAAGTAAAAATACACTTATTGCAAAGGAGACTAGCCATAGAAGACTACTCAGCCATCATATAAAGTCAAGCCTAAGGAGGATAATGTCACTTATGACATCATACCTATGTAGGTTTATGACATCCTAATAGGGATATTATATTTTTATGACCATGAAGTTACATACCAATCCAAGCCACAAAATTGGATTATTCACACACAAGATCACTAATATACAACCTTTTTGAATCAATTCCTATGACCAAATTCACCTTGGTCTCTACCAAGTAATGTCACATGCTCATCTCACATGCACAAAATTTTGTGTTACTCATGGTCTACCTTGATAAACCTTCTTAATTAAAATTGAAGCACACCTTGGCATCACATAACACTCGCACATCATTGTAGCTATAATAGCTTAATAAGTTACTGGAGTAGAGTAGTGAAGTCTTGAAAAAACATGAAGGCATTCCAACACAATATGTAATAAAATATCACATCAATTTAGTTCATGAATCCCCTCTTCTAAATATCCCTCTCTATCATAGATCAATTTAGGATAATGATGAAGTCTATTTCTATATTCAAGAGCTTCTTGATTAGGGAAAGATTATGCCTAGATCTTTTCCTTGTGGGATTTTGATAGTCCTTACACCCAATAAGGATGGGTCTTAGAGAATTTAAATAAACTATCATGCCCTTAACAAAATCATGGTGAAGAATCAACGTCCACTATCATGTATGAATGACATTTTGGATTGGCTCTAAGGTGCACAATACTTCACCAACATTGACTTAAAGTCAGGTTACCATCAAGTTATAGTCCATCTTGAAGACATCTGAAAGATGGCCTTCAAGACTTGATAAGGATTGTATGAATGGTTGGTCATGCCTTTTAACCTCACCAATGTAAACCACTTTCATGCACTTAATGAATGATCTACTCAGGCCATTATTGAACTCCATCATCATCTAATTCGATGAAATCATCATATTCAACAAGACTTGGGAGGAGCATATGGAGAACATCTCACATGTATTAGACACTTTAAACCAACACAAGTTGTAAGCCAACTTAGTGAAGTGTACATTCGGTACTACATAGATACAATACTTGGGCTACATCATTGATCACACCAGTATCAGATTAAATCCAAATAAGTTCAAAGTGATTAATTACTGGCCTAATCCATGAAATATCAAAAAATTGATGAGTTTTCTTGGACTTGTTAATTTATATTATAGGTTCATCCTTGGTTTCTCACACATCTCATGGGCTCTCAACTAGGTCACACATGAAAAATCTAATTTTCACTAGACACATGCATAACAACATGCTTTAAGTCACTCAATAAATACCTATGTGTAGTGCATATTATCACAATAGTCAACGCTACACAAACCTTCAAAATACACACTGATGCATCTAATTATGCACTCAATATAGTGCTCATGTAGCATGGACATTTAGCTACATAAAACTCTGAGACATTAAGTGAAATGATGCAAAGGTACTCCACCTATGAGAAGGAACTATATGCTATTGTGTAAGTAATTAAGAAATGGTAACACTGCATTCTTGGCAAGGGGGCATTTTTTTATTCAGACCATAAACCACTTTAGTTCATATAGTCACATAATAAGCTATAAAATGTGCACCACATGAAATGGATGACTTAAAAAAAAATTATGTCATTATCAAGGACAATAAAGGGAAGAAAAAAAAGGATAAAAATTACCTTATCCCACTACCGATTCATGCACTCATCATAGTACTAGACACATGCAACCATAATTTCATAGACTGGGTTCCTCTCTACTTAGCTAATCAAGACTTCACAACTTACACCATCTTCACATAAGGTAACCAAGTGTAGGAGTTTTATTTTTCTAACCAAATTATCTACAAACCTATAAATCTTTATGTTCCCTTTGGTACTCCTCACCAATACTCATCTAGGAGGCACAATATGCCAAGACCTTGGGATAATTTAGCATAACAAAGACTCCATCCATTTTATAGTTTCACTTGTACTGACTACACATTTACACATATTTTGAGTGCCAAATCAAGTCTTGCATTATTTATTACATCAATAACTCAATGAATAATAAGTTAAGACTTTACACACCTCTACTAGTTCCATACCAACCATGGGAATATATTAGCATGAATTTCATGACTAGATTGCCAATAATGAGATGGTAACATGACATGATGTTCATTGTAGTGGATTAGTTTTCTAAGATGGTCATCATGGTCACATACAAAAAAAACATTGACATATTTGGAACTATGTACGCATTCTTCAACCATGTTTGGGTTCATTTTATGTTACCAACATCCATCATCTATAACCATGATCCATGATTTATGAGTCTTTTTGGAAAGCACTAAGGTAATTGATGGGTATGTATATGGATCGATTGATGTATTTTCATCCTCAAACATATGGGTAAATTGAAGTGGTAAATCTCACAATTTTTCATCTTCTACAAATGCACAACTATGTACATTCTCATAGCTAGGATGACAATCTCTTATACATTCAACATGCCTACAATAGGCCTCTTTATAGCTCTATTAGTCATAGTACATTATATACATGTCTTTTTTTTATAAATTTTAACACATCTTAATATATCCTACCATGTACCATCTAGTAATGATTTGTGTGCACATGAATGGTAAGAGGACAAAGACAAGAAGTTTTTATGCCACATCTAGTCTATTCACCAACAAGTTTATCATATTCTCTCTTTCACTCAAGCTAAGTATACTAAGAACCATGAGTGCCATCACATACCTCATGAATTTTTAGTTGGTGATAAAGTATAGTTATGACTTTAGAAGGAACACTTCAAAGTTTGACACCAAAATATCAAGCCTCTACACTATGGTCCTTATACCATTTTACATGAGACTGGTGAGAATGCCTTCATTATTAATCTACCTCAATACTTGGGCATGCACCCAATATTCAACATGGAACTTATTAAGATTTACACTTCATTTTTTCCTAAGCTAGTACACAAAATCATTCGAATTTGGACATTAAACACTACATCCTACCAACAAGGTCTAGATCATCAAAGTGACGAACACACACACCCACCATGACACACATCAACTTTTAAAAATGGTCAAGGTTGGGAAATATGTTGATAAATCTAAGTGGTATACTTCATATCAAATTCAAGTGTAGTTTTTTCAACTACTTACTAATGCAATAGAGACCATTACTCTTCAATAAAGGGTGTATGATCCATGTACAATCACTGCATAGCTAATTTTTCTCCTTGTTCACACTAATTTACATTACATGCCAATCTCACCTAATATTTTACACTCCTTAATCAAATTGTTCTCACAGTCATATACACAATCCCCATTCCATTCAAAGACTTATACACATTGAACCCTAAATACCCCACACTACGCACTTATTACTATGTACTTCACAACTTACAGTCCTATGCACTACACTCTTTGATTTCCACACTCTTCATAAATCATAACCCTGTATGACTTAAATTCCTACACCATAACTTAGTTTTATATACCTAACCAACTCTTGGACTCTATAACACATCCACATATCACCTCACCTTGGCCATATGCTTAAAGGGGTTCACCAACCATCATCTAACTTGGAAGATGAACTAATGAAATTATCTTCTTGGTAACTATATAAGTATGTAACATACCCATCTAGCCTAGGGTCAATGCTCCACATAGTTATAACATAGATAACATGCTCCATGTATCTACTCCATAAAATATACACTGTAGAACATTATACCAATTTCCCCTATTCTCTATTAATGAATAAAAGCTGAATTTATTGAAATTAAGACTTCTACTCCATTAAATGTGTTTACATTATTCTTTTTAAATAAACTTTTTCCATTCACTTTGCATAACCAAAACTCAATTATCCCCTACATGCTTGGTCTTAGGCCCTATAGTGAAGACCAATAAAACCATATAAAAGAATACTATTTAAAACTTCTTAGAAATAACTTTGTAATTTTTTTTAATCATCTTCATAATATATAAGATCTACATGGAATGAACACATAAGGTTATGTAACAAAGAACATGAGTCCATATATGGGATAATATGAGAGATAGTTTTCTCAATGTGAGATAGCTTGTAATGTAAGGAGTGCAGGCTCAAGAGTGACATTTTTAGAGGTAATATGAAAAGTGTAAGTAATATGAATAGGCATAGGCATGTATATATTTTAGAAACCAAGTGATGTTCCCAAACTAAGAGATGGTGTTATAGAAGTAGTTAAAAGTGTATAAATGGGAGTGGTTGCAATATTGGAAGTAAAAACATTGGAAAATCTATCTTGATTACCTTTATTTTGTTCATCTCTAGAAACATATAAAAATGAGTCTAAATTTTCTATAATCTCACAAAGATATTGCATAAATTTTTCATCATTAGCTGAACTAGATTGTTCTTAAGTATTGAGTTCTAAAATAAGAGCCATAATGCACCCTTGAAGAGGGTGTGGAATAATTTAAGGAAGAAATTTTAAATTTTTAGATTTTAAATAATGTATAACATATGTTTTCTCTTGTTCCCCAGTCATTTTAGATTTGACAAAAGCTATTCTAATCATTTTTAAGTGGAAGATCATGATTTTTATCATTGTTTAGTATAGCTTCTCTATTAATTTTACATTCAATCCATGTAATAAAATAATGAATAGCATACTAAAAATTAATTCAAGATGTAATAAATAAGTACATGATCATATGTAGCATATGAAAGAAACATTAACTCATTTATCCCATTACGAATACAATACAAGCAAAAATTAAGGTATAAGGGTGATATAAGAAAGGGTTTAAATGATTGTGTGAGATATAAAATATACTTTCTAATTCATTAAATAGTATCAGTCCAATGTTTCATAGCACTAAATATAGAATCAAAGCCATGCCTGTATCCCACTAAACCCCTTCTTAAGGGTATAGTGAGAGTAATTTCCATTGATGATATGTTCATTTCAAGAGCACCAAAAATAAAATGGCTAAAATAGGCTTCCTATGGTATAAAAAAGGGATTTTAGGCCTTTTTGATATACTGTGAGGTATGTAGAAACTAAATTTTGTGTTTAATACTATAAAATGGATATGAGTACTGTTGTAAACCCTTCATGCCATGATGTTTGTAAAATAGATCACCACATAGCCTTTCACAACAGTCATTAGTTCGTTTTGAAATAAATCATGCCCCTCTTTGAAATTATGTTGCAACTAGAATAAGCAATGCCTTTTTAAAGAATAACTAAAATTAGAGTGGAAATGTATGTAGAAATATGATGTCCCAAGTGGATTTGAATGACTAAATTATACCCCCTCAAGTGTTCTTATGGTAGAATGGACAAGAATGAATACTAAAAATAAAGGATATATGAATATATGGATAAATTATGTTAGTAATACCACCATTTAATAGAATTATGAGTCTCAATAAAATTCTTGCCTTATTTTAGTCATATGTAAAAGTAATTCACCAAAAACACATAGGTGTTAAGAAATCAATAAAAAAAATAAGATTTCTCATTTTTTAAGTTACACACTTGGAGTGTGCCCCAAGAAATGATATATGTAAAAGGGTGAATGTGGGAATGATATCATGTTGGTAAGCTATGGGCCAGAAAAAGATAAATAAATTTTACAAGAATGAGTGATGAAATTTTACTACATTGATTTGCAAGCTGAAATAAAGATACTAAGTGATCTAATGAATTATTAGTATGATATGGTTTTTACATGAGATTAACCCATGACTAAGACTAATCCAATTGATCTAATGCTTTCAAATTTTTATTGGTTTGGATTATGTAATGATTTTCTCCAATAAATGATATATTAAAGGATTGGATTGTGAATGATATATCCTGAGATAAGTTTCATGCTTTGATGTGCCCTAAGAAATGATATATCCCATTTAAAATATGCATGATTGGGTTGGATTGATGGATTTAATAATTTATTGATTGATTAATCTATGGTAAAAAGCATTGATTTTGTGATTTTGTAAGACCCAATGAATATATGTAGGAGATTGATTGGAAAGATTAGATAAATGATTATGTTGATGGTTTGATTTAGCTGATTGATGTGCAAGCTTAACCTTAAAATGAATCAAATGAATGGATTAATGATTATTGATCACATTATTATATATCATGGATTTGATTTATTTTTCATAGATAGAGGTGATTATGGGATGTATGGTTTAACATTATTGATTAATCACATTGAGTTGTTTATGGAGTTAGTTA
Source organism: Torreya grandis (assembly GCA_037957365.1). Taxonomy (NCBI): domain Eukaryota; kingdom Viridiplantae; phylum Streptophyta; class Pinopsida; order Cupressales; family Taxaceae; genus Torreya; species Torreya grandis. The sequence continues at coordinate 37,846 of JARHVA010009816.1, forward strand.
TGAGTGATTAGAATGAATGTGAAGCTAGATTATTATTACTTGAATGGGTTAACATGGGTTAGGGATGTGATGTATGTTTTGAGATGGATTAAGGATTTATATTAAGTGAATAACTATTGATTATCCATGCTTATAATTCTAACATTATTTCTAACATGAATTGAGAAACCTTTATTTTTATGTTTCATAAGATAATGTGTACCAATGGTATGGAAAAACCATTATATCTATTGTGTTATGTGGGTAGGGACTGATAGAGTAACAAGTTCAAGAATTAATGCATCATGATATTGAATATCATAATAACACCATTTATAATTATCATAGTGATCTAGACACAATATAAAAGGAACAATAAAAAAAAGTTAAAAAAGTGTTTGTAATAATGAAACCAAGTAAAAATAAATAAACAATTGTACAAATAAGTAAGCAAAGAATTATATAAGTAATAAAAATCTTTTCTTCCATTATGTATTTTGATAAATTAAAAAACCTTTAGAATATGAGATTTTTTATAAAGATAACCTTATGAAGTATAACCTAGATAAGGTCAGACAAGGATACATAAACTAAGGACAATTGTTTTTGGATTATTTTGTGATTGTTTTGTATTTTTGTTTAGTTTAAATTTATTTAGATTTTATTTAATTTTATATATAAGGACTAATAATAAAGGGAAAACATGTTCTAGAATTAGGTAAGAGAGTGATAATGGATAGAAGGGGTATATTAGGGAGTTATTAGGGAGCGGTAATGGAAAGATGGAAGGGATGGAGTAGGGATGAATAGGAATGGATATTAATTAAGACAATAACTCCAAGGAACACATTACCTAAAATAAAATGTTTAGTCATCAAAATAACATTATAAGGATACACCAAGATGTTTTGAAGAACATGTCTCAAGACATTTCCACTTCCTTATCATGGCCAAAATTAGGAATAAGGTTGATATTATGATGGAAAATATTATATTGATAAGTAAGGGTTTAAATGGGTTTGGGATTACATGGATAAGAATGTTTTTGGATAGATGAGGATAATTAATGAGAGTTTAGGATAGTTTAGGATGGGGTAAGATAAGTAAAGATAGTTTAGGATGGGTTTAGGATGGGTACGGATAGTTTAGGATGGGTAAGTATGGTTTAAGATGGGTAAGTATGGTTTAGGATGGGTAAATATGGATGGATGATTTAGAATGCATAGGATTAAAATGGAATGGGTTTTCCCCTAACTGTAATGTACTTGTAGACAATTTATTATTTTACGTATGATGCCAAAAACTAATTTTTAGCATGGTACTTGACCAAAGTGCCATAAGAATGGTTCTCACTTTTGGATGGATTATTTTTCTTTCTCTTTTTTAATTTTTTTTGGGCATCTCAATTGTGGAAGTGTTTAAGATTCATGATTCCAAACCCTATTGATATTATGATGTCTTCAATAAGTTCTTTGATTTCTAGGTTGACTTCTTTCAAATTTACCAGGATAATATCATAGCCTCTACAATAGAGGGTACTACCAAGAAGGGTGAAATGAAATTGTGTTATATGAAGGATATGTGTTGAATTCATGAGGTATTTGGAATGATTAAATTATATTGGATATAATTATAGGTTTCATGATGTCAAGGGTTATTGGGACCAACAATATTGCATTCTATGAGACTAAGAGTAGTTACAAGTTGGATGATCTGGGAATTTAATTCTACTTTGATGGTGTCTTTAATATGTGATGGGAATCAATCTTAAAATTATGTTGATGCAAGGATTAGATTAATTTTATAACCCATTAGTGCCTTAAAAAGGTTTTAATAAAGGTAATCTTCTTGAATGTTTTGATTTTTATTTAGATTTTGATCGTCTAATAACACTTCAAAGAAGTTTTCACTAAGGGACTTGTATTTTTGATTTTTTTGATTTATTCTTTTGATTATCCTATAGTGCCTCAAAGAGGTTTTAACTATGGTACAATGATTTTATATTTTGTTTTTAGGATATATTTTGATTGAGGAAAACTTGTTATTCCTTAGAATATGTTGATGTTTTTTTATACTCTTCTAGTTAGATGTTTGTCAAGAATTTTATGATTATTTGATTATAATGAAAGGAAGCTAATGGCAGGTAAAAAATTTAGTCCTAATTGATAGGTGTGGTATATTTAATTTTAATATGGGAGGAAGGATTGATGGTGTTGATGAAATGATTGGTGACAACATGGTCCTTGTATGGACTATGAATAGATCTTATTTCAATTATGAATGAAGCTTCCTTTGAAATGGAAAAATTATCACTAACATATTTAAATTGATTTGGAAATGGTTTTTAGTTGATGTCATGGGTTTATTGTTTAGTCTAAAAAAAATGGGTTCTAGAATTCATTTCTCAAGTATTATGTTGTCTTCAATTACCTCTATCAATTGAGGCATATGTTGTGCGGTGATGGGGGATTTAGTGTATGGTAAAATATTAGGTGATTGACCAATGGGGATAGGTTGTGTTGGCTAGAGGAGGATTCCTTAAAGATGAGATCTTGGTAAAAAAGGGATCTTTGTTACATATAGGCTCTTGATCAAAGACAAGCTCTTAGTAAAAAATGGGATTTTTGTCAAATATAAGATCATAAATGAAAATTTAAGGTAGGCCATGGTGGTCAAAGATGGGTTGATTAACTATGGATTGGTTGAAAATGGGTGTATCAAAGGTAGGATCATCAAAAATTGGTGGAAGGTTATGACTTTGATTTTAAAGTAGAGTAACTTGATTAAGCTTAGGAAAGACATTTTGGCATACCCCCAAGCTATGATTTTGAGATGTGGATATACTTGGATCTACTTTAATTCCCCTTTGTCAATATTATATTAGATGTAATATTTAAATCCAATTCATATATGAATAGAATGGTCATCAATCTTATGATACATGTGGTATTCATTTTATCTATACCATTTGGGTTTTGGAACATTCTCATTAATAGGTTAGATGTGTGGAAACTTGTTAATATTTTTAGCTACCAAATTTTGAATTACAACATTGAGTGGATCTATAAAAGGAGTGTAAGTTAGTTTTTTATTATATTGTCTAGGTTGACCACTAGGCATGGTAATTTTATTAATAGTTTGGGTGATTTGGATTTCATGTGGATTTGGATCTAGATTGGTATGATATTTAGGATTTTTGGATTGTGGATAGGATAGATCATTACATTGACTAAGATGGAGTTTTAGATCTTATAACTCTTAGGATAACTGTTGGAGTTATTTGAGGATGGTTGTATTTTGGGATTGGGATGATAGAGTTATGTTCCATTTTCTAGTATGATAAGGGATGTTCAAATCAAGCATATGACTATTGGATGGGAGACTTAGTTGAATTTGGATAATGGAGTGACTAGTAAAAGGTTTATGTTGATGTGAAATGGTTTGGGTTTCCATACTAATTAATTTGCCTAAATTTTTGGGATAAAATTTGGTAGGAAGATGAGAATCTAACTCTATATGGCATAGAAATAGATCATCCTTATTTGTAAATAAGAATTATTAAAAGTGGGCTCTATCGAGAATGGTTTTGGGTGACATAGCTTAGGATGTTTTTGTATTTAATATTGGTCTTGACTTAAATATGGTTTTGGATTCAAGGTGCTTTGGACTCAAGATGGATTTTAGATTTTTAAATTGATTTGAAATTCAGATGGTATTGAATTTAAGATGGTTTGGGATTTTGGATGGTTTGGGATTTGGGATTATTTTGGACTTAAGATGGTATTGTATTTAAAATTATTTTTTGTATTATGACCCAAGATAGATTATAAGTGCAAAAAGGCATATGATTCAAAACTAAAAATGCAAATGCTTAAAAAAAGTGTTGAGTTACTTTGATTTTGTAGTTTCTTGACTAATGATTTTTTGATTTTAGACTTTGTGTGAAGGATTAAAATTATGATTTTCAAACACACAATACTTAAATTACACGTCTTTTAGAAGAATATAAAATACAATAAAGATTTGTAATAAATTTATACTTTAACCAAAATGAAACATGCAAGTCACATAAAATGATAAAATTTAGGCAAAGGGACTTAAATGACTTCTAGGATCTCACATATATTGGTTCATCCATTAGAAAGTGTTTCCCCAATGTTATAAAGTACTAAATATGAAGTAAGTACCATACCCATAGTCCACTTAACCTAGTTTTGAAGGTAATTTAATCATAACATACTAGAGATAACTATTTTCTAATCCACTACAATTTAAATATTTGAAATGAATATCATAAATCTAAGGTTTATACAAGGTTATTGAAATTGGATTATTATATATAACTTTCAATCATTGAGATCAAATAATGTGGAAGAATTTGATTAAATAAACACACACAAATGGATCTCATCTAATGTACCCAACCAACTATAGTATTTCAATAGATTGATGTCAAAAAAAAAATGACTTTGAGGTCATTATTGAAACTCTAGGTATTAGATCATAGAATCCCCTCAGAACATGGTGTGCTTAAAACACATAACTACTAAGGAAATTGAAATAACTAATCCTCAATTTATGTATCTTGATGGTACATAGTGTTTAGCCTATCACATGGTGGTGACATCCATAGTTGATGGACCCCCAAAAAAGTAAAAGAAAGAAAAAGAAGAGTTTGGCACTTGTCTCTAATTTCTAGGTATTGTCACCAATGTGACGCTAAGGAAATAACATACACATAATCATAACCTAAGCAATACAAAATCACCTTTATTTATTTTATTTTTTAGCATTGTCACCAATGTGACACCAAATAAAGAGCATAAAAATCCCTGTGTGATACAAACCAAAATCTTTGTAATAAATAGAAATGTAATTTAATTACTAAACTTGTAAATATAAAAAACATGGAAAATAAGCAAGGTTAGTAACAAAGCAAAATATTTTAATTTTGGGTTTTCTTTTTCTTTTCTTTGAGAAGCACTATGCATAAAATATTTTGTAATTTATTTGTGAAGATATAGGTAACTCAAAGAACCTATAAATTAGCAAAAATAAAGATAAAGCAAAAAAACTCTCTAGAACAAAATGGATGTTATGCAGAGATAGAAAATAATGGAAATATAAGATAACTCATAAATCAGAGATAGAAAATAATGGAAATATAGGATAACTCATAAAGTAGATAAAAACATTAAAAAATAAATAAAGGTTTAGAGAACAAAACCATTGAAATGTTATAAAAAATAGCTAAAATGTTTATCAACCCCATTAAAGTGTCTAAAAAAACTACCAAAATCTTACACAAAATTGTTGTTTTGTAGAAAGATTAAAAAATAGAGAAAAACAAGTCCAGAAGAAGAAAAATAGGGAAATTCAAGTGTTAGCAAGCTAAAAAATCATAAATAGTGAAAAAAAATTAGCAAAAATATAATAATAAAATATAGAAAATGAAACCATCGAAGAATCTTCAAAAAAATGCCATAACTTTCACCAAACCTACTGAAATATTCCAAAAACTTATCATTATATAGGGTGAACCTACCAACATATGCTAAAAATTGATGTTCTATAGAAATAAGAAAAAATAGACCCAAAACAACACATAAACATAGAAAAAAATTAAAACTATATTTCAATAGGCCAATAAAGTTAGAAAAGTTAGATAAAAAGTCATAAAATAGTCAATGAAAATACCAAAAACTACTAAGATTAAAACCACCAAAATGTTTTGCAAACCAGTTGAAACTGAAAACAATAAAAAATCTTAAATAATGCAACTATGATAAACAAGATGTGGGAAAGGTTCTACTGAGCATGACAAAATATGATAGCTAAAATTTTAGAATATATTTAAACTAGTAAATGACACCAATGTAACTTCATATTATAAATATAAACCAACCTCTGATAAAGACATTATAAAAAAATAAATTTAGACAATAAGATACTTATGAAACATTAAAAATACACTCGTCACCTTCTCCATTATGAACATATGATTTGATGTTACTTCATTGTATGTGGATTTCCAATTCATTTCTTCAAACAAAAGTGAATTGGGTAGCATATGGGTGAAATAACTTAGACTCTCAATGGATGCATAAGATAAATTTGATATCAATTTTCTAGTTTGAAGGTGGATGTTAAAAATAGAGGATGAAACTTATATTTATAAACTTTAAGATGAGAAAATAAATAGTTGAAAATAATACAAATTTAATTGATAATGATAATTATCAATAGTTGGCTTTGAGTACTCATCTCAATAGATGATGACTAATTCTCATGTGTGTGATAGAGATGGAGAGAGTTAGTTTGTATTTTAATTACTCATCATGAAAGGGTCAAGGTAGTTGAGTAACTCACCATGGTAGTTAAAATTTTCAAATGTGACTAAAAAATTGGTTGAATAAGTTAAGGAGGTGGCTAGATGACTCAATACTTGGTTGAGACAAGTGTGGAAGATGTGTCGATGAGGTGAAAATTTTAGATTTTAATTATTTTTGAATAATTATGTATGCATCATTCAATTAATTAATATGGATTAATAAATTATCCTAAAAAAGTGAGGAAAATGATGTTAGTGGCAAATTTGAATTTTGGACAGTGATTGAATTAGCGTTTTGATTTTAAAAAGTTAATTATGACAGAAAAGTGGTGAATTTAGGTGTCTACAAATATTGGGTTAAATCCTTCATGCCACACTATCTATAAAATAGATCAACATATAACCCTTCATGATAAGTCACTAAGTAGTTTTAAAACTATCAGAACGCATTTTCTAAAAATAAGTAGAAGAAAATAGAAAATAAAGAGAAAAATAAAATCAAAACATTATATATATATATATATATATATATATATATATATATATATATTCAATAAAAGGTTAAAAGAAAACGATTCAATGTCAGATTTATCCAAGGTGACAAGAAAATTTTCACAATGTCAAATTATATCCAAGTTTGAATAAGATTGAATCGTTATGTGTCAGATTTATATCCAAAGTTGAAGGCAATTTTATTTCACCATTATGAATTTATATAAATCTAAATGAAATCCTAAGAAAAAATCAACCAAACAACAAGCAATGTTCTAAAAATAGCATGTTCAATAGAATGTTTAATCTATTTAAATTGAATGAATTAAAATAATAGATCTAAACTAATGAAATAGATATACAAGAAATATATAAATATATAAATAAGATACAAAATTAAACAAATTATAATTTAAATAAAATAAAAAACTAACCAATAGATATGCAAACCTCCCTTGAACCTATTTGATGATGACTGTGTAGGCTGACAGTGACTAAAGACTGCTTGAAAAAGATATGTATATTATGTCATGTCCAAAATCATGAATTAAAACTATGTTGGGACAAATTTGAATAAGAAATACATGGACACAGTGTGGCCTTTTTTTTTTACTATAGAAACATCTAGGTTAACTATGTGACTCAATTTCCCATGCAAGTTCCTATGTCTATCTGTGACAGTTTTCTCATTCTTTTTTAAACCTAATTTATTGTACATAGACTAAAAAATACAAAAATTAGATCCTTCATAATAAACACAATAGAGATAAAATTATGAATGGGAGGATAGGATTATGGGAATAACTAAGATAACCTTAGAAAACCCTTCATAATCTTAGTGTTGCCTACATAGACTAAATGCACCTTAGGCCAATGTCATTATCCCTCATAGGGTGAGTGTGTGATCTATGATTGTGCAGTTATATGATTGTATCTAAGAGAGTGATTAAAATTCTTAAAAAATTATATATTTTACCTATTATGACATATATTATAATTGGCCTATGACTATTATAATGCAATAAAAGTAAAATTGAAATAAATAGTGCTTAGTGTGGAGTAGAATTTCCAAGTGATTGATATATGTGTTTGGAGAAGCCTTAGTATGATTATTTAGGGGAATATTTATAATATTTTTACTAACTAACCTTTCTAAATTCAGGATGGTGTATGTGTAATGTCTCAAATTTATAATTTTACCATTAGAATGTAAGGGATAAATACATAGTGTGGCCATGTATAACCTAGCATAGTCATGTCCTAGAAGGATTAAGACTATTGGAAAAGGTTTGATAGGTGAATGTAAGCATATTAGAGATGTATAAATGATGTTATAAGTATATTTAAAATAGTTTATAGAGTATTATATGCTACTATGGATATTATAAGTTATCAGGGTGTGCTATCTAAAATTATGTCTATTCTTCAAAATATGATTGTCTCATCACATTGATAGTCTATATTCAATAATTCCAAAGAATAGCCTTTCAAGAATAGATTTCTCAAAATGAGAAAATGAATAGGTCTAATCAAGTTTTGAAAAGGGACACTACAAACCACCAAATGGACAAAATTCAAACCAAATTTAAACAAAATCAGGAGGGAAAACAAAAATGCATGAAAAAAATGAAACAAAATAAACAAAGCAAAGAAAACTAAGATTTAAAAAATAAATAAAGAAGCATTAGATACAAAAATTGGAAACTATATAAAATATATATACACAGATTAAACTTAGATATTCGCTCGAACATGATATTTGATAGAATAACCATGAATTAATGATTTAAGTATTGTCTATTAACTAGTAGTGGTAAGTCCTTGCCTTGAAGATATCTCAGCCTAAATGTAGTCTGTCCCAAAATATTAGGTACTTGGTAAGGAAAAATCTATAAAGGACTACATTTAGCATGTCGACCCTTTATCTTATGTGTTTTATCCCATAATAGGACCAAATCTAAAACACATAAGGCCTTCACTTATGTTTTTTTATCAAACCATATATTGATAGTAACTTGATATTTGCTAAAACTTTGTAAAGTTTAATATCATTTATATTCTAATTAGATCAAGTCTAATAATCTAAAATGACTTTCCTAATTTTATTCCATGTAATCTTTTATAAACCAATAAGTGGGTTTTTTGAATTGCATTAGTAAAATTGGCTCTACTCTATAAACAAGTAAGAAAGGAGAACTGTTCAAGCTTTATTTATGTCTTATTCTATCATCCCATAGAGCGTATTTGAGTGACACATGTTAATTACATGGATTTTGATCAATTATTTTCTTTATGGAATTTTAGAAATTCTTATTGGTAGATTCTACCAAACCATTTCCATGGGGATAATAGTTTAAGGATAACTTTAGTGTAATTCCATTTTTATATGCCCAATCAGTCAATTTAGTTAATTGGAAGGCTAGTCCATTGTCAAAAATAAGTGCCAAAGAAGTCTCAAATCATGTTATAATGTATTCTTCTAGGAATTCAATAACTTATTTAGTTATATTATTTCTTGTTGCTTTAGCTTCAATCCATCTCATATAATAGTTAGTGGTAATGAGAATGAACTTTTATCCAACTAATGAGTTGGGATTTATGACTCTAATGAAGTCTATACGACACTAGGTAAAGGAGTGTTCCTATATCACTAGTTTCAACAACATGCAAGCATGAATTTCCCTTTCAAAAAATATCTAGAATGAATGGGAAGTCCTCATATGTGCATAAGCATACTTGAATAATGTTGGCCAATAATAACTAGTTTTAAGAATTATGTGTGGTCACATTACTAGAAGCATAACCACTTCCCAGCTTATCATGAAATGAGTTCATCACTTCTTGTGCGTATTTCTTAGAAAAACATCTCAAGTAAATTACTTCATAATTCATATGGTAAAACACTCCTCTTTTTAGCATATAGCATGCAAATTTCAGTCTCGATGCTCTTTTCTACTTCCTATCAAAATGTTCTGGTGGTTTTCCATAAATCAAGTAATGTGTAATTGAATCATACCATGGTGTTATGATCCCACCCTTATATTCCTTGGTACAATTTATTAAATGATTTATTTAGCTTGTGTACATCTGGTTTCTATGCTTCCTTACTTAGTTAGATTGTGTATTGAGTTCAGTGTTGTGATGCTTGACTGCAGTGATGTAATTATCATGTTTATGATTCTACACTTGATGATGTATTTATCACATTATAATCCTACATTGGTGATACATGGGTTATTTCATGTAGTTGATACTTGATTATAATTCATTATTGCTTTATCATTTTATTGATTTTTGGATCAAATACTACTGATGAATATACTTGGTGGTTACAAGTGTTGACTATGGGCTAGGTTAGATGTCGATGTTAGCTTTTAGGGTAGTAGAGTGGTTCTGATAAGTCAGATGAGTTTTGATAGGTAACCTAGTATTATTGATTTGTGTTGCATTTTTATAAAATTGTGTTATGTGTTTATGTTATTATATTTGATTATGACTTATTGATTTTCACTCCCTAAGTCCAGTCATATTTTGGTAATCCCAATGTGTTTCATGGTGTTGTTTCCATCTACTTAGACCTTCCCTTTTCTCTCTCTTGTGTACTCCTCACCATCCCATCTTCATTGGACATGCCCTCACCTATCTTAGACTCCCTAAAAGACCTACCTAGGCCTACCTCCCCATGATACCTCCCTTCCACATTTTTCATCTCCTTGGTAACTAGTTAATTATTATTGGCTTCGTTAATTATTCATCACAATATTTCAGCATTTAATAACATTTAAATTAATATCTAATTTTATTATTTTAAATTGTTATTGTTTGCCTGTATTGATTGTGGATTTTAAACATTTAGAGTGGAATTTTAAATAATAAATATATATTTATTATTTAAATGGTTATTATTCATGTTTAATATTTTATTGGCATTTTCTAAAATTATATATATATAATTTTAGAAAATGCCAATAAAATATTAAACATGAATAATAACCATTTAAATAATAAAGTTAGAGTGGAATTTTTAATAATAAATATATCTTTATTATTTAAATGGTTATTTTTCATGTTTAATATTTTATTGGCATTTTCTAAAATTATATATATATATATATATATATATATATATATATATATAATTTAAGGTACTAGTAATTATGTTTAATATATATTATTGGCTTGAAATTAGAAAAGGACATTAGTGACCTCATTGGTTTAGGAGTTTTGATGGTGGGTCTCATGGGAGAAGGGGGGTTAATGAATTTGGTAGAGGAGAGACTTTATCTCTCCACATTCAATGTGGTAGGAAAAGAGTATGTCGAGTTGGGTGAGAAACAAATAAAGGAAGGGGAAGTTAGTGGTGATGGGATAGGAATGTATGGTGAATGGAAAGGAGGAGTGGGCAAGTGACATGGATAGAGAAATAAAGTTAGAAAGACATGAGGGAAAATTCATGGGATGCATTGTGAAGAAGGAAGTCAAAACACATGGTAGAGAGGATGCGTAGGAAGGAGAAAGAAGGGTGTAGGGAAGAAGACATCAAGGGAGAAGGAAGAGAGGGAAGTGTGGTATGAAAGGTTTAGGAGGAGAATAATAATGGAGACATGAAGAAGAAATTGAGGGAGAATGCTTAAGAAAAGAAAAACGTAAGAAGATGCAAGGGAAAAATGAATGGAAAACATAGGGTAGAGAAGGAATAATTTTTTTTAAGGATTGATCCACATTGCTGGAAAAGAGATAATACCTATTTGATTTATTAATCATAATTATTTAACATAAGTTATCTATCCTCTACATCATAATCAGGGGTGACATTTTTGATATTAAACTGGTCATTTTTTTTGAAATTATAATGGCTAATAAATTTGAGTCTACAGATTTCAATATTCCTCTTTTACATTTAAACTTGAAAAAGTTAGATTGATTTTATTAAATTTTTGACTTGCACATGGATTTAGACTATGTTTCAACCTATGAATGTCTGATTATGAAATGGGTGGTATATTTCAAGTTATTTTATAAAATCTATGACCTCATACTATTAAACATACTACTACATCCTGGATTGACTGTGTGTTTGAAATTATTGGAACCTCTCTACAAAGGAATGCCACAAGGGTTTAGATGGCTATGTTGCAAGCCCTACATTGTTAAATGGAAATATCTAATTTATTTAAACCCTATATTTTGGTGCAATGATTCAAACTATTATTTTCATTTTTGGTTAATTTAACATGAATGCCATTGTTGTTCACCATACCCTATTATGTTGGCTGCACCCTCTTGGTGGATCAGCCCATGCAAGGAACCTTATAAATTATTTTAGTTTTATTAAAAAAAATCTCAAGGGTAGAGCTTGTTGGTTTATAAATTATAATTTACATTAGAATTAATATATTTTGGGTCTTAATTAATCATATGGGTAGAGTTTGGTTGTGAAATGCATATATTCATCTAGTAAGAAAAACCAACCTAGGGTACATTAAATTTCACAGTAGAATTTGGAGTATCATTATAATTCCTAGTTCATATTAAAATAAATTTAGGTCTTAATATCTTAAGGTGTTGGGTTTGTTTTGTGATGTATAATCTTGGATTGCCATTATAATCTTAAATATCAAAATTAAACCATTAGGGTTTCCTAAAATTAAAAGGATCAAACTTTTGTCCTTCATATATATATATATATATATATATATATATATATATATATATACTTGAATTGAATTGATTATATTTTTTCCTAGAATTAGATGTGTGTGTACCTTTTGAATGACACATTTTGGCTATTTAAATATGTTTTAATCTTTAGAATGGAATTCTATGTGTTTTATTCAGTATGGAACCTGTTGGCTACATATATACTTTTTGTATGAAACATGGACCAATTCCTTCCCATTTTGAAAACTAGTTACTAAGGCCCTTGTATGAGTTCAATTCCAATCATAAAATGTTGTATGTGGATTCAATGGAAGACTTTTGGGTGCTATTTTAATGTTACGGTTATGTTATGGCCTTTTCAAAATTATTACATGTTTTTATACTATTGGTCCTCTAGAATATAGGCAAATCCCTATTGAATTCATTATATTTTATTGGGGGTTTTCAACTTATTTTAAAGCCTATTTAAATGGCATATTATCCCTTTTCTCTTTTTAACCTGATTTTAATATTCAAGGATCATATGAAGTCGTGAGACCTCATGATGATCCCTTGAATCTCCTATATCAATCATTGGCATTCAAATCATTTTGTTATTTTGAATGCTTTTTGGGATCTTTTAGTCATCATCGTTATGAAACTTGTTGGAATTATTGGGATTCAAAATGAATACATGGCTCGGGTGCTTATGTTGATTGTTTCTAATTGTGGATTGATTATGTTTTGAAATTGATTATGGTTTGGATTTATTTCCAAAACCCATAATTATTACCCTAGGATTATGGTATGGCTCAGTTGCTTGATTATCCTTCTTGGCTATTTTTATTTGTTGGTCTTGTGTCCTAATGAAGTATAACTATTAAGTTATATGAAGTGTTTTCTATCTTGCCTTATGATTACATGGAGTGTACCCATGTGGGTGATCATGCCATTTTTTTGGGTGTATGTCATTATGTTGTGATTTTCCTTGGTACATAACCTAACTTGCTTAGAACTTCCTCCTTGACCATATTTGTTGAATCCACCATCTAGCTAATGGTTGGGGTGGTAAGGGCCACTGATGGTTGGGCTCATAGGGCTAGTTAAGAGGGCTTGGGATGTTTGTTTCTAGCTACTCCATACTTGGAGGACTTCATGGATAGGTATGATATACTTATAAATATTATTCACGTGTTATTTATCGCTTTACTAGTTTAGATTTATATTAATTTCATCTAGTATGACTAGTGGTTGTAGTTATATTTACTTCCATTTAATTTTGGTTTAATTACATTGGTTTTATGGTATGCTAACATTATATGTGGATCTTTTGTAGATGAGAAGTACAAGGTTAAAATTATGAATGTGCAACCTTATGTATATATTTATTTCTAGTTCTAAATTAAATCCCTTTGAAATACTTGGGTTTTATCCTAGTCTATTAATTGGTTATATCTAGCCAATGCCATAGTGACACACTATATTGATATCATGATTAATTATTTATTATACCTCATTGCTAATCATTTTCATGGTAATAACCTATAATTTTTTGACACAATTAAATTATTAATATTTTATTATACAATCTTATATAATCTCTTTATGTTCTCTTGATATAAACTATCATGGTAACTTGAGTAGTGACTCGGTTAAAAAAGGAATTACTTATGTGGTGTTAGGCATATTTGATTGTGCTAGCTCAAACTATTAGTAAGTTGGAAATCTTAATTTGAAAAATAATTGTTGAGAGATATAAAATTATTTCCTTGGGATCTATATTGATATGCCTATGATCCATTTTCCTTTATATATATTGGAACTATTCCTATGTTAGCATGAGTGAATGATTTTATGCATGCTTGAGTGTGGCATGTATTCTTTATAAAGGTATTATAAAACCATTTATATGGTCTCTTGACTTAAACCTTCATGATAATGATTACTTAGGCAAATGGATTTCATGTATTTGGTAATTTGGTCATGCTTGAGTATGCACACTTGGATTAATATCATGTTAGAATCCAAGTTTGAATTTTAATGATGGAAGAATTATCTAATAAATTACTTGGATTTATCTATACATGATTATGGTTCATTATTTCATGTATGTTGGAATTAATCCTTATGTTAACATGTTCATATTGAATAAATCCACAGTTGGTCTTCAACCTTTGTTTGGAATATAGAGACTTATGTGAACAATTTAGATGAGTTGGAATAGTGGTTAAGGCTATCCTATATGGGAGTAAGATAACTTTAATGTTGGAACAAACTACCAGTCATGGTTGAAGAATGTAATCTTGAATCACATATAATATGAATTATACATGTTGAAATGTATCTCCCATTTTCTAGAAGCTATACACATGTATATGGCTGAATATTACTTAAATGTATCACTCTTATGAGCTGTATAAGCTCATTGTTTTATTCCCTTAAGGGTTGGAATTTCTCACTAAGTAAGCATGGTAGTTGGTGATTCCCATATGTGTAAATTATTCATGTGTAAACTATGATGCTTGTATACTTCATCAAATTGGTTCATTTGGAATTGTCGTATGCATGAATAAGATAATTTGGTGTATAGGTGAGCATGTATTCCTTCATGATGAAAATTCTTAGTATGAAGTGAATTGATTCATTAAATAATTGCCCATGAAAATGAGAGGCTACTATTGTAAAAGTTAATCTTGCATAATAAATTCATGTCTTTAGGTATGGCTAGAATTCTTTATGTAAGTGCATAAGTGGAATAAATAATACCTGGATTGAAATGTATCTTGGTAGTATTGACTTTCTGCTATTTTGTAATGCTTTGGCTATTTTCCAATATTGATCATTATATTGATTCCATGCATGGCTGCCACTATATCATTATTGGTTAGATAACGATTTAGCTCAGTTGCATCTTCATCCTTTTGTTTGGATCATGGAAGGCATGCTTATGCATTAATTATAATCTCTTATTTGAGAATTATTTTTCCCATGGTATGTGTATGAGTCTTAGCATAATCCGTATGTACTCAAATAGATAGTTGGCTACTCTGTGTGTTTATTAGGTTGGGTATTATGCTTGATTATCAATTAAGACCATGGTCTATTTGGTTCCCATATCTTTTGATTTGTGATCTATTAATGTCATATAAGGTTAATGCCAATCTTATTTGTTAAGCATACATAGGTATGTTATGCTTATAATAATTACTTTGGTAAGTGATATTCAGGTCTATTATGCATCCAATGCGTACTCTAATATGCAAATTTAAAAAAAATATGATGTTTTTTCATCTGGTATCAAAGCAATTTTTTTCTCCAGGGAACTCTGGAATTGGTAGAGTCACTATTTGGTAATAATTGAGTTATCCTAATCAAACATAACTGAGAAGCAATTCCTAAGACACTTAACCTTTTAGACTGAAGGTTAAGGTGTTTGTTACATTTGTTTATTGTTGTTATGTGTCATGCATCACTTAGAAGAAATGATGCCAAGGAATCTAAATTCTCCCTTATGTTAATGGTTATCACCACCTAGCCTTGGTTTGGGCTAACCCTTCCCAAATCCTATTGCATCAAGGCAAGTCTCACCTATCAACCATTGATTTGTATGGGTGGGTCAATGGGAGTTAGGTGATATAGGATTTGCTCTTAGAATTAGGGGAATGATGTCTAGGTATCTATGGTCAGCTTGTATGGGTGAGCCTTCCTTAGATACTTAGAACATTATGACCTAGGGAAGATTCAGGGTTCAACTTAAACCTAGAGGGTATGATAGGGTGTGAAAAGGATTGAATTTCTTGAGTAAGTTAGCAAAGTTTGATCTCTTCACTCATGAAAATATTACCTCAAGCTATTGAGAAACTATGAACTTATATGGGTGTGCTAACTAGTGTCTTTATTTTGGATGGTTTTAATGCAGTGGACATGTCTCCACAGGGTAAGTTACTTATAGATAACAAGGCTGCCCCACCTCTTTTTCTAATTATAACAAGTTGTTATGCAAAAGTTTCACATAATGACATTATGGTGACAATAGTAGGTAGATAGCTATAGATATTGACTTAGCTTGGGTGTCACTATAAGTGACTAGAGGCAATGATATCATAATTTTATTTTGATGGCAATGCTCAAGGGGCATTGGCTTATCCAATGTATTGGACTTTTAAGAAAACCTTAAAGGTTTTGCTGTCTAGTTTGTTTCCTAGTTGGCTAAATTTTAGTGGTTATGTATCCTTAAAAATAGGCAAACTTATGTAAAGCTAAAAACTTATGAATTTCCACAAAGTTAAGCATGGTTTTTTAAACCTCTTTTGGGTTGATTTGATGATGCAAGTGGATTCATAACTCTTAAAAGGGGTGAATATAACCAGTTTTGGCATGTATATTACAATTATGGCTTGGTTTTACATCTATGACATATGTTTTATTAATGGATATGTTTAATTCCTTACATATGTTGATTGATCCTAATTGGGTTATACACCCATGGGGATATCTATTCAAACTTGACTTCATCTTGACACCTAAGAGGATGTCTATTGAGACATTGAATATATCCTACATCCATGAGGATGTCTATTACAAGTTTTGATTGAACTTGCTAATTGTGGGGAAATGGGAATTCCCATGGTAGTGTTATGGTACTTTCCTTGAGCCTCAGCTAAGCTCACCCTTTCCCAATTTGATGTTATGTTAAAACAAGCATCTCCATTCAACATTTGACATGTTGGATTTAGTCAATAGGTTAAATTGTGATAAGATTTTTGTTTGAATTTTATGATTATGCCTGGATGTCTATTGGTTACATGCATGAGCAAGCCATCTGATGAAACTAAGGTATGATATCTTGGGAGGACCAAGGATGCAGCTCAAGCCTAGAAGGCTTGATGGGATTAGTGTGATAGACTTACATGAGCAAGTCAAGAGTTTTGGGTTTAATTATGTGATACCATTGATAGATATCTAATATCTTTTACATTGTTTTTACACATCAAGTGGCCAATGTATATTTTTGGACCCTATGCTTCACACACATGTGTGTTTGACTATTATAATGTAAAAAAATATATATACCTTAGCATAGTTACCTATACTTGATTGTCCATTTATCTTACACTACTCCTTAATTCATGTACATTATTCTATATTATTGTATAACCTTGTGAGATATGAAAGTGCATAACTTGATGATTTATGTGGACTTTTTGTACTATTCATCTAGGTGTCTTGGTATTTGAGTTACCTTATGTGTGTGAATTTGTGTTGTTAAACTATTAGTTATGAATCTAAAAACTTGTGTATTATTTTTTTTGGGAGCTGAATCTCTTGTTTAGGCTACCAATATATAAATCTATGATTTATGTTGTAATCTCACATCATTTTTCTAGATAAAAAGATCAATGCAAGTGTGAGGTTCCAAGTATAATCTAAGGAGTGGAGTCTTTCATAGGTTGAAAATCCACTCCACCCCTTTGCATGAGGTAGCCACCTGATTCATTTAGAGTGTGCATCATGTGAGCCACATATTGGTCATGGGACCAACCTATATAATGGTCACCTTATGGTTTAGTGTTCCTTTAGCTGTGTCTCAGAGGTTGTTGCTAAATAGCCTATGTGGAATCTCTTTGTGTGAGCCCTATCAAGAACTAATTGGTCCTACATTGTGGACATTTATGCAAATTAGTAAGGAGGTAATTACTAAAATGCATGCATGTGTTGGCATATGTGTGTAAACATGTTGTGATTGAGGTATTACCTTGTTATACCTATTATATATATTTTGGTATGGATATATTTATATATTATTTTATGCATGACTAGATATTATGTTGGTTTTATGTTTGGGATGAATACTATAAGTCTTGATCAAGTAGATTTTGTTATTTTGCGTATATATCTTTCTTTTTTATTTTTCTATTTCTATCATATGGTAAGTGCAGTATGATGGTGGAACTATGATTTTTGTAACCATCGTGTGAGATCACAAAGTTTTGGAGAGCAAGTGGTAAACCTTCAGGTAGCATGTATGGCATGGGTTAGCTTCTCTTATTTTTTAGTGTGGGATGCTACACTATCCCCTGAATGGTATTTGTTATTTTGGGAGTAACCATTTAAAATGGGTTACTATCTTATGGTAGCATTCAATGATGGATGTTCATTAAAGTATATGTGTAAGGCATAATGTGTATCGATAAAGCCACTATTTTTGGGTTAGAAACATGGTTAAATCCTAATGGATTGTATAGTTTACAACTACATACATAAAAGTTGTAAATTTTCTGTAGTATGTTCTCCTCTTGATAAGAGGGATGTTTACCTAGTGTATTGTTCTCTAAAAAAATTTTGATCTAAAGAGTTGAAAATTGTTGAATATGCTTATCTTTCTCAAGATTTTAGCTGAAAGAAGAGTACTTAAGAGGTAACAAAAGATTTCTGTTTGCCTTTACTGAGATGGGAAAATTCATTCCCATGATTGGTAATGTTATTTTGCTTGGGAAGCCATGCTTATATAGGTGATTGAATTGTAATAGTTATTAGAACTATCTTAAAATGGTGGTATACCATTGGTATTTATGCTAAGTAAGAATAGTTTGGAGCTGTTAAAACCCTTTTATAAGATGGTAATTATCTTTGGCTATTAATAAGTGACTTGTGTGTCATAAACATAAAATTTTACCTTGAGTTGAGGTATGTGTTTGGACATTATTGATATATGACTTTTGATAGCTCCATATTATTCTTCAAGGGTCATAAAATGATAGGTGATTCATTGTGAATTTTATCATGACTTGGATTAAGAAATTATATGCTTATAATTGTGATTTGAGATGTGTATAACAAATATTTTTTTCTAGGATGGTGTATTGTATCCTCTTGCTTAACTATTATGTAAGCTAATGTTTTTTATAATTATATTATGATTGAGTAAATAGATCTTTGTTTAGAGTATAATCAAGTCCCTATAAACATTTGAATCCTCAGTTGATGATATAGTCATCTGGATGGATCCTCTCTAAGAGGCAGAGGATGTTACGATTCTACCCTTGTATGCCTTAGCATGACTACTTAAAAGATTGATTTAGCTTGTGTATAAGTGGTTGTCATGATCCCTTATTTTGCTAGACTATGTATTGAGTTTGATGTTGTGATACTTGATTATAGTGATGTAATTATCATGTTTATGATTCCACACTTGATATTGTATTTATCATGT
>JARHVA010009816.1:60000-263076 GCA_037957365.1 Torreya grandis
TATATATGTATATATATGTATATATATATATGTATATATATATATATGTATATATATGTATATATGTGTGTGTGTGTGTGTGTGTGTGTGTGTATATATCCATTCAATAATAAAAACCAACCTGAAGTACATTAAATCTCATAGTAGAATTTGGAGTATCATTTTAATTCCTAGTTCGTATTAAAATCGGTTTGGATCTTAATAGATTAAGGAGCTAGGTTTGTTTTGAGATGTATAGTCTTGGATTGCCATTATAATCTTAAATATTAAAATTAAACTATTGGGGTTTGTTAAAATAAAAAATACTAAGATTTTATCCTTCATCTATATATGTTTACATGAATTAAATTGATTAGATTTTTCCTTATAATTGGATGTGTGTGTACCTTTTGAATGACACATTTTGGATATTTAAATATGTTTCAAACTTTGGGATGGAATTTTGTGTGTTTTATTCAGTATGGAACCCATTGGTTACATATATTCTTTTTGTATGAAACATGGATTGATTCCTTCTTGTTTTGTAAACTGGTTACTCAAACCCTTGTATGAGTTCAATTCCCATCATAAAATGTTGTATGTGGATTAGATGGAAGACTTCTAGGTACTATTTTAATGATACAGTTGTGTTATGGCCTTTTGAAAATTCTTGCATGTTTTCATACTATTGGTCCTCTCTAATATGGGTGAAGCCTTACTTAATTCATTATCTTTTATTGGGGGTTTTCAACTTATTTTAAATCCCATTTAAATGGATTGTTATCCCTTTTCTCTTTTTGAACTATTTTTAATATTCAGGGATCATATGAAGTCATGAGACCTCATGATGATCCCATGAATCTCCTATATCAGTCATTTGAATTTAAATCATTTTGTTGTTTTGAATTCTTGATGGGATATTTTAGTCATCATCATTACGAAACTTGTTAGAATTATTGGGATTTAAAATGAGCGCATGGCTTGGGTGTTTATGTTGATTTTTTCTAATTTTGGATCGATTATGTTTTGAAATCAATTATGATTTGGATTGATTGTCAAAACCCATAATTATTACCTTGGGATTGTGGTATGGTAGAGTTGCCTGATTATCTTACTTGGCTATTTTTATTTGTTGGTCTTGTGACTTGATGGAGTATAACTATTAAGTTATATGTAGTGTTTTCTATCCTACCTTATGATTACATGGAGTGTACCCTTGTGGGTGATGATGCCTTTTTTTTAATTGTATGTCATTATGTTGTAATTTCCTTGGTTTGGAACCCAACTTGCTCATAACTTTCTCTTTGACCCTATTTGTCGAATCCACCATCTAGATGATGGTTGGGGTGGTAAGGGTCATCGATGGTTGGGATCATAGGGTTGGTTGGGAGGGCTTGCCATATTTGTATTCTATTGGTCCATACTTGGATGACTTCATGGATAGGTATGATGTACTTGGAAATATTATTCACATGTTGTTTATATATTTACTAGCTTAGATGTATATTACTTTCATCTAGTATGACTAGTGATTACATTTATATTTACTTCCATTGGCTTTTGGTTTAATTACATTGGTTTTGTGGTATGCTAACATTGTATGTGGATAGGTATACTTTGGAGATGAAAAGTACAAGGTTAAAATCTTGAATTTGTGGCATTATGTAGATATTTACTTCCAGTTCTAAATTAAATCTCTTCGATATACTTGTATTTTATCCTAGCTTATTAATTAATTATGATTGGCCAATACCATATTGACAAACTATATTACTATCATGATTTACTATTTATTATACCTCATTGCTAATAATTCTCATGTTAATAACCTATAATTAGTCAACACACTTAGTTTAGTGATATTTCATTGTAAAATCATATAATCACTTTATTTTCTCTTGATATAAATTGTCATGGTAACTTGAGTAGTGACTTGTTTAAGTAAGGAATTACCTATGTGGTGTTAGGCATGTTTGATTGTGCTAGCTTAGATTATTAGTAAGCTATAAATCTTAATTTGAACAATAATTGTTGTGAGATATCAAATTATTTCCTTGGGATCAATATTGATATGCCTATGATCCATTTTCCTTTATATACATTGAAACTACTCTTATGTTAGCATTAGTGAATGATGTTATACATGCTTGAGTGTGGCATGTATTATTTATATAGGTATTATAAAACCTTCTATATGGTCTCTCGACTTAAACCTTCATGATAATTATTACCTAGGAAAATGGATTTCGTGTATTTGGGAATCCAGGCATGCTTGAGCAAGCTCACTTAGATTAATAGCATGTTAGAATCCTAGTTTGAATGTTAATGGTGGTATAATTCTCTAATAAATTACTTGGATATACTTGTACATTATTATGGTTCCTTCTTTCATGTATGTTGGAATTAATCCTTATGTTAAAATGATCATATTAAATTAATCCATAGTTTGTCTTCAGCCTTTATTTGGAATATAGAGACTTATGTGAGATCTAGTTTGTATACATTTATGAAAACAAGTTAGATGAGTTAGAATAGTGATTAAGGTTGTCCTTTATGGGAGTATGATCATTTTAATGTTGGAACAAACTACAAGTCATGGTTGAATAATGTAATCTTGAATCACTTATAATATGTATTAGTAATGTTGAAATGTATCTCCCTTTGATATAAGTTATACACATGTATATGGATGAATTTTACTTGTGTGTATCAGTCTATGAGCTATATAAGACCATTGTTTTATTCCCTTAAGGGTTTGAATCTATCACTAAGTAAGCATGGTTGTTGGTGTGATTCTGGTATGTGTAAATTATCCATGTGTAAACCATGATGATCATATGCTTCATCAAATAAGTTTATTTGGAACCATTATGTTATCCTTGAATTTAGTAGGCTCAATTCATGGTATAACCCCTATGAAACTTGTCTATTTCATAGCACATGAGATCTAAGCATGGAAAAAAAGGTAAATCAATTATCCTCACATGTGATTTACACCTCAAAAAAGTTAGTCTTTTTTGAGAGTTTTTCATTCCTTACAGTCTAAAAAAAAATTTCCAGACTACACCAAGCTCGATACCTTGCAGCCTAGAGAATTTTCTTTGGACTGTACCCCAGTGTGTAAGAGTAGATAATTTCTTCTCCACTACACATGCAGGGTTATATAAATTATCTAACCCTATATGCGGTCCCACCACCTACATGGTAATTAATATGCATTAATTATCATAGTTATATATTTGCATGAGTAATTTCTTTTTACCATTGTTTGTTACCCTTTTCCTCATCCACTATTTTCTCACCTACATGCATCCTCCTCCTCACTATTTTTATACTTGAATGTGCCTTCACCCATCATTATTTTTATTTGGTCTTGCATCCACATATTTTTCATACCTTGACTCATTCAAATATTTTCCCTTCATCAAGGATTATAGGTAGGTTTTTTTCATTATTCTTTTTTTCTAGGTTTTCTTTCTTTTTCTTTCCATAGGTTTTATTCACTTTTATCATGTTTATTAAACTCTTTCTATCATATTATTTTTTTATTTTCAAAACCCTATGCCATGGTCTCAAGACCCTATTAGCAAAATATTAACCTTAGCCATTATTTTCCGAACCCTTCCTATTTTTATTTATCCCCATGTGTGTGTCTAAACCATACCTTCTTCCTGGTGTATCTAGAATAAATTTCTCTGAGAAGCATAATTTACCCATGATGCACTCTAGAGAAAATTCTCTAAAGGGAACCTAGTCAACCCCTTTGGAACACTTTAGATAATTTTCTCCATTGTGAACTCATCTTACCTAGAAATAGTGTAGCTCAGAGAAAATTCTCTGGCCTATACCCAAACCTTAGCCTAAACATTTGATCCCTAACCTAGGTGCACATCAAAAAAATTTATTTGAAGTACACTCTTTTCCAAAATTTCCCAATTGGTGCCCTTCAAAGAATTTTCTCTGACTTATACCAATGTTACCCAATTTCAAAAAAATTACCCATGGTGTAGTTTATAGAAAATTCTTTGAACTACATGAAGTAATTTCCTAGTTTATGCAGTGGCACAAATTTTCCATGTTCCTATATATTTTCCAATTAGGTTAAAAATCCTAACTTTGGAAGATTGAAATTCTCTCTTGTAGTTGTTTAACTAATGTCAGAGGTTTCTCCTACCAAGGGAACCATGAATTAAAATTTTTGAGTGGTCCTAATGTCCATGATTGAATCTAATGTAGACCAGATCAAGGACACTAAAATTGGTCATGTTGACATGATGGAGTTCTTACAGAGGTTGAACAAGGACCCTATTTCACCTCACATGCAAGATATCCTAAATAGTGAAATTCATTGGCAGCTACATTCCCTATATCCGTACAAGATTTAAAGTTCATCTTGATAGTTACTACCCACTTTGATAAGTAAACCAGATTAGTCAAGGATGTAGATGTTAAGGTTGTCATCAAGCTCAATGAGGACTATTTTGATAAACTTTTCCGTCTCCTTGATATTGAATAATATTTGGATATAACCATGAAATCAGCTCATGAGCATTATGATAAGAATTATAAAAAATCTAAGAGGCACATCAACACTCACTAGCTCAAGACTCATTGACATTCCATTATGAAATGGCCCAAAAACCTTTATCATAGTGAATTCTTAGGGGAAGTAGGGGATTTAATCACTCTCCTAAATAGAGTTAAGAGGCTACCCAAAACAAACATTTTCCAAGAATGGGTGTATTATTACATCTGGGTCATCAAGAGGGGTAACCAAAAGATCTTCTAGGGAAAATAGATTAGCTATGCCATATGTCACCAACTCTCTGAGGTGACCTCTTCTCTTAAGTTCTTCATGACTTCTTATTTCATATACACTGTAGCAAGCATGAAATGTTTTCCAAGTCTAACTGGGGTTGATGATCTAAAGTAAGTTCTTGTGTATGAGTATTACCCATAGTTAACTCTAAAGGAGAGCATAAAACATTATAGAAGGGTCAATAATGCCTTATTTTATAGGTACATTTATATTTTTGACAAGGACCTTGAGAAGAAGATATTTTCATATATAGCGTGGGCATAAGTCAATAAGGTTGGTTGCATTTTCTTAAAATTCCCAACCTTCACGTACACCAAGATAGGAGGGTTTGATGAACAACCTTAAATGATACCCAAATATTTGAGTGACAAGTTGATTCTAATGGAGATGTGTTAGTAGATGATGAGTGTGCATAATAAATAATAATATGCCCATAAACTTGGTCTATTTTCCAATCAGTATTGGTTGGTATACAATCTCTACCACTCCAAAGGCCAAGATAATGGAAACTGAATTACAATGGATCACTCTTAAGAGATTCAAGATCAGGGAAGACTTTAACTATAAGAAGATGAAATAAAATCTCAAAGAGAAATACACTCATGTACACATAATAGAATACATTTGGTTAGAGTGTGTAATAGAGGTAGATGTGAGAAAGCTAAATTATAGCCATCTCACTATAGATCAAATTGTTAATTTGAAACTAGATGACTTTCTTGAAGGATTGATAGATGTTGGGAATACATTGGATATATTATATGAGAGTAATTAGGTCGCTTCAACTCCTCTTCCCCCAATTCAATGGTCAGTAAAGGAATCCACTTTCATTAGAGATATATTCTAACTAATTTTTGCAAAGACCAATGCCTAGTTAGAAGGAAAGGGTATCAGATTAAAGCCATTCAAAATTGGATCCAAGGAAGAGTATGATGAAGACACTACCAAAAAGTGGGAAGAACTAAGGATAAAGAATAAGGAATATGCCTCTACCTCTACATAAAAGGTGAAGTTTGTTTTTAAGATCAAGGGCAAAGGAAAATGTAGGGACACTGATATAGATAAAAATGTTCAAGTAGAGACAAAATAAAATCCTACTTCAAGTGAAGCATCAGCGCAAAATGTGACTTCTCAAGTAGAAAATTCTTAGCTAGCATCTTATACTCTTCCCCCTATCACTCCTACTATACCAATTATTTATATAGTGTCTCTTCAAATTGTTATTTTATCCCCTCCTTCACTTAATAGTGCTACACTTTTACAAGTTCCTTCGCAGAGCACATTTGACCAAGTATTTGACTCCTTTTATAATTTTCCTAGTCCTTCAAATTCATTAAAATCACCCACCAATCTATATTTCATCTATCAAGACATTGATAAGTTCATGTCTACCTCATCTTCCAAATTGGAAACTCAAGTCCCATCTACTCTTGTGTTAAATGTGCTAATGGGAACTAAATTTTATGCCATACCAACCCAAACTTCCCCTATCATATCCACCACTCCATCAATATCCATTCCATTATTAGATATCTCTATTTCACCTTCCTTTCCACTCACCTCATAAACCATTGATCTTCTCCCAACATCACAATCTTTGACATCATCCATACAAGAAGATTCATCAACCCTTTCCCCTTGGCTAATGTCTCAAACACCCAAGAGGAAGAAATAAATTATATCACCAGATGATTTTGACTTCATTCAACTTGTGCCAGTAAAGCCAAAGACAACAAAAAAGGCTAGAATAATATGAAGGGTGATCTTTGATTCTGATAATAAGTATGCCAGGGTTTTAGTTCCTTTAGAATGGAAAAACATTGAAGATATCCAAGCATTTAACTATGTAATAGGATGGATAGATCTTGGTAAGAAAATACATGAAAGTGTAAAAGAAGATCTGTAGGTAGTAATGGAATCCTTGCTTGAGAGATATGACAAGGATAAGGTGATCAAATATCAACTCAAATCATAAGTAGAATAATTTACCTTAGTTTTGATAAGGATCACATAATCTTCTGAGCTAGTAGAGCCTATCGAGAGTGAGGCCGTAGAAAAGGTAATTTAATAGGCAAAAAATATTGGGTCACAAGGTCGGGTAGTCAGTGGATGGATAAAAAGATTGTTAACACAAGGTGCTCAATGGTTATGGTCTACCATTAAATTTGCTAATAACTTGAGTGAGATAAAAACAAAAATATATCAAACACTTGACACACTCTCTCAAGACTTTCAGTTAATATAAAATAATTTTCGCACATGGACCCAGTTGTGTCAGTTCAGGATGGAACTTTTGGTTGAGCAAAAAGTTATTCCAAATAAGAATATGTTTGTAGAATATAGAGAGGAAATAAAGAATCAAAAAGAAGTCCTCTATAATTTAATTAAGGATCTTGAATAATTCCATGACATGTGTACTAATAAGGAATTAAACCTTATAAACAAGATTGGAGAACTTCCATATGAGGTAAAAGATCGCTCTCAAAACATCCTTGCTATAGAAACAATAATTCAAGAGTTCACTTCTTTATTTTGTACAGAGGTTGAGATAGGAACATTCATGCTAGACTCCATTAACAAGCTAGTTGAGTTTCAAGTTATAATGGATAAATTGCAAATAATTTTTGATAGGAGCAAGGGTTTGCCAGTCAACCTAGTAGACTCTATCATAAGAGTTCTCACCATTTATAGAAATACATTAGGGCTAGATAAAAATGAGATCCAAGCAGCCCTAAAGAGACACGAGGTATATCTATAGAAGAATAAAAATGAACAAATTCATGTGTCTATATACACTTAGTTTAATTGAATAATTTTTCATATGTAGTTTTGTCTAGTGTAATTTACACATAAGAAAAGTACACAGTCCTAAGTAAACTTGGAATCTATCAAGAATAAGTCAAAGTAGTTATTTTTTCCATATTTTTGTTCATAGATCTTGTCTATAAATAAGCGTATGATATTTTTTAAATGTATGATCACCAGGGCTATAGAAGAGAAACACTATTGAATTGATAAGCAATTTTTGAAGCTTTTAATTCAAATTGTAAATCTTGAATTCCATTAATAGAATAAAATCAAGTGATCTTTCAATTTTTATGTTGGAATAAACTTGTGGTGTGTTAGAAATGTTCTTACATATTTTATATTGCGATTTTTATTAGATTATGGTGTGAATTTCTATAGATCAGAGAAGGTGTCAGGAAGCTAATTTTGAAGTCTATTGAGCTGCAATATCATTACTGAGTTTGTGTTCATTATTGGAAGTGACTTACTGTGGAGAATTTGGGCTGAAAGTTATTTTACTTGATGATTTAATGTATGTTAGAAATAAGGTGAAGACTTTGGGCTGCACTTTTTTCCAACTATTCATGTTACATTGTTGGTATTATTCTAGTTATTCTTTCATCTAACTAATCTGAATATTAGTTATAATTACTCCAACAAGTAATTTTATGTTTTCATAATATATTGTGAGGAATGAAAGGATTTTTTAAGTGAACATAAATTCTAAAAAAAGAGAATTAGATGATATTACAAAACCTACTTTGATAAAATTAGTGTAAATAAGTGTAAATAATTACTTGATTTAGTTATCAATAAGAAGGGAGACTCCCCTTTCCTTGAGGAGAGATTTTATCTCATCAAACTGTGGTTGAAAGTACCATTTTGTTACCATTTTGTTGGTGATAAAATTTTCACCCAAAAGTTTTTGGTGACTCCAATGGGGAATGAATATGCAATTGAGAGCTACACTCATTTGGTTAAAATAGGACCAACACCTTATTGTTTGTAATTGTTTAGCTGTTGTTAATCTTTTTGATTTTTTGGATACATTCATGATTTGGTAGAACAAAGTTACACCCATAGAATAAGTGAAGACACATTGATCCAAATTTTTAATTGTTACAAGAGCATAACTTTGATCTTTTGTTGGCACATACATGGTTACCTCATTAGTGTAAAATAAGTTTTCCTCCTACCAGTCTAAGATATATTATACCAAGGGAAGCTTATATTGTTCATAAGGCTCTACCTATTTTTCCTTTGAAAAGATTTTTTATTCCTCCATATAATCCACACATAACGGTTTTTTAAATTCCATGAGGAACTGCTTTTGTTATGTTGAACTTGACACCACCATCTCATGAATTACCTTATGGTTCTTGAAAAAAAATCCCCAAGTTCTATGGTGATGGCAAGCAACATCCAGATGAACATATTGTTGCATTCTACATTGCAAATTGCATGTGTTTTTCTTAGATTATAACATGAAGATGTATCTATAAGGTTATTTATAGAAATTCTCCAAGGTGTTGTTATTGATTGGTTTTACCATCTTGCAATAGGAACCATCATAAGTTGGGCAACACTTAAGGCTAAGTTTGAGGTAAGGTTCAAGATGGTAGAAGATACTCACGCCTTATTGGCTCAAATTACACAAATGAAAAAAGAAACACATGAGCCCATGCATGACTTCATGGTGAAGTTTAATAAGTTAAGGAATAGGATCCTAGTGGTTGATTAACCCACACCTGAGAAATTGAAGTGTTTCTTCATCAATTATCAATTCTTAGAGGTTAGTTTCCTTTTTAAAAGAGTATCCCTAACTAATATTGATGATGCTCAAAGCTTGGACACTAAAGTAGAATATGATTTTTTCTTGGTAGTAAAAGTAAGAAATAATTTGATTAAGTCTAAAGGGTAATCCTCATCAACTACACTTTCCATTAGCACCATAGATCCTATGGTGTAGAAGATGGAAAATGAATAGATATCACTCAAGAAGCAAATTTCCCAAGGTATGTCCTTTTCTTCATTAAAGGTTACTCCAAAAATAACATAACCAAATGCGCATAATTATTCTAACAATGCTATGAGGAATCAAAACCAAAATAAGCTTCCTCCAACATAAGCATGGATTGCATTGGAGGCACCACTAGATAATGCAGTAGTCAACTAGTTAGAACCTAAAAATAATGATGTTTCAAAGCTAGAATATGTTCCAAAAGATGATGATAATCACTTCAAAGGAGATGAAGAAGGAGAATTTAGTGTCACTAATATCAAGTTTCTAAACTTTGAAGAAAAAGAAGCAAAACATGAGGAAGATACACATGGCGAGTCTTATGTCATCTTCACCCATTCTCAAAATTGGTTGAATCAATAATAGAAGGTTCATAAAGCTAAGTCCAAGGATGAACCATGTAAGGAGGTTATGATTTCTGAAAGAGGAACTCCTTTACTAATTCAACCAAAGGACACAACAGGGGATAAATAAGTAAGTACACCTCATCATTCTAATTCTCCTTCTACATCTAGACCCAGTGCCCAAAACTCAAAACCTAAAAATGAAAATACCTCATCTTCCTTAGTTTCCTTATACCTAGCTTTTGATATCATAGACCATGCCAGGAAGACAAAAGTTCAAATGTTTGAGGTTGAATACCTCTAATATAATCCTAATCAATTTGAAAGATTCGATAAGTTTATAAAGGGTAAAGTCACCAATTCTGATCATATATCACCTAAGAGTACACCTATTGATCTTAAACCAAAGCCAACACAAAATAACTTGGTTGTAACTCCTTCATCCATCACTGGAAAAAAAATCCGTTCTATATTTCCCTATTTTTAAATGGTTACAAGCTTAATAATTACGTCATTGATTTGGGTGCCTCTGATAATGTGATGCCATCCAAAGTAGCTATTACCTTGGGGTTAACTCTGAAAAAGACTTTTAGTCATTGAATTTAAATAAAAACTAATCAAGTACCCCTCATATGCTAAATCAAAGATGCACAATTTGCATTTGCTACTTTTCCAAAAAAAAAAGGATAAAGATGAAGGTTTTTATGGATGATGTTTCAACCTCATATGGATTTTTGTTGGGACATAAATTTTTCAAAGATGTTGGTGGTGAAATAAACATGGATTGGTCTGAGGCTAGAATACCTATCAAAATTGTTATGCAAAAACTTCATTATAAAATCAAGAAAAGTATAGTGTGATAAAGATTGAGGATCCAAAAGTCTAGATTCTCTTTGAAACCTCTAGAATGGGTACATATTTATTGACCACAGATAAAGATCTAGTATCATTAGATGATATTTCAGATGAAGTCAGGAAATAGATGAATCATCCTCTCTAGATGAAGAGGTTTAGATTTTAAGACTATCAAAGTATAAAATTAAAATGGCATTTGGACTTTAGAATTTGATGGCAATTTTTCTTCAAATAGATCTAGAGTTGGGATAGTCCTCATATATCCACAAGGAAAGATCTTCCTTTTTTTTTTAAAGTTATAATTTGATAACACTAAAAATGATTTTGAATATGAAGCCTTTCTATTAGGGATGGAGGTTGTACAAATTAAAGGAATTAAAAATTTCCATGCTCAAGGTGATGCCAAGTTAGTCATTTGTCAAATCAGGAATTTGTATTGAACAAAGAATGAAAGGCTAAGGCATTATCTCAATAATTTTTGGGATTGCATGGAAGATTTTGATGATTTTAATATATCAACAATTCTAAGAGAATACAATGATAGGGTAGATTTATTGGATGTTCCACCACTCTCCTAATTCCTCACAAGGATTTATAAGGAAATAAGTATACCATTGAGTTGGTCTTCCAACCTAATGTTTTTGATAATGTCAAACATTGGCAAGTTTTCAATAATTATAATCAAATCATCACCTTCTTGGAGAAGGCATAAAATTCTAGTGAGCTATACTTTGAGGGGAGTGATTCCACTCCTCAAGAATCAAACTCTGAGGTAAATGAGGAAAATGGAGAAGAGATTTTGTAGCTAAAAGGGAATAGGATTCCGAAAGGATTGGTATCTATAGAGAGTATCTTTAATAAAAATGATCGATTTATCAAATGTCAATAGTTTTAATTAGATTCATTAGCAAAAATTAAGAAGGCCAATCTAGGAACAGAGGATGATCCCAAAATGATAAATATTGGGAAATGTTGTTCGTTAGAGGAAAAAAGAAGTTGGTGACCCTTATATAGTATTACATTATTGTATTAGCATATTCATATGTAGATCTAAAATATTTTCCACCCAAAATAAGTGTAACATGATATTCCTATCAAACATCTGTCCCAGCCTCATAAGTAGAAATAATGATAGTACAATCCCAAAATCCTAGGTACCATCCTTGTTGAGATCTAAAATATGTTGAATATTAGGATCATCTTTCCTATTCATCACTAAATGTTGATAGCTAACATCTTTCCTATGAGAAAAAAGAATGGATAAATCCACATTTGTGTTGACTTTCATAATCTAAACCAATCATCACTAAAGGATAATTACCCATTGTCAGTAATGGATCAAGTACTATAAATAGTAATGGGTTTAGAGATGTTATCTATGCTAGATGGATACTTTGGATATAATCAATTTGAGGTCCATGATGAAGATCAACACAAGATGGCCTTCACTACTCCATGGGGCACTTTTGCATATCATAAATTGCCTTTTGGGTTGATCAATGTTGGTGTTACCTTTGAGAGGACTATGGAACTTGATTTTTTGAGATATTATTGGTATTTTCATTATGATCTACCTTGATGATTTAACTATTTTCTCAAATAAATTTCAAGATCATTATGATCATTTAAAATAATTAATTTAAAGGTGTGGTCAACATGGGATATCCCTCAATCCTAAGAAATCCATTTTTGGGGTCACTGAGGGTAAGTTACACATTGTATCAATGGAAGGAATCGAGATTGATTATGAATAGGTCAAGTATATTTAGAATATTAATCTACCATCAAGTAAGAAAGGAGTGCATTCTTTCTTTCTTTAGAAAGGTTAATTTCTTGTAAAGATTTGTACCTAATTTTTTAGAGAAGACATATTATATTACTGATATGATGAAAGAGAAATAAATTTTCCATTGGAATGTAGAAGGTAGAGATACCTTTCATGAAATCAAGGAAGTAATTTCTCTTTCTCCCATCTTATTCTACCCCAACTATACTAAGAACTTCATCATGTACAGTTATGATTTTAAGTATACTTTATATACCATATTGGTGCAACCAAATGAAAAGGCGATTGAATATCCTATAGCTTTCATGATCTACCCTCTAATGGCTCATGATTTAAAGTACTCACCCATGGAGAAATATGCTTACAGTATGGTGAAAGTGGTTAAGTATTTTATGCATTACATCCTCAATTCTCACACCATCGCACTGGTACTATATTTTATAGTCAAGTCTATCTTGACTCAAAAATAATTTGGAAGAATAAGAGGTAATTGGATTGCTAAGATCTAAGAGTATGATATGGAAATCAAATCTAAAAATCTAGTATGTGAAAAAGGTTTGTGTCAACTCATTGTAGAAAATAAACTAGAAGAGATGTCCAGTGATAAGGGAGATATAGAGGAAGAGCTGCCCATGGTCTTGTTCGTAAACATAACAAATGAGTGGTACTCCAACATTGCTCATTTTATCACATATAGAGAATGCCCAAAGTATTTATTATACAAAGAGAAGAGGATAATCAAGCTTACAGTTGTGAACTTCATTCTTTGGGACAATGGTTTGCACAAGTGAAGCATTGATAAAAAAATTCTATAGTGTGTAGATAAAGCACAATAAGGCAATTTATTGGAATCATTTCATAACTTGGCATATGGAGGACATTTCTCAGCTTCAGTCATAACCCATAAGATTTAATGGGCAAGGTACTACTAGCCAACACTTTTTTAGGATGCATACGCATGGGTAAATAAATGCAAAAAGTACTAATTTTTTTAAGAAAACCTAAGTTGGCAGCCCTACCCCTCAAGCCAGTAGTTATTGAAGAACCTTTTCAACAATGGGGTGTTGACTTCATTGGTGCAAAGAACCCATTATTAAGTGTAGGTAATAATTATTTTTTCACATATACTAATTACTTCACTAAATGGGTAGAGGCCATACTAGCCAAACATGCTACTTCAGAGTTTGTTTGCAACTCCCTCAAGGAAAACATCATCCCAAGATTTGGATTACCTAACAAGATAGTAACTAATAATGCTACTTGTTTCTCATCCCAGGGGATAACTGAGTTGTGTTTTGAATATGGGATCATTCTATCATACTCCTCAAACTATTTCCATCAATGAAATGGTCAAGCTAAGTCAAGTAACAATAATTTGGTTACTATTATTAGGAAGTTGGTAGAGGAAAATTAGAGATCCTAACACAAATCATTGTATGATGCATTGTGGGTTGATCAGATCACTCCCAAGTGAGAGATTAGTATGTCCCCCTTTCAAATTCTCTATGGTTTGAATGTAAAAATACCTATCACATTGGAGTTTCCCACTCTCTAATTGGCTAACTAAATTGAGGATGAAACATTTAAAATTTCCATAGAGAAGCATATTATGTTCATTACTAAACTAGAAGAGCAATGTAAAAAGGTGGTGGACCACATTACTGAACATCAAAGCCAAGTCAAGAATCTTTTTGACAAGAAGCATAAGCCATGAGATTTCCAAATTAGGGATCTAGTTATATTATGGGACAAGAGAAGAGAGCCAAAAGGAATGCATGAAAATTTAATTCGTTGTGGAGGGGTCCTTTCCCCATTCATCAAATTTGTGGAGAGCATAATTTTATTTTGGCATACCAGGATGGAACACCATTACCACCACCCTACAATAGACAAAACCTAAAGATTTTTACTCAATGTGGTTTTAGATAAGTTTGAACATTATATATATATATATATATATATATATATATAGTCTTTTTGTTTTATTTTTTAGTCTTGTCTATCACCAAACTCCATGGCCCAATGGGGGAAGGCACTTGTAGTTATGGGATTCCTTTTCCTTCAAGTGTTTTAAAGAATGCCTGAAGGAAATTCCCTAGTTAGTGATAGTTGTTAACCTTGAATTTAGTAGGCTCAATTCATGAAATAACCCCTATAAAACTTATCCATTTTGTAGCCCATGAGCTCTAAGCATGTAAAACAAGGAGAATAAATTGTCTTTGTGCATGATTTCCACCTCAAAAGATTTAGTCTTTTTTTAGAGTTTTTCACTCATTACAGTCCATTTTTTTTGGACTACATCCCAATGTGTAAAGGCAGAGAATTTCTCTACCACTACATATGCAGGGCCAAATAAATTCTCCACCCCTTTAGGTAGGCCCACCACCTACATGGTAATTAATATGCATTAGTTATTATAGTTATATATTTTCATGAGTAATTTATTTTTACAATTGTTTATTACTCTTTTCCTCATCCGTCATTTTCTTGCTTGCATGCATCCTCCTCATCATTTTTGGACTTGACTGTGCCTTCA
The DNA here is from genome assembly GCA_037957365.1 of Torreya grandis. Lineage (NCBI taxonomy): Eukaryota > Viridiplantae > Streptophyta > Pinopsida > Cupressales > Taxaceae > Torreya > Torreya grandis. The sequence goes on from JARHVA010009816.1 coordinate 75,127, forward strand.
ACCTTAATAATTTTTATTCAAACTTGCATCCACATGTTTTGCCTACCTTGGCTCCTTCACAGATTTTCCCTTCATTAAGGATTATAGGTAGGTTTGTTTCATTATTTCTTCTTTTGCTAGGTTTCCTTTCTTTTTCTTTCCCTAGGATTTATTCACTTTTATATTATGTTCATTAAAATTTTACTATCATATTATTTACTTATTTAGCGATCCCTACATAGCTCTATACATTTCCTTTTGATTTTTCAAAACCCCATGCCATGTTCTCAAGACCCTATTAGCAAAATGTTAACTCTGGCTATTGTTTTCCTAACCCCTCATGTTTTTATTTATTCCCCTATGTGTATCTAAACCTTTCCTTCTTTATGATGCATATGGGAGAAATTTCTCTAAAAAACACATTTTCCCCATAGTGCACTTTGGAGAAAATTCTTTGAAGGGCACCTAGTTGACCCTTTTGGTGAACTTCAAAGAATTTTCTCCATTGTGCACTCATCCTACCTAAAAATGATGTCGGTCAGAGAAAATTCTCCAACCTACACCCAAACCTTAGCCTGAACCTTTGATCCCTAACCCAAGTGTATGTCAAATAATTTTATTTGAAGTGTACTCTTTTCCAAAATTTCCCAATCGATGAACTTCAAATAATTTTATCTAAAATACACCAACCTTACCTAATTTCAAAAAACCTACTTGTGGTGTAGTTTAGAGAAAATTCTCTAAACTACACAAAGAATTTTATTACTTCATGCAGTGGAATATTTTTTTAATGCTCCTATATATATTCCCATTAGGTGAAAAATTCTAACTTTAGAGGATTGAAATTCTCTCTTACATTTTCTTAAATAATGCTAGAGGTTTCTCTTACCAAGGGAACCACAAAGTACAAATTCCAAGGAGTGGTCCCAATGTCTATGGTTGAATATAATGTGGATGAAATTAGGGACACTAAAATTGGTCATGTTGACATGATGAATTTCTTACAGAGGTTGAATAAGAACCCTATTGTACCTCACATGCAAGTTTTCCTATATAGTGAAATTCACTTGGTAGCCACATTCCCCACATTAGCATAATATTTAGAGTTCATCTTGATAGTTGTTACCCACTTTGATTATTAGACCATATCAGTCAAGGATGTAGATGGTAAGGTTGTCATCAGGATCAATGAGAACTATTTTGATAAAATTTTCCATCTCCCTGATATTGAAGAATATTTAGATATAACCGTGAACTCATCTCAAGAGCATTATGATAAGAATTCTAACAAATGCAAGAGTCACATTATCTCTCACTGGCTCAAGACTCATCAACATTCCATTGTGAGATGTCCCAAAAAACTTTATCACAGTGAATTCTTTGAGGAAGTGGGGATTTAATTACTCTTCTAAGTAGAGTTAAGGGGATACCCACAATAAACATTTTCCAAGAATGGATATATCATTACATCTAGATCATCAAGAGGGGTAAATAAAATATATTTTTGGGGAAATAGATTAGTGATGTCATATGTCACCAACACTTTAAGGTGACCTCTTCTCATAAGTTCTTCATGATTTCTTATTTGGTATATGTTGTAGTGAGCATGAACTCTTTTCAAGGTCTAACTAGGGTTGGTGATCGAAAGCAAGTTCCTATATATGAGCACTATCCATAGTTGACTCTAAAAGAGAGAATAAAACATTATAAAAGGGTTAATGATGCCTTATTTTATAGGTAAATTTGTATTTTTGACAAGGACCTTGAGAAAAAGAGATTTTTAGATGTAGCATGAACACAAGTCAATAAGGTTGGTTTCATTTTCTTATAATTCCCAACTTTTACCTACATTAGGGTAGGAGGGTTTGATGAATAACTTTATATGCTACCCAGATATCAAAATGACAAGTTGATTTTAATGGATATTTGTTAAGAGATGATGAGTGTGCACAAGAAACAATCATATGCCCACAAATCTATTTTCAAGTTTACAATCAATATTGGTCAATATACAGTCTTTACCACTCCAAAGTCTAAGATAATGGAAACTAAATTATAGTGGATCACTCTTAAGAGATTCAAGAGCAAGGAAAAATTTGAATAATGAAGATGAAATAAAATCTCAAAATGAACTACACTCATGTACACAAAATAGAAGACATTTGGGCAAAGTGTATAATAGAGGAAGATGTGAGAAATTTGGATTACATCCATCTCACTATAGATCAAATTGTTAATTTTAAAATGGTTGACATTCCTGAAGGATTGATAAATGATGGGAATATATTGGATCTATCAACTATGGAGTCCATTTCAACCCTAAGTTAAAAATAAAGTTACCAAGACATTTTTAACATGAAATATTTAGTTTTTACAATGGTGGGATGAATTTTAACCACTTACCCTATTTTTGGCACATTTTTGGAAAGTGGGTATGATTTAAAGGTGTTGAGAAAATTGAGAGATTATGTGGTTGAATACTCCATTATTTTTTGCCTTATTTTTTAGGGATATGGTTATCTCTATGGTTATGGCACATTTTTCAAGGGATTTTGAAAAGTATAAATAGAGGTGATTGGAAACACATTATTCATTGCATTTTTCATCTCATTTTAAGCTCTATAATTCTCTTTTTGATCAGTGTGATCGGGTTTGAGGTGTAGCTTAGCATCTCTAGAATTCTGGTGTGAATTCAGGTTGGAGAAAGTTATCTTTGTAAGAGGTTTTTTGTTGAGAGTTGTTTTGTACTCTTGTATATAATATTACAGAAAGATTCTTGGTGGACGTAGCCTATATTGGGTGAACCACATTATATCAATGTTATGTGTGCATTTTTTTAGATCTAAATTTTATTTCATATGGATCTATTGCTATGATTCTAAAGAATGAATTCCATGTTATATATTTTATTGAATAATTAATCACTTATTCCTAACAACTGGTATTAGAGTTATATTTAGTGGTTTTATTAAAGTGATGAATCATAGGGAAAGATAATAGCTTGAGTGGGAGTTATGGTAGATAACTGTAGATCTAGAGTTAAAAAAATCAATGGGTAAAATTTCATATTATGGAAGATGCAGATGGAGGATTACTTATTTTAGAAAGATATTCATCTCCCTTTGATGGGGAAAATAGGCCAACCTTTAGGTATGAATCAAGAAGATTGAAATTTTATCGATAAGAAAGCACTGGGATCCATACGGTAGTGCCTTGAATCTTTGGTTGCCTTAAATATTTGAGAGGAGATGACCACATTTGGTTTGATGAAGAAATTAGGGGAGTTATATTGAAAACCCTCTACCTCTAATAATATATTTTTGATGAAAAGGTTATTTAATATGAAAATGTTTGAAAATGGTTCTGTAACTAATCATTTGAATGATTTTAATACAGTTGTGAGTATGCTAACTTATATTGGTATTAAATTTGAATATGAAGTTAAGGATTTATTGATTTTGTGCTTCATACCTGATAGTTGAGATAGCCTAGTTATGGCTATGGTTAATAGCATCTCTGCTAAGGTAAGTTTAAAGTTTGAGGATGTTATAGGTATGATTATTAGTGAGGAAATGTGAAGGAAGAGCAATAAGAATCATCTTTAGGGAATGCTTTGATGGTGGAGACTAGAAGGAGACAAAAGGAAAGAAGAAAAGGAAACCATGGAAAGTCAAAGGGTTCGAGAAGATCTAACTCTAGAGTCAATATGGTGTATTGGCACTATGGGAAATGTGGACACACAAAAAAGTAATGTTGGGAACTTTAGGACAATAAAACCAACATGAGGAGACCAAGGAGGTAAATATGATAATAGGTACTATTAGTCAGGATGCTTTAATTATTTCTTTGGATAATGTTTCTAAATCTTGGGTATTAGATTCAAGGGCTTCTTTTCATGCCACCCCACATATGCATCATTTTATTGATTATGTTTAAGGAAATTTTGGACATGTTTATCTTTGTGATGATGAACCTTACAATATATTAGGGAAAGGTTTTGTTTAGGTGAATATGAATAATGGTAACACATGGCTACTAAAGGATGTAAAACATGTTCCATAGTTAAGGTGGAATTTAATATTAGTTGGGTAGTTAGATAGTGAAGGTTGTTTGGTGTTGTTTACAATAGACTCTTGGAAAGTTACCAAGAGTACTCTTGTGATTTTGAGAGGTAAGAAAATTGGCACTTTGTATTTGACTAGTAGTGTTGATCATTGTAATTTAGTTTTTGTAGATAGAGATGAAACTTTGTGGCACTACAGGCTTGGTCATATGAGCTAGAAGGGCATGCAGATATTGAAAGACAAGTTTCCCAAATTAAAACAAGTTGATTTAGACTTTTATGATTATTTTTTGTATGGGAATTATAACCATGTTAGGTTATTGAGGGTTGGACCTATGAAGAAGGAGAATAAGTTGGGGTTGGTTCACTCAGATGTATGAGGGCCAACTCAGGTATCTTCTATTGGTGGTTTAAATTATTATGTTACGTTTATTGATGATACAACTAGGAAAGTTTGGGTTTATTGAATTAAGAAGAAATATGATGTATTTAAAACATTCAAAAGATGGAAATATTTGGTTGAGAATGAAATAGGTCTCAATTTGAAATGTCTCGGGTCAAATAATGGAGGTGAATATTATAGTAAAGCATTTGATTATTACTATTCATAGAATGGGATTTGTAAAAAAAGGATAGTTACAAGGACACCATTGGATAATGGAGTGTCAAAGAGGATGAATAGAATAATCATATAATGTGCTAGGAGCATGAGGTTACATGTAGAGTTACCCCTAATGTTTTTGGCAAAAATAGTTAGCACAATAGTATATCTTATTAATAGAAGACCTTCAGTGCTTTTGGATGGAGACATACCTAAGGAAGCTTGGTTTGTTAAGAAATTTAATTATTATTCTTAGGGTCTTTGGATGCAAGACATTAGTTAATGTTCCTAAGAAAGATAGGACCAATTTAGAAGCTAAGTCTGAGAGATACACCTTTAATGGTTATGGTGTGGATGACTTTGGTTCTCAGGTTTAGAGCCTTAGAGATAAGAAAATATTCTAGTCTAAGGATTTTGTCTTTAAAATAAAAAATCATGAATAAGGATCAATTACAGGAATAGGAACAAAAAGAGTACAAATTGTTGGATGATATTATGAATGGTAAGATGTCTAAGGAGATAGTTCATGAACCTCCAACATAAGAACCCCAAACTCTTATAGTAAGGAGGTCTTCTAGGGTTAAAAAATATCCTAAAAATTTTCCCCAATATTTGAGTTATTTGTTACTTATTGAAAGTGGAGAAATATAATGTTTTGAGGAAGTAATGTAGGTGAATTCTAGGGAGAAGTGGGAGCAAGCCATGGAAGAGGAACATAGTTCTCTCATGGAGAACTAGATGTGGGATTTGTTGAAACTACCCAAGGTTAAGAGAGCATTATAGAACAAGTGGTATACAAAATCAAAGAAGAGGATGAAGCAAGGAAAAGGTATAAGGCTTAGTTGGTGGTCAAGGGGTTTGCATAGAAGAAAGGTATTGATTTTGATGAGATTTTTTCTCATGTTGTTAAGATGAATTCTATTAGAACTATGTTTGGTATGGTTGTAATAAAGGATTTGCACTTAGAATAATTAAACGTGAAGTCTACATTCCTTCATGGTGATTTGGAGGAGGAATTATATATGGAGCAGCCACAAGGTTATGAGGTTAAAGGAACGAATAAATTGGTGTGCAAACTAAAGACAAGATTTTGTGGCCTGAAACAAGCTCCATGACAATGGTATAAGAAGTTTGACAATTTTATGTTGGAAAAAGGTTACTCCAAGTGTCATTATAACCATTGCATGAAAGTCAAGAGATTTGAGGATGGTAATTATATTATTATATGTTTGTATGTAGATGACATGTTGGTTGTAGGAAAGAACATGAAATAGATTCAAGTACTCAAGAAGTAGCTTGGTGATTCCTTTTCTATGAAGGATTTGGGTGTAATGAAGCAAATCCTTAGTGTGAGGATAACTTGGGATAAGAAGGAGAGGAAGTTTATCTTATCCTAGGAAGAGTATGTGAAAAAAAATTTAGAGAGGTTTAGTATGTAGGATGATATGCCGGTTGGGATTCCTTTGGTAGGCCATTTCAGATTATCAATGGAACAATGTCCCAAGACAAAATAAGAAAAGATAAAGATGTCCAAGGTACCTTAATCATTAGTGGTTAGTTGCCTAATGTATGCTATGGTTTTTACTAGGATAGATATTTCCCATGAAGTGGGAGTAGTAAGTAGGTACATGAGTAATCTAGGTTATGAGCACTGGCAAGCAATAAAATGGATTCTTTGATATTTGAGAGGAACCATGGGTATAACATTATGTTTTGGTGGATCAAACACCACTTTACATGCTTATGTGGACTTGAATATGGTTGGTGATGTTGATAGTAGGAGGATTATGATAGGTTATGTATTTACTATTGAGGATACAATGGTTATTTAGATTTATTGGATACAGAAGGTTGTGGCTTTATCAACCATGGGGTTGAGTATGTTGTTACTGCAGAGGCTACCAAGGAGATGATTTGGTTATAATAGTTAATGAGTTGAGGCATAAAATGAAGTTATGGGATTACATAATTATAGTCATAGTGATATACATTTATCTAGTAACTCCACTTTTCACTCAAAGATGAAGCACATATAGTTGTGGTATCATTTCATCAGGACAACTTTAGAGGAAAACATGGTGAAGCTAGAGAAGTTACATACGAGGTAAAATTTTGTAGATATGATGACCAAGGTAGTCACATTGGAGAAGTTTAGGTTATGTTTAGATTTGGTTGGTCTTCATGAAGATCATGGAGGAGTGTTAAATTTTTTTCAAGGAGAAATGAACTCCAAGTGGGAGATTGTTGAATATGGAGTCCATTTCAACACTCAGGTAAAAATAAAGTTACCAAGACATTTTTAACATGAAATATTTAACTTTTACAAGGGTGGGATGAATTTTAACCACTTTCCCTATTTTTTTCATGGTTTTGGGAAGTGGGTATGATTTAAAGGTGTTGAGAGAATCGAGGGATTATGTGGTTGAAACCTCCTTTATTTTTTGCCTTATTTTATGTGAATATGGTTATCTCTATTTTTATGGCACATTTTTTAAGGGATTTTGAAAATTATAAATAGGGGTGAGGGGTAACATATTATTTATTGCATTTTTCATCTCATTTGAGCTCTGTAATCCTTTCTTTGGTTGATGTGATCGGGTTTGAGGTGTAGCTTAGCATCTCAGGAATTCTAGTGTGAATTTGGGTTGGAAAAAGTTATCTATGTAAGAGGTTTTTTGTTGAGAGTTTTTTTGTCCTCTTGTTTATAATATTATAAATAGCTTCTTGGTGGACTTAGCCCACATTAGGTGCACCATGTTATATCAATGTAATGTGTTTATTTGCTTAGTTCTAAATTTTCTTTTATATGTCTCTGCTATTGTGATTCTAAGGAATGAATTTTGTGTTATATATTTTATTTCATAATTAATCACTTATTCCTAATAGGATATATTATATGAGATTAATCATGTTGCTTCAACTCCTCTTCCCCTAATTTTAGGGTTGGTAAAGGATCCACTACCATTAGAAATAGATTCTAACTTATTCTTGCAAAGACCAATGCTTGGTTGGAAGGAAAGGATATTAGATTAAATCCATTCAAAATTAGGTCCAAGGAAGAGTATGATGAAAATAATGCTAAAAATCAGATAAGGACAAAGAATAAGGAAGATGCCTCCAACTCTACATAGAAGGTGAAGTTTGTTTTCAAGAGCAAAGTCAAAGGAAAAAAGCAAGGACACTAATATAGATAAAAATGTTCAGGTAGAGACACGAGAAAATCCTACTTCAAGTGAAGCATCAACATAGTAGGTGACTTATAAATTAAAAACTTCTTAGGTATCATCTCCACTCTTCCCCTTACCACTCCTACTGCACAAATTATTTCTACAGTGCCTCTTTAGAACATTATTTCATCCCATCCTTCACCCACTAGTGTTACACTTTTCCAAGTTCCTTCTCAGAGCACATTGGACCAAGTATTTGACTTCATTTCTAATTTTACTAGTCCTTCAAAGTCATTAGAATAACCCACCAATCTATGTTTCATCCAAAAAGTCATTAATAAGTTCATATCTAACTCATCTTCCAAATTGGAAACTTAAGTCCCATCTGATCTTGTATTAAACTTGCTAATGGGAACCAAATTTTCTATCATACCAACCCAAAATCCACCTATCATAACCACCACTCCATCGGTATCCATTCCATTATTGAATACCTCTGATCCACCTTGCATTACACTCACCTCATAAACTATTGATCTTCTCTCAACCTCACAATCCTTGACATCATCTATACAAGCAAATTCATCAATCCTTCCCCCTTGGATAATTTCTTAAACACCTAAGAAGAAGAAATAAGTTGTATCCCTATATGATTTGGACTTCAGTCAATTGGTGCCAGTAAATCAAAAGATATCAAAAAATTCTAAAAAAATATAAAGGGTGATCTTCAATTTTGGTAATAAGTATGTTGAGGTTGCAGTTCCTCTAGAAAGGAAAAAAAATTGAAGATATCCAATAATTTGAATATATAATAGGATGGATAGATCTTGGTAAGAAAATGCACAAAAGTTCAAAATAAAGTCGATAGATAGAAATGGCATCCTTGAGAGATATGACAAGTACAAGGTAATCAAGGATCAACTCAAAGCATAGGTAAAACAATTGACATCATTTATACTAAATATCACATAATCTTCTGAGCTAGTAGATCCTATTGGGAGTGAGGCCATAGAAAGGCAATTCAATAGGCAAAAAATATTAGGTCATAAGGCTAGGCAATTAGTGCCTAGATAGAGAGATTGTTAATGCAAGGTGCTCAATGGTTATGCTCTGTCATTAAATTTATTAATAACTTGAGTGAGATAAAAATGGAAATACGAAAAACACTTGACACACTCTCTCAACACTTGTAGTTAACATAAAATTATTTTCACACATGAACCCAGCTACGCTAGTTCAAGATGGAACTTTTGATTGAGAAAAAAGTTATTCCAAATAGGAAGATGTTTTATAATATAGAGAGGAAATAAAGAACAAGAAAGAAGTCCTCTAGAATTTAATTAAGGATCTTGAAGAATCCTAAGACATGTGTAATAACAAGGGGCTAGACTTTATAGATAAGATTGGAAAACTTATTTTTTAGGTGAAATATGACTCTCAAAACATCCTTCTTGTGGAAATAGTCATTCAAGAGTTCACTTCCTTGGATCGTACATAGATCAAGATAGGAACATTCATACTAGAATCTATCGACAAGATAATTGAGTTTTAAGTTATAATGGATAAATTGTGAAGAATTTTGGATAAGATCAAGGGTTTAACAGTCAACCTAGTAGACTCCATCATAAGAGTCATCACCATTTCCAAAAATACATTAGGGCCAGATAACAATGAGGTCCATGAAGCCCTGAAGAGATACGAGGAAAATCTAGAGAAGAACAAAAAGGAAGAAATTACTTTGTCTATGGACACTTATTTTATTGCATAATTTTTATATGTAGTTTTATTTAGAGTAATGTATATGTAAGAAAAGTACATAGTCTTAAGTAAAATTGGACTCTATCAAGAATAAGTCAACGTAGTTATGTTTTTCCTATTTTTGTTCATATCTCCTCTTTATAAATAAGAGGATGGTATTTTGTAAATGTGTGATCACCAAGGCTATAGAAAAGAAATGATGTTGGATTGATAAGTAATTTTTTAAACTTTGTAATCAAATTATAAATATCGAATTCCATCAATACAAGAAAATTAAGTGATATTTATAAATCTGTGTTGGAATAAACTTGTGGTTTATTGGAAATATTCTTACGTCTTTTCCATTTCATTTTATTGTGTTTTTAATTGGATTGTGGTGTGAATTTCTATAAATTAGAAGGTGATAGGAAGCTGATTTTGAAGTCTTTTGAGATACAATATCGTTATTAGGTTTGTGTTCATTATTTCAAGTGACTTACTATGGAGACTTTGGAACACAAGTTATTTTATTTGATGATTTAATATTTTTTGGAAATAAGGTGAAGAGTTTGGGCTACACAATCTGAATATCATTTATAATTAATCCAATAAGTAATTTTATGTTTTCATAATATGTTGTAAGGAACAAAAGGAAGTTTGTAAGTGATCATCAATTCTAAAAGAAGAGAATTGGATGATATGATAACACCTACTTTGATAAAATTAGTGTAAATAAGTGTAAATAATTACTTCTTGTTTTAGTTAGAAATAAGAAGGGAGCCTCCCCTTTCCTTAAGGAGAGATTTTATCTCATCACACTATGGTTGAAAGTACCATTCTATTACCATTTTTTTGGTGATAAAATATTCACCCAACATGTTGTATGCATGAACAAGATAATTTGGTGCATAGGTGAACATGTAATCCTTCATGATGAAACTTATTAGTATGAAGTTAATTAATTAATTAAATAATTCCCCTTGAAATTAAGATTCTAATATTGTAAAATTTATTCTTGCATAATAAATTCATGTTTTTAGGTGTGGCTAGAATTGCTTATGTAAGTGTGTAAATGGAATAAATAATACCTAGATTGTAATGTAACTTGGTAGTATTGACTTTAAGGTATTTTTTAATGCATTGGATATTCACCAATACTGGTCATTATATTGATTCCATGTATGGCTACCACTATATCATTATTGGTTAGATAATGACTTAACTCATTTGCATCTTTGTCCTTTTGTTCTAATTGTGGAAGGCATGTATATGCATTAATTTCAATCTCTTCTTTGAGATTTTTTTTTCCTGTGGTGTGCATATGAGTCTTATCATAATCCATATGTACTCAAATAGATAGTTGGTTGCTCTATGTGTTTATCAAGATGGGTATTATGCCTGATTGTCAGGTAGGACCATGGTCTATTTGGTCCCCATATCTTTGGACTTGTTTTGATCCATTAATTTCATATAAGGTTAATTTTAACCTTTCTAGTTAATAATATATGGTTATATTATGTTGGTACCACTTGCTTTGGTAAGTGAGGTTTGGGTCTGTTATACATACAATGCATACTTTGATATGCAACTTCAAAAAAAAATTGAGGTTGTTTCACATGGACCAAATCAAAACTCAAATGGATTAACTTCCATAATGTATATGTTGGGATCAACTTATAAAATTAACTTGGACAAACCTTATCTATGTACCAATGTCATATTCTTAAAGCTTAGTGATTCAACATGTTCTTCTTTAACCCAACTCGTTTTGTCCTAGTATTTTATTGACTTAGGGTCTAAAACTATAGCATGTACTTTGTTAATCAATATGTAATGACAAAACTTTCTAATTGATTTCACAAATATGTAGGTTTTTTAATCCAACATCGGGTTCTTTAGTTTAGTTTCTTTTAAATATGTTCTCATAAAGGCTACGAGGTGCTCTACATATTTAAATATTTGTGTTAACATAATTATAATTATATGATTAGAGGTAAAAGAGTAAAGATAAAAATACTTAGCATAATCTAGACTAACTAACACTGGTGATTTCATAATTGTATTTTTGATCTCTTGAAATTCCCTCTTTGGAGAATTATCCCATTCTACCTTAGCTCCATGTTTTAACATGGCATTCATAGGTCTAGTGACCTCATCAAAACCTAAAATAAACTTTCATACAAAGTTAATTTTTCCAAAAAAATATTTCAGCTCTTTTTTACTATTTGATATCTAAATTTTTGAAATAACACTTTCTCACTTAGGTTTGATTGACATACTTTCTTTGGTGATAACGTGACCAAGAATCTTACCTTACATTGCACAAAAAATACATTTTTTTGGGGTGAGTGATATGTCAAACCTTATATAGTGTTCAAATACATTTTTTAGATGACTCAAGTGATCTGATATAAATTTGGAGAATATAATTAATTCATCCATATATCCTATTATTCACTTACCAATTAGCCATTTGAAAGTAGTTTCCATAGCTCGTTGAAATGTATTACAAGCATGAAGTAAATCAAATGACATTTTCTTGTAGGTGTAGGTGCCCCACTTGATGGTGAATGTTATTTTTTTATCTATCTACCTTATCCACTAAGATCTAATTGTAATATGAGAATCCATATAAAAAGGACATCATCTCATAACTAATGACTTGTTGAATGACTTCATCAAGTAAAGGTAGGGGATATTTGTCTTTATCCAATGCATAATTGAGATATATGAGATCTAAATAATGATGAATCTATCTAAATTTATTCGTAATAGGTACTAAGTTTTCCCCAAGTTGAATGATATAATGGGAAGATAATGCCAATTGATAACATCTTCGATATTTTTTTAGGGTGAGTGGTTTAAAGAATGGATTCATGAGCCTTTAATGCTACCTAAAAGGTCATCAATTAGGCTTCAAAGGAATGTTATGGGCCATAACATGAGGTTCAAACATATTAATTCCATTTTAGCTCAAGGAAATGATATATTCTTAGTGTAATATCATCTTATTCAATTATTGCATCTCTTCATTACTGCATTTAGGTCCAAGCACCAATTTTTAAGGATTTTTGAGTTCCCATGTTGAGAATCCATGTCTCTGGACTTAACTAAGTTTTATTTTATTATTTATATATTATGTTTCCCAAGTCACACATATATATATATATATATATATATATATATATATATATATAATGATAGAATCCCTTTAAAAATATGATTATATTTCAATTGAATCACTTCATTTGAATTATATTGATGTTCCTTGAAATTGAGTCTCTCTTCTTCATCAATTACTTGTGTATTAAAATAATTAGAGTTAGTTAGGAAATCAATAATTTATTTATCATCAAAAGAAACTTGTAAATGTTTAACGTTATCAAGCACATTGGGACAAGGAATTAATTCCAAGGAAAAATTTTCAAGTTAGACTTATCTAATAACATGATATTATCAGCTAAGATAACTAATAGACCAACCATTATATTCTCAACTCTAGGGATGACTAAAATGTTAAAAATTATTAAAAGACTTAATAAAACCCTAAGCATGGTGTTTGTGTTTCTTCAAATAGGAAAGATTACACTTAATTTTTTAATGTATTTTGGTTAACAACTAATTTATAATCACTAAAAAATCTTAATTGATGGACATCAAACCTAATTGCAAACTACATAACCAATATCAAGGCTTCACACTCCATCTCATTTTTAGTACAAGGGAACTATAATCTATAAGCTACAACTTGTCTCTTATAATTGGGATCAATGATAATAATACCAACCCCTTATGCTTTCTTGAAATGTGCTCTATCTAAATATAGTGATCATATACTTTGATTTTGATCATGATCAGACCTTTTGTTCTTTCTTGGTTTGGTTGACAAATTATATATGCCTACCTCTATATAAGTGAAGTTATTCATTGATTTCATTGTATTATATTACCATATATATCATTCATGGCTCTCTATAAATTATAATTTGATTTTCCATTCCCTTTCATAGAAATCACATGTGGGAAATTTTAATTAATATGATGAATTCTATTTTAAATGCACATGAAATTCTATTTCATGATTCAAGTTGGAATGAGAGAAAAAATTACAATATAAAATCCAAAAAAGGTTGTTCATTTCAAATTTCCAATGTGAATCTTCATATTCTTATAGGAATGGATAACTTATTGAATAAAATAAAAACAAGACACCTATGTTCAACACCTAGGCTTAATAACAACTATATACAATATTGTTACATCCCCCTTAATCTATAGGGGTATTTTTTAGACCAAGCATTACTTTAGACTATAAACTATGAAAAACAAGATTATAGATAAAAAATATAAATAAAGCATTCATGTTGTGTTTCTCAAATTATAATTTTTAAATTTTGCAAATAAACTTGACTGGGTCGATGAAGTCTCCAAAACCTGTGTGCTAAAAATAACATATGAATATAGTTGACTAGTTTGATAGTCTATAAATATGTATGTTAAAAAAGAGAATTGAGAATAGAGTTGATTGGCTGGATAAAGTCTACAATCCTATGGTTGAATAAGAGAACTGTGTCAAGCTAATCAATCTATTCACTTGTATTTCAAAAATAATTACATAGAAAAAACAAAGTTGATTTGGAGAGATTGTGTGTTAAACTATATAAATAGGTTCAATATAGTAATATAAATATATATATATATATATATATATATAATATGATAATAAAATGAATACATGAAATAAAACCTACAATTGTTAGATTATCATCGGGTTCACAAGATGTATACAAGGGAAAATGTAACTGATAAACAAATTAATCCTAGCTCAAAGAATATAAATCACACTTATAGTTCCACTTGTCAATATATCTATATAATTAGGGTCATGAGCAAGATGGATCTGCTAGACCTAACCAAGGCATCCCTTATCATAATAATGTCACTATAGAGGGTTATAAAGCCTTTAATCAAATAAAAACATATGACAACCCTAGTTAGTTCCTATATTTTCTATATATTCACAAAGTAAATTAAAATCTAACCTAGTTCTCACCAAAGCTTGTGGAAAAAAATGAGGGTAATAAACATAAAATCAAACATGCATATAAGATTTATACTTGAGCCAATGTATAGGAAATCCTAATGAATGGGAGAGAGAAGCATATAAGCTAACAAATGCAAATCTATCTACTTTAAAAAGGAGCAAGATTTTGGAATACTTACCTTTGAAGATGAACCTAATGAGCCTCAATCTCTCCTTTGGACAAGGTTCTTCATAAGAGGTTCTTGTGGTATGTAAGGATAACATGGATAGTCAAATCTAGGCTACATAACTTATCTATGCACCCAACATACTTATGCACAAGACAAGATTTGTATCTATAAGTGTAGTATTGAAACCCTAAGCAATATTCCTCAAGTAGAAAGGTAGATAAGTATATGTGCAATGTATGATGTTCTTGTTCTTCCTTCTCTTTAAAATGATGAAAAAATGTGTATATATAGTTGAATCTAACCCTAAACCTTTCCAAAAGTTTAGCAGACAATGTTGAGCCTATTCGACCTTATATCATTAATTAATAAATCAAGTTAGGTACCAGACTAGGTCATCCAAGATTGATAGAGTCATGTATTTTGCTAATATAATTTAAGTACAAGGTCATCCTAGGGTGATGTTGTTTGATAAATGTCAAAAATAGTTTTTTTATCTTAGATAGTGATATGTAAGGCAATGAATTGCTTGGAAAAGTGTGTAAGGGAGGAAGTAGAGATTTGGGAAGTGTATAGGAGATGTTTTGTGTAAATTATAAGTGGTGGTATAGGGAAAAATAATATTATGAAGTACCAATAGTCTACCCATCCCTTTCCCAGTGCACCCTTTAAGTCATGCACTTAGATAGATTGATACTCAACAAGTTCCTATAAGAGAGAAAGAATCATTATTTGATAAAGTTTGAAAATATTATGTGTATACATATTCCCCACTCAAAACTCATCACATGTCATGCAAGTGTAACATGGGATGGTGCTTTGGGCAAATAACATAACATCACATAACACTAAAGCTAATTAAATTACAGTAAGAAGCAAATAAGATAAATAAAAGGACAAAATTGAAAAATACATACCTTTACTTACCTTAGTGATGTAGAAAATCAAGGAAGTGAAATAAATGTGAAGGCGTCCAATTTGGGGAAATTACGAGACCTTGTAAAATTAGTGAAAAAATAATTTTTTTGTAAAATATACATGTAACATGTGAAATATTATATATAATGTCAAGATTCTAAAACATCTTACAGTTTAGAAAAAGAGCTAGTGTAATAATAGTTATGAATGAAAAATGGAATCTAGTTGTAAATATTTGACATGTAAATAAGTTTGAATAGTAAATAAAAATAGGGTGAAAATAAATTCATTTGTTATTTTACTATCTAAGTGAATATTATTCTGATAGACCTAGTTTGAGCCTTGAAAGTGACCATGGTGAGGAGATGACACATATGATGTAAATAATGCGTAGTGGTTGCAGTGGAATCAACATAGGTAAGGAAAGCAATAATTTTAATTTTTTGAGAAATTTTAATTGAAATTAATCTAAATATAGAAAATTAGATGGCAGTCAAAATCTAGATACTAAAACTAAACCTAATAAATTTTTAGGTAGATAAGGGGTAGAACTGGGTACTTCATAAAAAATGATCAGACTAATAAATGCCTAAGGCATTTATGGTAAATGGTGAAAAAGTCACCACAAAACTAAGAATAAATTCATCCATATCAACTTAGTTTGTAAGGCAATAAAATTCTAGGGGGTGACTGCATAGCAGTGAGCTAATGTAGTATTATTGGAGATGGTCGACTACATAGTAGTGGGATGATCTAGTTGAGAACAAGTAAATGGTTGAAATATTACACTATAGGTGATGTAGTACATAATATTTGGCTTCTATATTTTGTTAAATGAGTCCAATTGTGTACTATAAGGCTGATATAGTATGCTAGAGTTGAAAAAAGGCCAATTTTGTATAAAACAGGCTAATAGTGTCTGGAAGAATGGGCCAATTGCATAACAGTGGGATAATGTAGTGTGGAAAGACTATGATCATGTTTATTTAGTATTAAATAGGTTGATTGTGTAGGAAAAAGGAAAAAAATATAGAAATAATTCAAACAAGCTGATGAAGTAGTTAATTTATAATTTTTTAAGAATAGTTAAGAATGTATTTTGTTATTATGACCTCAAGATCTAATACATTATCTATTGTTTGATACTTTTTAGAGACATTAGAGATTTTTGCACCTAATGGATGCATCCTAACTACTAGATTTATTAGATTGGTTTTCAGACATGGGTAGAGCTTGATTGGTTGCCTTGGGTATTAGAGTCATCATAGAGATGAGATGGATCCTGTTGAGTCTTGATCTCATTTTCATGTTCTTGGGAACATGGTAATGATTGAAAAAAAAATTGATGGGAAGTGGAAAAGGATACTATAGGGGTGGTTATCACATTGGAGGATGTCCATGCATTGTTTGGATTTCCTATTGATGAGACATCAATGATTTTTATATACCTAAGTTAGAGGATGAGATATGAATCTTAGCCTAATGGGTGACATGCTCAGATAAGATCTATCTTGGGTTAAGTGTTAGCTTATTTTATGTTTATCTTGAGGCCATTTCATATATCTATAATGTTGTGATAAGGCTTGTGACAACATGAGTACTATGTCACAAATCAGATGGCAAGGTACCACTATATGTGATAGCCTTCTATAAATCTATCATGGACTAGGGATATTTATATGATTTAGGATATGTCATTTGATCTAGATCATGCATGATATGTATGGGATATTGACCCAAGGGTAGAAGATGATGGGTCCTATCATTCTTCTGATCACATGGATCTATAATAGATTCCTTATGTATCAATCAACTAGGTTATCCCATGCGATCGATGATAGGTAACCTCAAGTTTTTTGATAGAGGGAGGACCATGTAGCATGAGTTGTACCCCATGTTCTAACTTTATAGACTATCACATGAGGGAAAATTATGTGGCAGTCATACACTCACATAGATACTATATGGTTGAGTTAGGCCACTATTGTTAAAGGTTTGACATGTGTGTAGATCATGATCCACTACACTTCATGGGTGGAGCCTCAAATAGTGGCTCATGTACCCAGATAGTTGGGGATACCACATATAGTGGATTTTCTAGTATTTATTGCTTATTAAGCATGACATTCTAGAAAGACAAGAGGTGATGCAGGAGCATCTAAAATAGCACCATGGAGGACCAGTTGCAAATGCAAATGATATTCTAGCATGAAAATTTCAAATTCTGGCTTTCCCTCCAAATTGTGAGATTTCAAAATTTCACCTTGAAAGTAAAATGTAATTATCAAAAAGTGAAATTAAAAAGGTGAAAAATGATAGTTAGATTGTTGAGGAAATAAAGGGGAAATGGTTGAAACTATTTTCAACCTTAGTAAATTGTTAAAACTTCAAAACAATCTTTTGTTGCCTAAAGCCCAATTTGGGCGTAGAAGTTGGCATAGGAGATTCTTAAAAAAAAAAAAGAGAAAACAAGAATAATTCATTAAGGAGAGAGGATGAGAAGAGAAGAGAGGAGAGAGAGATGTAGAGGAGAGAAGAGAAGAGAGGAAAAGACCTCTCTCATCCAAGGGAAGAGATACAAAAAGAAGAGGATCTCAAAGGATGAAGAATGAAGGAGAAAGAAAAGTTGCAGGTGGAATCCAAGACTAAGCATGGAGGTGTCTATAAAGATTTCATAAATAATGAATATTCTTGTAAGTAATCCTATTGAAAAAGGAAAGAAAAGAAGTTTGATTTCCATGATTTTGTTGTGGTTTCCTTTATAGAATCTTGGCTTCAAAATGACAGGCTTGTGTAAGTGTGTGTGTATGTGTGTGATGGTTCTCCATAGAACATAAAGAAAGACTAGTTATTTTGTATGATGGGAGCAAATAAAAACTAATATTATGTTACTAAGAGGTCTTAAGAACGTTGAAAGCTAGATGAATCCTAAACAAAATTCTAAATAGGGTATTCAGGCCTGTATACTTACAGCCCACTGTCCAAGGTAGAATCCTCGTATAAATGTTTGTATGAAGTCTATAATGGTATTGAAATAAGCCTATAAGGCAGGTATAAACTTAAGAGAAGGAGAAACAGGCTTATAAACCACTTTGATACCCCAAAATCTCCAACTGTTGGTTCTCAGCCTATAGTGGACAGAATACAGTCAATGATAAGAGAGATGTATGTTTTTGCATAGAAAATGTATTGAAAAGGTTCATATTTGATATGAATATATGATTGGGTAATATGTTCAAGATAGTGACATGTTTGTATATCAGCTTGAAAGTCAATTTCCAAATAAAAAGAGAAACAAATAATAAACCCTGTTGACTGTTATGAAAATACAGTCAAAGCCACTGAGTTGTTGAGCATTAGAAAGCTTAGGAGGTTGATATGAATTGGCTGATGATTGGAAAAGGTGTAGGAAACCAATACAGACCTTTTAGAATTTATTATAACCCTTGAAACAACCTATAACACTTCCAGTAAAAATAATAAGTTCTCGGCTTGTGACTGTCATGGGGAAATTCTGAATTAGGTTCAAACCCTCAAAATGAGTTTTAAAGCTTGAAAACTCTTGAAACTTTGTAATTTGACCCTTGATGATGTTATAAAACTGTTGGAAGTGGTTTAAAAGTGATATAGTACGGATAAGTATAGAAAAAGACAATTGCCAAGTGGATCCTAGGTGTATGTGAAAGAAAGAGCATAGGCCAATAGGGAAAAAGTGAATTTCTCCAAAGAAGTGCCCTAAAAAATGATTGATTCACATATAAGAAGATAATGGGTATCTGGAATGGTGCTTGGTTTCATTATTGAGTCAACCTATATATAGTTATGGCCAATAAATAGGAAAAACAGGGCTATAAGGAATGCTTGAACTAAATAGCCCTGTATATGAAGTTAGCTCACAGTTGATGGTTACAGAGTTGTGTAAGGTCAGTTTCATCAATAGGGAGAGGAGGCATAGGGGTACATGTTGGTATGATGCCATGTATTTGAGTGTGGGAGATGTGGGAGGATAATGAGGACCACAAGAGAGGTGAAAGTGACCATCATGAGCTCACCAGATATGGATACATTGTAAATTTAATGAGACACATGCACTAGCTATCTCATAGGTGTATCTTATAATATCAACAAGACATAATTTATCAATAGAGAGACCACTAGGGATGAGGTCATGATGATCTCAATTAGTGACTCCTAGTTTTGCATTTATGTAGAGGTAGTCGATGGAGGAGGTGATCAATTGGTGAGCAGATGGTGATACAGTGGTCAGAGATATCAGCACTAGTGAGAAATGTTTTGATTTAGTTTAAGTTTTTGATTATTTTATGATATATAAATCATTTTATATATATACACACACATGTAATCAAATATTGTTTTAAATGTTATCATTGATGTCAAAGGTCTAGCATTGGTAAAAAAGGCCCCATTGCATTTAATGGTGTTTTTAATTTTCATATCCTGGCTAATGTGTGTTAATATTTATTTAATATTAAAAAATATATTTTTGGTTGCATATAATTCAAAATAGGGCCCATGGATAAGTCAAAGAGTCATGGGGTAAATACCAAAGAGGAATGGGATGCATTTTCTCATGAAGATTCATCTTGAGGAATTCCAAGAGTCACCAAGTGAAGACAAAAGAGGGTATGGCACATTTTTCCATGAAGGGACATTTTGAGGAATACAAAAATTCACCAAGATAAAGACAAAAGAGGAAAGGATGCATTTAATAATGAAGGGTCACTATGTGACTTTTCAAATGCAAAGATATGAAGGATCATGCAAATTTAGTGCCATTTTTCATGAGGATTGAAGGGTCACAAAGGATGAATGACAAAGGTCATTTGAAAAGATATAAATAAAAGCTTGAGAATCCATTTTTGATATCCAAGAGAGTGCATGGTTTTGTAATTATTCTATATAAGAAAAGAGGAGAGAGAAATAGGAGATATTGTAGAGTTATATCATTTTTTGAGTAAGCAACATTGAGAGATAGTGTTTTTAATACACAATAGGGGTCGGTGATCCTGTGGGTTAGTGCTCACAAATATTTTATATGTTGGTGCTTGGAAAAGGGGTTAGTGATCCTACAAGTTGGTTCTTATAAAAAAATTTAATATGATTTGGTGATCATTCATATACTTGAGATTGTTCTCTACGGTTTTTTCCACTTTGGTTTTCAACATAAAAATTTGATCTCTCTCTCTCTCTCTCTCTCTCTCTCTCTCTCTCTCTCTCTCTCTCTCTCTCTCTCTCTCTCTCTCTCTCTCTCTCTCTCTCTCTCTCTCTCTCTCTCTCTCTCTCTCTCTCACGTGTTGTGCATGTTAATGTTTCAGTTATATTGCATATCTTGAATGTGTGATTAAGTTTTTAAAGAAAATAAATTAGATTAAGTAAAATATATATAACATACTGATTAACCCCTGACCTTCTTAGTATATTTTGTGCTTAATAAATGTATATTTAGTTTTTGGTTTTGTAGATACTATTGTAGAGGAGGAGGTCAGATGGGGAGCCCTAATTATGGTTACACATCATGATATATCATGATGGCAAATGTGTAAAAATAAAAGATGAATAAGTATAATAAATAAAAATGGTAAAAAGGTTAACAAATGCTTTCAAACCATGTAAATATTTGAACCAAATTAAAACAAAGAAAAATCATACTATATCACATTGGGAAGTATGAATTTTTGTAAGAAAATTGGAGACACATGAAAAATTAATGGTATAAAAACAAATTGATGATATAGTCAATCAATCCTACTAAATTGAGTTGGGAAGTATGAAAAAAAATTAAGTGTAAATCAAATTAATCATATTAATTCAAGATAGGAAGTATGAGAAATTAAATAAAATAGTTTTAAACATACATGGAATAATAAAATAAGAAGATAAAAGTGAAGGTTTTATGAAGTAAGCATAAAACATACTAAATCAAGATGATAAGTATGTCAATGATGTTTAAATCATAATATAACACAAATTATCTCAAATTTGAAGGATGTATTTTTATTGTGACTTGGTTATAGAATGAACTAGGTATTGGAATATTTTATGAGGAAGGCCTAGTCTTATCCATGGATTTACATTGTAACTTAATAAATGGAACACCAATGAGGTGCAAAAAAATGTGAGAATGATTTAAAAGATGATTTTAATGTGGTAATTTATAAGGATGGATTTGTCCTATCCATGGTATTACACTACAACTCACAAGGGGAACACCAATGAGGTGAATAGTAGTAAGAAAATATTTTATTATGGTAATTTGTGAGGAGAACCTAGTCCTATTGATGGTTTTATCTTACAACACACAAAGGGAAACCCTATGGGGTATGATTAATTAATAAAACAATATATCTCAAGGGGAAATATTAGGAATGTTTTAATGAAAGAGGGAATGTAAAAATCATGACATATGTTTATATGAGATGACTTTAGGAAACATAAGGCATACTAGGTATAAAGGAGAGACAATAAGAGTCTAGTGATCAACAAAATACAAAGGATACCTGCTCATAATAAGCAAAAAACTATATATGAAAATAAGTGAGATACTAAGATCAAATCATGAAGGTTATATGAATAAGAAAATTAAAATGGACTTACCTTACCAAAATATGTTCTCTATTCCTCAGGACCTACTACAGAGGCATTAATCTACTGTGAAGACTAGGTACTTATGTGAGAAACTAGGTATTATATATATATATATATATATATATATATATATATATATATATATATATATATATATATATATATATATATATATATATTCTCCTATCCCAATATATTGGCCTATCACACCCCAATAGACCTCAAATCTATCATGAGGCCAACTATGGATTTTGAGATTTAATTAAAAATAGGAAATGTGTTATGAATGTTGTCTTTTGGTGTGATTATACTTATGAATTTATATGTTTCCTTTTGAATCATTGCCTTTTGTTTAAATGATTTGCCTCTTAAATTTTTTATGGATTTTATGCTTCTTCTTCCATACAGATTTAGAATAACCAACATGATTAATATACGTGATACACAAGTTCTCTAAATATTCAAAGATTTGAATGACTAAACACTTAGGTTTACCTATGAGCCAATATGTAATCTCAAGTTTCAACAGTATGTATGTTTAGTATGTGAAATTAAAATAAAGGAAGAAAGGAGATCCAAAGTAGATCGATATATGCTAGTGGTAAAATGAGAAGTATTATTTTCTAACTGATGATATAGTAGAAATAGAATACTAAGCCAATCAAGGCTTGTATAACCAAGTCCCAATAATAATTATCTAATTATTGAGTGAGATAAGGTAGAAAACAATCATTGTAAAAGAAAAAGAATTCATGAAATAAGTAAACTCATAAGTATAAGTGTGAAATCATGAAAAGAATGATAAAAATCCATAAGAAAGATTAAATTAAATGAAACCATATAAATCTCATAAAGTATAATATAGTGATCTATGTGAAATAGATAAGTGAAACTAAATTTGACATATAGTCAAGTGTATAAGATATATAATAATGGATCATAAATCTAATCCAAATCATAACATAAAATAATGTGCAATAACACCATGTTATTTTCAAAAATAATGATTTATTTGATAATAAATATTATCCATGACATCTAAAACATCTCTATAAAGATGAATTTTGATGGCAACCAGAATCTCATTGATCTTCACAAAAAGTTGTGCAAAAACTTCCTTTCATATCTCCTTAAATAAAACTATAGATATAGCTAATGAAGTGTAATGGTCATGATAGATCTCATGCATATCATACTCAAGGAGAGGAGAGGATGTTTGAATTGGAATAGTATTTGTAAGGCAAAAAATATGTTCAACCTACAAATAATGAAGAGACTTTTTGTGCGTGTGACTTATGGAAGTAAGAAAGACTGATGTGGGTCTCAACTATGGGAATTCACAAAGGTGATATTAGAGAATATGTTAGTGATTGGTATGATAAAATAATATACTTCCCCATATCTATGGATATTATATGGTAATAGCTTATGAGGAGGTATGACCTTGTCTTTGGGCTAAGAAGTAGATAGGTGTAATGTGTTGATATATTGTCTAAGTTTCTGATAATGAGTAGAAGAGTCGTTATTTGTCCCATGAAGGTAAAAAATACTTTTTTTAGTAGGCTTTGGGGGATTTCTAGTTGAAGAGGTAGAAGGAGAAGTCATAAGTGACAAAAATAACTGGTAATATTTGGTCTAATGACCAATAAATTTGTGGTTATCACAATAAAGTTGATCTACCCATTGGGAAGGCATGGGATAACGCTACAATAAAATAAGGAAATTTACATGGAAAGGTAGGGCTATAATATAAGTCTAACTGGGCTCATCTAAAGGTATGGTTGGAGCATACATAATAGGTTTATCTAAAGGTGATGTTGGTCATGCATTAGGTTTACAAATCATAGCTAACATCTCTAGAGGAAAAAAACTATAAGGGTCTTGGTATCTAGAAAAGTGATAAGGGCCTATCATGGAATAATCCATGAACATACTCTTTAGGGGTTTTCATGTGACTAGAGGTTTACCATGTGAGTGTTCCATCTCTACCCTATGACAAATAGTAATAAGACTACTATTAGGTGCTATAAAAGAAGGAATGTTAAAATACAAATGGAAAGACTAAAATAAATAAGAGTGATATAAAATAACTTTGGCATTTCTAGATTTGATGAATACAAATAAAAATGGGTTGTATCAAGCATAGCCATCATCATATTTAGGTGTATATAAGTTGAGGGTACATGTGGAAATGACTTTGTCATTAGAGGATGCATGATGGATATAATGTCAAGTCTTGGTTAAAATAATAGGTATATCATCATCAGGTGGTTGATGGGATTGAGGTTGAATAGAGGGAGGAAATTTGTTAATAATGTGATGGGATATATAAAAGGTTTTGATATTGAGGCTTATCTCATCTGATTTATCATCATTAAAATCTCAGAGGTTAGGTGGAATGTTCCCAATTGATTTAGGGTAACCACTAGAACCTTGAGTGGAATTGACTGGGTAGTTAAAGAGTTCAGATTACCTTAATAGGCTACTAAGAAAAGGTTTAAGGGTAGTAATTTTAAAGAAACCATGTTATTAAAATTGTTCAAAATTCTAAGGGTTTGTATCTCCTTAAATCTTGTAAATAGATCCATTATTTGGAAATTTGATGGATTGGCATGTAGATGAGGTGACTACTCTCATATGATGAGTCTATGGTTGACTAAGTAAGGTGTTTTAAGAAAGTATAAATTTAATTATCATAACTTTCACATAAATGGTGATAAGAGGAATGGTAATGGGAAGGCAAACATAACCTAGAGAAAGCATTGTCCTTCTATCATATCCTTGACATGTTCTATGTGTAAATTTGAGGTTGAATTCATAATATCCAAGTGTCTTAATGAAGAAATGGGAGGAAACGAAATTACATAAACCTTCATCAATTAAGTAATGCTTACCTTGAATATCACCAATTTGGATGCTAATGAATAGTGTAGGATCATCCACATGAAGCAATATCTCATCAGAAATCATGGAAGTGATAGGTAACTTAAGTGAAATATAAGTGTCCACTATTTCATCAACATGGATGGAAATTTATTCACATTGTTGAAGTATACTATATTTAGAATCATATAAGGTAGCTTTGCATCATATTGGAGGAGGATGGGGGATGATCATTTCAAAAAATAATTGCATTAGATGGTTTCAATGATGGGGATAAGTTCTCATTAATTCTAAAGTATTTGAGATGGGAGATGAGAAAGCTATACAATGGGATCCCATTCATCACAACCCATGGGAGTATTTCTAGATGTAGGTGCATAATGTATTAATATATCCTAGGAAGGAAGGTTGGAAGTGTAATTGAACTTGTGTTGATAGGATGTAATTATTTGATGTTGATAATGAATGAATTAATTTACTTTAGATTATGTAATGTTTGGTTGAAGTATTTCTTGTGGTTGGGTAGAATAAATACTATTAGAACTTTTAGGATTGGTGTCTTGTTGTGTGGATGTTTAGGGAATATTAGAGATGGTGTGAGAGGTAAAATCAAGTTATTTTTTTTAGAGTGGTGATTGAATGGTTATAAATTACTCTTGCTATAATTCTATTAGATGGGATGGGGGAGTGTCCTAAATGACATGGAATAGTTGAGAGGTGTGATGCATAGGTGTTGGATTTGAGTCAATAAAAGTAACTACTCATCTCATGTTAATCATATTAACCACATTTTATTAATTGGTAGTGAGGTCTATAAGACTTTAAACATTGTTTGTATAAGGATTAGGCTTTTTTATATTATTTTGGTGGTTGGAAAAAGGATCTTTATTGATAGCAAGATGATCATTAGTTTGGTTTAAATCTTGGTTTTTATTTTTCATATAAGCTTTAAAATATATGTCATATGCTTGTTGACACTTTTGAACAATGGTTTCATGATCAAAATTTGGACCAAGAATAAAATCCATAGAAAGATTACATAATTATTTATAAATATCATGAGAGTGTCCTCAACTTACATGAAACCAAAAAAAATTGTTTGGATCACACCATGATTTTATAGGATGACTAGGGTTAAGATCTCATGGTAGAGGTTTTGGAAGACATTTATGAATCTCTACTAAGGATAACGGTTTGTGAACATTAGTTTTGTTGGGTTGATAAAATTTATGATTATGAGTGTTTTTTGTAGGGGGAACATGTTCCATAGCACTATTTGGATCAATTTCTTGAATGTTATGAATAGTGTCATAGGTGTTAGTAACACCATCATTAGTTGCATGACAATTTTTATTTTTAATGAGAATATGAGTTCCTCTTGTTTATTGAGATGGTTTGAATTGATGCATGAGGAATTTTTATCATTTAGCTTGGTCAAGGGCTTCTCACAAGATTCTAAGAGAGAGAGTCCCAACCATATGTAATTTGGTGTATAGATCATTATTGAAAGGTGGAAGAGGTTTTCATCCACCATATTATCCTCACATTTGTTAGACAATTTATGTTATCATTTGATGAAGGCTTGTGCCATTTTAACTTCAATTTTTTTGTAATTTATAAAGTGGGAAAAGTTGTTTTTGTGGAGATCACTAGTTTGAAATTCGTGGACCAGTGAGCTAACCAAGTCTTTGAGGCTAGTGATAGATGGGTTTTTAATTGATTGTACCAGTCTAAATCATCTCCTGAGAGTGTTTTAGATTATATTTTGGTAGCATTAAATGTGTTACATTTAACCCAATATTTATAAAGGTTAACAAATGTTTTTAAATACAATTGGGATTAGTGGATCCATTATAGATTATGGTGGGTGTGATACCTCCTATGTTAGTGTTACTAATTTGAGGTACTAAAGTTTTGTTTTTTAGATGTTTGATTTTTATATTAATGAGTGGTGGTTTTGGGAAAAGGTTATCATAGGAATCCCTATGGGGGTGGGGGGAATTTAGATTGTGTGCTCCCCATGAAACCTTTTGAGGTTGGTTTTGAAGATGAATGACATGTTTTTACATCTACATCATCTAATTTGAATTATTGGTTTGGAAGGTATGCATTTGATAATTGTTTTTAAAATTAGTTGGTTAGTTTAGACAAAAATTTTACTAGTGTGCATAACATGTGATGCATTAGTGTTATTATTAATAGCTTGAGTTGCACTATAATTAGTACCATGCACTATACTAGTGGCATGAGTAACATTGGTACAAAAAGAATCACTAGTGGTATGAGAAGCATTGGTATCAAAAGATGCACTAGTATCATGGTTAAGGAGATGGGTCTTTTGAAGAGGACTATAAGTTGAAACTACAATGTTAGTATAAATACTTGGCATGGACGTTAAACAAGTCATATAAGAAGATATCATGGTGTGTGAAGGAGACATGATAGAAGGAAAAGGGTGATATGCAAAGAAATTATTTCCCATAAATCCATGAGAAAAGGTAGGGGAGGGTGAATTAGGTTCCTTTATATGAGGACCTATCATGACATTATAAATGGTTGAAGGGTCTTTTCCTCTATGTTGAGGGAATTCAATGATGGAAAAGAGAATTTTGGTTATGTACTCTAAATCACACTCATCTTCTAGTGAGAATAAAGGGTTGAAAAATGAGGATGAATGGGTAGGAGTCACAAAGCTGGTAGTGTGAGTGGCAACATGGGCATTGCTTTCATCCATGGTAGGTTCCACAAGATGTGTTTTGGGAAACCTATTAGGCTTGATAAAACTCATCATGTTTTTTTTATTTAACACTATATTATCCTCAAATAGAGATTTCATAATAAACAAAAGAGTTTAAAAACTTGATGGAAATAAGGATCAACTAGTAAGATATAAAATTGAACTAGTCAATAATGTTTTACAAGACAAGAAACATAATATGGAATAAAGAACATAGTCATATAGGTCTATTATGTACTACAGAGGGAGAAACTAAAAAGGTTAAAAAGATACATAGTTGTATAAGGTGATTGTGAATCTAAGGTAAGAAAAACTAATAATCTGTAAGAGACTATGTCGATAGGGATGACTGTGTTATGCAAATAGAAAAAAAATTTCAAGATAATAGTTAAGTAAATATAATGAAGCACACAAGAAAATAGATCAATGTGTTTGATCTAATTGTATCACAAAACACAAACCTTATACTAACATGGGATAGTACAAGTTTTGGAATACAAAGTACAATGATCAAAGAGTAAGAAATAAAACTTGAATATAAATGATAAGCTAACTTGTCATTCCTGAAGGTTGTTAAGTTATACTAAATTTTGAAATTAATGAGATTGGGAGTTGGATGTAATAGATAACTAGAAAAAAATATATGGATAGTTTTAGGTAGTTTAACATGAAAGGGATCTATATCGTTAATGGTATTGGCTTAGTACTATGGACTACCCCCTCACTTCATAATTTTGTAGTGATAAGGGTGTCAGGTGCTTTGCCAATATATAACATCAACCATCTGTATATAATTGGCCAAAAACCAAGTCGACTTCCCCCTTGGTGATGAAATCCAAGTAGGTAGACCTTGGGAAGAAAAACATTTAATACTTTTTATTGTTAGGTGATTTGGAAATGTGTGAAAAAAGAGAAAAATAGTGTGACTATATTAGTAAATTACAAATCACGTAATTAGTTTATGTTTTTTACTCTAAGCATGCAAGAAAATGAAATGAAAATTAAATTAATTACTATTAAAATATGTTAATTTAATCATCTGTGAAGAGTATAGAGTCAGTTCAGGTGAAACTATATGAAAACAATATAAAACATAGTTGACATGGTCACTAATGTTTTGCATAAACAATATTTGGAAGAACATAGTCAAACATGTTAACTAAGTCTTCTAGAAAGAATACAAGCTAAAAAACTATGTTGAGCTAGTTAGCCCTATTCAATATAGGATTGTAGTTTTATAGATTTCAAACTATGAAAAATAAGACTATAAATAAAAAATAGAAATGATATAAAATGTAAGGATGAACCTTGATAATTTTGAATATGCTTAGTTTGTAAATTTTATGATATGTTTCTAAAATACTATTTTTTGTATTATACAAATAGAATATAGTCAACTAGTTCAATGAAGTCTGAATAAACTTGTGTGCTAAAAATAATCTATGAATAGTGTCAATTAGTTTGACTAAGTCTAAAAACCTATATGTTGAAAAATAGAACTGTGAATAGAGTCGATTGGGTCAATGGAGTCTAAAATCCTATGGTTAAAGAAGAGAATAGTGTTGAATTGATTTATCCAATCACCTATATTTGGAGAAGACTTACACAAAGGAAACAGGGTCAATTTGGAGTGATTATGTGTTAACCCTGTGCATAAAATGTTATACTATATCAATAGGTTTTGAATCAACATTGTAAAAATAAAAATATTTAATATGACAATAAAATGAATGCATGAAAGAAAACCTACAAGGTTTAAATTCACATCAGGTTCACCATAATGCATACAAGGGAAAATATAGTTGATCTACAAATTAATCCTAGTTCAGAGAAGATAAATCACACTTACACTTTTTATTGGTACATTTAAACAATTGGGTTCATGACCAAGATGAATTATCTAGACCTAAAAATGGGTCCCTTACCATAATAATGTTTACTAGAGAGGGTTCCAAACCCTCTAGTCGAGTAAAACCATGTGATAACTATTGACCAAATATTGACCTCAAGTCAAAATTACTCACCCCCTCTAGATTAAAACTTTCATAGGGTTGTCATCTGGTCTTCTCATGCCTTATATAGTCTCTAAAAGTCTTCATAATATCATATTAGCATTATTTAAGGTAAGTTTGGAGAAGTTAAGGTGATGTCTTATTATGTTCATATAGTAGTCTAAATATGTCATGGAGAGATAAGGCTTGGTCAAGTGTTGTCATAGGTTGTTTAGATTTTCTCAAATTCATTTTATGTTTTATTCAATTTTTCATAACATTTCATGATGTTTTGGAGTGTTTAAGTTCATTTATGAACTTTAATTTAGTGAAAATTAGGGAAAAGGTGATTTTTAGCCAATTCTAATGTATTTCAAATCTCTCCAGGTGAAAAATACATTAAATAAACCTTGTAGGGAACTTGGAATAGTTACAAAACTAACACACCTATCATAAAATTAGACAAAGGTCAGAATCTTGAGTTTTAATGTTAAGACTTGTACAAACTTATTGAAGTCATTTGAAAGAAAAATAGTTTATAAGTTTTCTTTTATCTTATATAGGTTAGAAACAAACATGGGAATAATTTTTAAGTCCACTAGTTTTATAAATCTCTCTCTCTCCTTTATATTTTCATTCATAAGCTCATGAAGGCCATGTTCAACTCCATGGCACAGGCCATATAGGTATATTTTGGGGATAACATTTTAGCCAAAGTTTTATATCCCTATGGGATTATAATTTATGGTAATTTTCATTATATTGAGATCCTTATATTTATGAAAAATTGCTGAGCTAGACTACTTTTTAAAGAGTAAAATCCCCATAGGCTATGTTTTGTGTAATTCTAGTGTAAGTGTGAAAACTTTGTCTAAATTAAACTAATTTTAATGAGTTTTAAAATGTATTTAAATACATCATATGTATTCATACATCAGGTTGGCATGTCTAGATGGTATTTTGATAATGAAAATTTGTTTATGTGCATAATTTGTAAGTTGACTATCATAGCCTCTATCTACTCTAGTTTGTAATGTTTTGAAAGGTGAAAATAAGGTATTTATTCATTATTGTATTCCATTAAATTAAATTTAAAATTAAACCACCCTATATGTTATTCCAAACATAAAATTTTCTAAATAGTTCACAGTGTTCCTTATTTGATGACTGCTTGAAGATAATACAGTTTAAGATGCCTGTGTGCAATAGTTGAAAGGTCTAGTTTTCACATTTTTAAATTCATGGTTAAGGTGTTTTATCTATGAAATATGTGGCCAAAAAATCATAAGGAACTCACTGACCTTGTTAATATCTTATAATGTGATCAAGGGACTCAACTCTCAACATAAAGACCTTATGCATTGGTTGGATGTGCATATAGTATGTACATCTCAATTAGGTAAATGAAAGATGATAAAATGATTATTAATAAGTTATGTGAGCCATTTAAATGATGAAAAGGGAGTGTTATCAAGTTGATAGTGTCAATAATTTGAAATTATCAATTAGTTCTCTTTTAGTAGCCTATGAAGGCAAAAGAGACCTAAAGACCCTAGACATATAGGTCCTCATTGTGGAATTAGCTATATTGTTTTATAAAAAATAAAAAACAAAAGGATACTCCATAAATTATAGTTGTAAATTGTTAAAAACTCATGAAAACATCTAAATGCTTTCAAGTCAAGGGATTGAGCTAAGAAGCCTAATGCATTTACAAGATTGTGTAGGGAGATAGTGAAGGTAGAGGTCGTAAGATGCCTTTAAAAAAATCTATGGATATGGTAATTTAATTAGAGTAGACCTATAATTATTTATTAATTTTTACATGGTCAATGACATATTTGATAAAGGTCACACTCTATGGACTTAAAACTCTAATCACCAAAATGATTATTTATAGTTGTACACATATAGTCTAGAGAAAGAGTACACAAACAAGGAGCATAAATTTGAAAGTGATAAAAAAATGTGAATTTAACCTTTTATAAAATGATAATGAGACCTTAAATAGGATTTCTTGTTGTGGGTGTCTTAGTGGAATTGACAAAGACCAAACTCAAAACTACATGCTCAAAACTCTCTTATAGTCACCTACAACCAAACTTCAATAGACAAGGATAGAGATTGATGGAGTTTAAAGATTTTTAGGTTCTATAAGATAGTTTATTGGAGCTCAAAACACAAAAGTCTTGATTTTAAACCATAATCAATCCAATATCTTCCCTTGAGATATCAAAGACTAGAATAAGTTGGGTATAATCTACTACATATAGTCTTCATATTCTATAGGCCATCATGTTGATGAAGAAAAATAAGTGATACAGGGGATAAAATGTCTCCTAATTATTCATTAAAAGTTTTAAAATGGGAAAATTTATCTTAACTTCTACAAACAAGGTATTAAACTCCCCATAGTGGTATCTAATGATGAAGACTTAGAAAAAGACCACATATAGGTCTGCTTATGTTGATAAGATAAATTTTATTTATTGAGAAGGATAAATTCATAAGTTGGATCTAAAAATAATGTTTAAAAATAAATATATAACCTCTCAAATCCTCAAAATCAAGAAATAAATGAGATAAACTCAACAAACCTTGTTCAGGCTTAATAGGCCTGATTGCATAAGCAGACCTATAGGGCAAACCTAAAGAAATGGATAATTGAAGTAAGTGAGAGATTTGAGGACCCTAAAGGGATGATGAAGGGTATTTAAAAACATCATATTCAGTCCTATATCCTTGACTAAGGATAAAGGAGATCAAACACATCCATGAGGGTTATTTCCTTTTCTTTGCTCACAAACCCTAAGACTAAACAAATGAGGGTGTAGGTGATCTAATGTAGATATAAGGATTGAAAACCATGGATAAAATTTAATGCTATTTTAATTAACCTCCATAAATTATTTAGAGGCATGGTAAAACTTAGAATCAATACCTACAGGCCTCAATCCTTCCTAGACTTCGCAGAACGCCTACTAATAGTCTGAGAGGCTATCTTCCTTTACTTAGTATAGTATGGAGATGTTTCACGGGACCCTAGGATCCTAGGGATAGTTATCTAACCTATTTTACTTGAATTTTGTGTAATTGGTTGGAGGATTGGTGCCTGAGATGTATGAATAATCATTAAGACCTTGAGGTAATTTCAGGTTGTATAAGGGAGCTAAAATGACCTGATGAGAGAGAAATGGATTTATATCCATTAATATTGTTTATATAAACTATAAAATGACCTAAAACATGTATAAAACTCCCATAATAATTATCTCATGCCACTATATTTTACTTTTAGGTGTGAAACTTTATGAAATAGGCCAAAAACGACTATTTTTAGCTATTTAGAATGTCTACACAAGGTGTCAGAACTCCAAAATTAAAAATGAGAACTGGAAGGAGGTCATATAAATAAATTACATGTTTATTTTGTGTTTGGAACATGTTTGAATTATGTCGAGTCAATTTTTAGTCTCTAAGCAGGGAGGTCTAATTGAGGCCAAGTTAGGAGAGACAAGCAAAATAAAAGTACCCTTCCACTCACTCTCAAGATATGAAATTGAGCATGAATTTATAAGGACATATTTTTTCCTATAATATTTGTTCATATTCTCATTACCGTATATGATTTTCTCTACACAAGGAGGTTTGTATGATTTTTGGGCTTTAAGGAATGAGGCCTAATTAGAGATTTTGGTAGAGAATGAATTCTTAGGGATGGTTTGAGACTTAAAAATGGATTTTATTAGGTATGGTAAGATTTTAATAGGCCATCCATGAATATAGTGTGAGGTGAAGAATAAGAATTCAAGTTTTGACACTTGTATGCAAGATTAGCCTAAGGAAATGAAGAGTCTTTTAGACACACATCAATAAAAAGAAGTGATGTGTCACAGATAACTTGAAGGGGTAAGTTGAGAGGTGTCAAGAGAAAATAAAATTTATAATATAACCTAATTTGACCATAAATAAGGCCACTTTTCCTTTAACATTCCAGGGTAAATGGTAGTTTTAGATACCTATTTAAGGTGTCAATCAAGCATTCTAAATCCTATTCCACTTAGAGCAAGGGAGCATCTTAAAAGGAGATACACAAGGAATTTAGGACATATTTAGGTAGTTCCATAACTCCTCTCTTATTTTTAACTCATGAGACACTTGTCAACTATTTCTCTCTTACACCATTCTCTTTCTCTCTCTCTCTCACTTTATCTATATATTGAGCCTTGATTGTCTATTTTTGTATCCTCCACCTGGGTATGGTGAATCCCTACCCATTTTCATCATTTTATTAATGAATAAAAACCTAGTTTTATATTCTCCATGTACTATTTAAATGTGCATGTTAGACTAGTTGATCTTTCTTAGTGATAGATTCACTTTCTTGACATGTTATCCTTGTTAGCAATCATATTTAGTTTTAAAGTATTTTTTAAAGTCTCTTGAAGTGTTCAAATGAAGTTTGTATTAGTTTAGTGAGTTGTATATTCACTAGTGTCATGACATGACCTCTTTTTTAATTCTCCTAACTCAAGTCTGCTTTACAAACCTCCATGATAAATACTAATGTAGAGTAACAAATTTGGATTAGTGTCATGTGTAGGTTAGGCTCTTATTTGAAGTGCAATCATAGTTGGTTATTAGTGAGTATTTTATATTTAGTGCATCACCTCATTAGGTTAGTTTTCTTTCATGTTTTCTCTATCTCTTTTCATCTCAAAAAGTTAGTAGCATATCGTATGAGCTTAAATAGATATATCATGGGACTTAGCCCTTAAATATAGAGGTTTAACCCCACTATATAAAACCCATAGGTCTAGGGGTAATCTTATTATTTCACTCAATTAGAGTAGGCTTTAACTACATCTCCAAGAGTGAAACATTGAGTGAAAAAAATAACCCTAACTAGGTCCTATTATTTCTATATATTTACAAAGTAAATACAAAGTAAATTAAAATCTAACCTAGTACTCACCAAAGCATGTGGTACAAAATGAAGGCAATAAACATCAAATTAAACATGCATATAAGAATTATAATTTAGCCAATGTATATAAAATCCTAATTAATGTTAGATACAAGTATATAAGCTAATAAATGCAAATATATCTATTTTTTTAAAAAGAGGATCAAGAGCTAGGAACACTTACCTTTGAAGACAAACCCACCAAGCCTCAATTATTCCTTTAGACAACATGATTCACAAGATGTTTTTGTGGTATGTAAGGATAAAATGATAGATCATCTCTAAACTACATGACTTCTCTATGCATCTAAAAGACTTCTCCACAATACAAGTTTCATATCTCCAAGTGTAGTATTGAAACGCTAAGAAATTCTCCTCAATTATAATGGTGGATAAGTCAATGCATAATATATGATATTATTATTCTTATTTCTCTCTAAAATTATGAAAAGGACATGTATATATAGATATATTTAACTCTAACCATTTATAAAAGTTTAGCAGATAGTATCAGCCCTATTCAACCTTGTATCATTAATTAATAAAAATAAGTTAGGGCATAGACTAGGTTATCCAAGGCTGACAAAGTCTTGTAATGTGCTAATATAATTTAAGTACAAGGTCAGACTAGGCTGAAATTATTCAATAAATGTCAAAAAGAGTTTTTTTTGGCTTAGATAGGGGTTGTATAAGGTTGTGAATTTCTTGGAGGATTGTTTAAGGGAGAAAGAAAAGCTTAAGGAAGTGTATAGGAGATGTTTTGTGTAGATTGAAAGTGGTGGTATAAGGGATAATAATATTATGAAGCACCAATGGTCTACTCACCCCTTTATTGATACACCCTTTAAGGCATGTACTTAGATAAATTAAGACTTAATGGGTTTCTATAAGAGAGAAAGCACCAGTAATTGATAAAGTTTGAAAATATTATGTATACATTAGACACTTGAGTCTCATTATACCTCTTCCATGTGGTTGTAGGCTTGATCTATCTTTGAGGTATATCACACCACAACTTTATTCACTGAAATCCTAAAATAAGTCTCTTCAAAAATTCATATGTAGAGTGTCACTAATATCAAAAACCCAAGCATTAAATCATGAAGAACTAATTGAGACATTATTTGCTTCATCATATATGCTAGAAAACACACATTCATTGGTGAATTGGTTAGAGTTTGACTCTTTTTTTTTCATTTATTTTTCTTCTTTCTTCTTATGGTATGCTTCAATTTTCTTCCATGGATTTCTACATTTGTGAGTCTCATGACTTGCTTTTCCATCACACCATTCATAGTATAGGTTTGGTTTTATCATTCTAGTTTTGACCACCTTGATTTTCATTTTTACCACCTTTTCCCTTATTGTTATACTTATTATTGACTTCATGTTTGAAAAACATGTCCTCATTGGATGTTTTGGAAGAACTTACTTTGATATAACACACAATTCTATTGTTGTGTAAAAAAAATTTCATTCAAAGGCCTTTTCTCTTTCTACCATATTTTCAAAAAATTAATCAAAAGTGAGAGTATGCAACATATGTCTTGCTAGTAGAGAATCCAAATAGGTTGAATTATTGGGAAGAAGGGATTTTATGAATGAATTCATATGGATGTTGGTTTTAAAACCTATTGCTTATACATCATGCTTAATGGCATGTATCTCTAAATATAATCACTATTTTTGAACTCAAGGCTAAATAAATTCAACTAAAACTAAATGAGTTCAAACTCTAAGTGGGAATCATATAGCTTATTTAATTTTTGAAATTCTTCCCATGGAGGATTTCATCCCTGAATGTGATGAAAAACATCTCCATCAACTTAGACCCTCATCAAGGACATTGCTTTCTAATTTTTATACATCCATGTAAGAATATCCTTTTCATTCTTTGTTGCCTCAACTAGTGGTTTCTCTCCATCACAAATAGTGAAGCATAAATCATTGAATATGAGTGTGTTCTCCACTTATTGAGACCATTCATACTAGATTCTTTATTGATCAATATTGTGCCAATGATAGATTTGATTGAATGCATGGTTTTGAGTTTTGAGTTTTAAATCTAGATTTTTGAGTTTTTGTTAACCCTAGTTAGTTCCTTATCACTCCAAAATGGTCCCCTTTTCTATATACCACTAAATTAATATACCAAACCTATCAACATACCCACCTTTCATATACACCCATCGTGATGTGGAATAAACAAGCCCTTTCTATATACTCAACAAGACGTGAAAGAGGCTTTAAGGTATGTGAGAGAAGAGTGGTACATGGTACCTAGGTGACATGTGAAAATGATTCACCTTATCATTAGCATCAGATTAAAATGAAAACATCATACATCAATATACTTTATTTTTCTTGATTTCTTGATTTAAGCATATCGATAGTGATAAATGGGTAAAATAGTAAATCTCTTTATTTCTCCTTAAATTTGAAACATTTGGTTGTTGTTTGACAAATTTTTAGAGAGTAGCTTGCTCAAGGTAATTTCAAATGAAAAAATTACTCCAAATTTAAATGCTTTTCAATTTTAAATGATTTTCAAAATTTGAAAAATAACATTTAAAATAAAACAAAAATTATACTTGTTTATAAAAAAGCTTAAAATTTATCTTCTCTCCTCCAATTTGATAAATTATTGCAATATTAGAATTATAAAATTAATTAATATAGCCTCCTCAAAATGAAAATTAATACCTTTAGGTGGAAAGAAGAAAGTATGTAGTTGGTAAAGACTATAATTTGTTAGATTCAACTCCATGTATGTCAAAATGCTTTAAGTTCTATAGGACTTTGGCAAAACACAACCTTGAGCATGTGAATATTCCATGTAAAAATTAAATGCAACTAGATAAATCCCATATACAATACATCTAGAAATTCAATCCATCCAAAAGTGATAAAAACTTGTAACACCTCACATAGAGACTATAACACTCACCTAAGAGAAAATAATAAGCCGTACAAATATAAATATGGATAAGGAATAACAAATTAATTTTCCAAGATTTGATACTAATGAAAAGTTGTATTCTATTCGAAATGTACATGAAATTCTATTTCATGATTCAATTTGGAATGAGAGCAAACATTACAATATAAAACCCAAAAAAGGTTGATCATTCACATTCTTAATGTGACTCTTCCTATTCTTATAGTATTGGAGAACTTATTGAATAATATAAAAATAATACACCTATGTTAGACACCTAGGATTAATACAACTATATAAAATATTTTTACATCATTGGTAATATCGACATGGAGTGATATTGACTAATCTCTACTTAGTAGCATGCCATATGCTTTTGAGATATCAAATACTTGTATATATATGAACTACTACACTCTTGGATAAATTTTTAATTGTATATGGACATTTAATAATTCACCTACAACCTTAACTTTATAATTTTCTAACTAAACTACAAATTTGTCTGATTTCATAGTAACCAATCCTATCTTCTTATAATCACCTGTTGGCATAACATTAGTTGATGCTCCAAAATATATGAGAAAATTATGAATGTTATAACTAAAAATTATGATTTTAATCAAGAATGGTTGGAATTTATCCCTAGTCTTATGTATTTTAAAATTATAATTGGTAGGGTTCTTTTTCTTAGGTTGACTACTCTTATGTATAAGTGACTAAAGAATAAAATCCCATTGTTCAATGATTTGTGCTAATTTATGGAAAGTGATGTTCACTTTTATATTTTTCATGTCTTCCATGATGTTATAACCTATTTTTATATCAGATGGATGTTTGTCACCTAAATTTGGTGAAGGTGTATCATTCCTAGCTTTAGGATTATGAGGTGTAGTGACATTATCCGGTGGAGTTGAATTAGTCAGAGGCTAATGTTATATACTCCTAAGAGTATAGTTTCCTCTTTGGTATTTTTGGAAGGCCTAGATGTAATTAGTTTTATTTTTTGGTTCATTTTATTCTACATTATGTAATTCTAAAGTTTCTAAGACCATCATTTTATTAGGAGACTTTAATTAACTAAAAGAATCTGAACTACACGAAGTATTCTGATCATTTGGGATAACCTCATATTCATCAATTTCTTTCTAAAAAATGTAAGGCTAGACAAAAATCAGCAAATTCAATTTATCCAAGTTGGGTTGTATTATGGACACAAGACTAATTGGGTAAGGTAACCTCCATAATATTGATCTCAGGCAATTTGTTGGATAAGGACTCGACTTGTTTACAAACTCTATTGAATGGCCTATAACTACATTGATAAGTGAAATTTGGGACAAAAGTTTCACTACTTGAGCTACCTACTTGTTTCTATAAGTTTAAAAAATAATTTCTCAATCTTTAGACAATTCTTTAGAGAGCATTTATATTAAGTTTGGTTTAATCTTGAGGGGAATTATGTGTATTTTTTGTCACTACCAAAACTAAAGCCTGATTGTAAGATTGGGTCACTATTACATTACTAACCAAATTTATAAGTTTTAAGTTATGATTAAGTGTAGCATGGGTTAATGGCAATTGATTTATGATAGGGAGAGGTTGTTACAATGGCACATTCTGATTTACAAGTGGGATTAAGTTTAATGTTGGGATGTTTGGGAGAACATTAGGAATGGAAGCTAACTGTTAGTAGAGGTTTTTGATATAATATAACATGTTAAGGATGAGGATAGATAAGTTTTTCCTAAGTGTGTAAGATAGTGTATAGAATTCATATTTAAGAGAATCATGACATAGATGAATTATTATGTGATAAGAAGGAATTAAGATTAACCAGTGCTTCATGAAAGTGCATAGATCATTTAGAGTAAATTAGATGGAATTAAGCTCAACATTACCAAGAAATCACATGCAAGGTACAAACATAATAAATATAATAGGTAACCATAACCACATAGCTTATACTAATCTCAACAAAATTTCATCATATTCTTCATATAAGCATACATATTTATAGTCTTTTACAGTACCTAACTATTCACATTATTGGCACCAAAAGAGGAGAGTGGTCACCTTATATCCTTTTACAATTCATGGGGGATAGAATAAAATACATATAGCCAATAACTACTTATATAATGTATGAATATTCAAAGAATATCCTACGTAGCTTTACTTATCCATTTTCTTCTCCCAACACTTTCCCAAACTTAAATTGTTGTCTTATCCTAAGACAATGTCATAGGATCATCTGATGGTACACTCAGGGTAGAAGATGAATAAGTGGGTAGACTAGAAAGAGTCATAGTAATCATTCAAGGCACCATTTATGTTTTTCACCTCTTGAACACTACTTAGATACCCTTTCAAGTTTTTAACTAAGTAGCGTACCAACCTATTTCCATTTTAGGTTTTTAATAGGTTAGCATAACTAGGTGGTGACCCTTTATAGGTTTTCAATCATCCCAGCCCCACTCATCATACTAATCATCCCAAAATAAAAAAGTGTTTACAAAATTTCTAAAAAACTACACATTACATAGTACTCAACTAGAATAAGGTGACATTGTTGTGAAAGAGGACTAGTTAGCAAGATCCTTAGCCCTAGACTATGTAACCTTACACTACATAATGGCTTGTTGGAGCTTAGATGATGGATTGTAAACTAGAACATTTAGAATATAATCCACCTCACTATAGAATGGAGCTAGGTTAGTTTTGTAGGTATGCCAATAGAGGATCACTTGCTGAACCATATATATTAGCTTGCATATTAGTGTGTGATATTTGATGAGTTTTTTTAGGTCTAAATCATCAATGATGTTCATGGTTATTTTTATGTTATTGACCCTCATCTATATTTTTTTTCTCAGTTGGTCTAACTTTTCTACATGGTATTCTACTTGGAGGCATACAAATGAACTACATCATAGGTCATCTTGCCATTTGATGAGTTGATCATGCATATTGTATCTAGTGGTGAACGATTCCCATATAGCAATGTCATTCACATCCACCAATGTATTTGTACTATTTATAATTTCTTTGGTAGCTATGTCTGTAGTAAAATCTATGCTCAA
Organism: Torreya grandis; assembly: GCA_037957365.1. Taxonomy (NCBI): domain Eukaryota; kingdom Viridiplantae; phylum Streptophyta; class Pinopsida; order Cupressales; family Taxaceae; genus Torreya; species Torreya grandis. The sequence continues at coordinate 116,007 of JARHVA010009816.1, forward strand.
ATTAGTAAGAGAATTGTCAATATATTGCTTCCATTCTAACAAAATACGTGTGACCTCATGGGATTGGACGATTGTAATGTCAATCATGCTTTGATAATCCTCTAGTAGATTAATCAAAGTAATGGCCTTAGTCTTCATACTTTGGCCTAGTGTCTCAATTGTGTGAAGTTGTTTAGCTACACACTTGTCCTTTATGAGCTCTAATACCAAGGTCTTGAGCTTAATATAGTCTGACATCACTTGGTCCTCAATTACTTAAGAGGCTAAGTCTAGGCAAGTATCTTCAATAATCTTCACCATCTCATTTAGGTGAGCCCTGAGCTCCACATTCTCTACCTTCAACTAGTTTCATTATTTGTCTAGGGAGAAACCTTCTATGTAATTAACTCTTGGAATGTTATGGCACCCTCTAGTTATTTCTTTAAAGGTAGGTAGGACACATCCAAAGAGGTTTATTTCTTGATTAAGAGCACAACTAATGTGCTTTCTAATATTTTAGGGCCATGGCATGGCATGGTAGCAGGTAGAAGGGAGAAGGTTGTGCATTGGGCACTGAATGTAGGAACATCCCATATCCATATGCCTCTAAGTGGTAGTTATGGTAACTACATACCTATCTATGTGGTTATTGATATTTGTGGCTATGTTTTGGCCTCTATTATTAGCTTGCTTTACTACACAACATCTTCAGTTGTCTTTCATTTAGCCTTCTCCTCCTCCTAATTCATCTTCTATACTTCTTCCTCCCTCTTCTTATTCTCATCCTCTTCCTCTTTCTTTCTCTTCTCTTCCTCTTCTGTCTTCTTTTTGTCCTCTTCTTTCTTCTTTTTCTCTTCTTCTTCATCTTTCTTCTTCTTCTCTTGTTCTTCCTTCTTCTGATCCTCTTATTCTCTCTTTTTCTTTTCTACTACTAGGGTCATAGCCTTGGATTACTCTTACATAATTTTGGCCTATACCTATGCTTTTGATTATGCCTACACTTGATGTTTCTACAAGGCTTCATCATCCTCTTCTTTCTTCTTCTTGGAAACTTCCTCTACCTATTGTTGCACCTAGACTACTGTGTCTTATTTCCTTTTTTATTCTTATTATTCTTTTTCCTTCTCTCTCCTTTTATGTTTGTTTATCTATGTCAACTACTTCTTGGGCTTGTTTGGCCACATCTACAACCCTATAAATATCCACCTCTACATCTTTAGCCTTTTGTGTGGCCTCAGCTTCTTTACCTTACTATGTGGCATGTTGTTGCTATGTTTATTTATTTTTCTTTTTTTCCTCCTTCTTGAGTCTATGTTTAGCTACATGATCAACTTCTTCCCTGATGGCTTGTTATTCCTCAGTGGTTGGATTTTTTCGTGTAAGATCCTCAACATCTTGATCTTGTGGTGATGGTGGTGAATTGACTGGTTACACCTCTAAGCTTGAAACCTACTACTTATTCCTTTTTATCATGATTAGTCTATGTCTAGTTAGTGTTTTAGTAGATTCTAGGGTAGGTTGTGTTTCCTATGTAGCAGCTAGTCATCCAAATGTGCAATTTTCCAAGGTAGGGGAGACCTATGCCTCCCTTTGTGTTTGGGGCCTGTACAACAGTTATTCAAGTGGACTCTCTAGTAGAAAAAATGACATCAATTATGAATGTTAGAATAGTTGAAGGCTAGAATAATTACATTATGTACTAGAACTACTCCATTTCTTCTTGGATTGTGTATGTGATGATGGAAGGTGGGCAAGATGGAAGGTCCACCCATATTTCTCAAGGAAATTACTTATGGACTTGCACTATAGGCACTGCCTTCTAAAAAAAGAATTATTTTTCTTCTTCCTCATAATAGTCTTCATCCATGTCTGCCATCATGACCTAGTAGACTTCTTTCTCATCATGATTTATGGCACCTTGGGATCATCCTTCTAGAACATAATGTTGTGTGTAGTTTGCTTTAGGGGAGGGGATGTTGAGTAAGGGTTTACTTTATGCTTTCCCTTATGTTTTTATAAGTTGGTTGTTAGCTATGGTTGTTGTATGATAATAACATATACACTAGGTGGTATGGCTTGTAATGGAGTCACACACCTAGATGCAGACACTTTTTGTCAAGCCACTTCAGCCTACACTATATCCATTGTGATGAAGAAATGAAGAACTAGGAAAGGCTATTGTGACAACTCATGGATAGTGATAAAAACTCTTTTAGGTAGGAGGGTGACTATGGCATGCTAAGATAGGTACTATATGACATCAATTGGCACTTTGGGATGTGTGGCGATGAGGTTTAAGCACTCCTCCCACTAAGCTTTAAACTTTCCCTTATGTGTGAGAGATTCATGGTCTTGTATCTAGATGAGATTATGGAATTAATATGCTAACCAATAGTCTATATCTAGGTGAAATTCACCCTCTTGTGACTTTTACTACATGAGGCAAAGTAAGAAAATTAGGAATTGATACTAGAATGTTTACTTAGGAGAGGTGTGGCATTTCTCAATATTTATGTGTAACTACTAGACAAGGTGTTATGGCCAATTAAATTATTCATTGCAGTGGATCATATGGTGGGTGATGTCCACAACTCCCTTGCAAAAAATATGCTCAAGGATGAAATGTTGACTTGGTATTAGAACTTATATTTTATAAAATTTGTGCCTATATAGGGTCCACATCAAAACCGTGTTTAGTTGTCCACTTATTTTGAATGCAATGGTGGATGTGGCAATTTGAGATCCAATCTATCCATTAAAATAGTAAGTCATTGGTGCATGTGTGGAGTTATGTCATTATGTTTTTTGATGTTTGTATAGGGGTACAAGCAGTTGATGTTAACAAGCTACCCATTTATTGAAGTTCATGTCCATTGACCCTTAGATCTAGTATTTATTTTTGGTGGATGGTCATTTATCCATTAGATATATTACTAATGTCGCATTTTGATTCCTTTATTAGACTAAATATTTTTTAGTCACTCCTCTTTGACTTTTCCGATAGCCCACACATATATTCCTATGCATGTCTAGTGCATGTAATCCTTGGTATTTATAATTCATAAATGTCATTGTTGATATCATCTACAAACAAATAAAATAGAAAATAAACACACTAAAAAAATGCAAAAATAAGGAAATCCTAATCTACATGGTGCTACTCAGCACCCACTTAGCTTGCAAGATGAAACAAATATACAATTGGAAATAGGGATTAAGCCTATAGCTATTTACCTACCTTGGTAACATGGTTCCTTATTATGTTAATTCATGTATAATGTAGGTCCCTTTCCATCATATATATAGCTTTCTTGAGAATGCTCTAAAATGATTGTCATATAATAAGACTAGCTGAACTTTATGAAATTCCTTTTAGCATAGGTTCTTATCATGCCATGCTTTCTAGATCTACTTATGTACTTCCTACATCTAAAATGATATGCACCTAAATTCATCCATCTAATTTAGTTTAATGAGTTAATTATTAAGAGATTCATGATCTCCAAGTTGAATGACCATGATAATGAGTAGGCTAGGTACTAAGTATTCCATCGACATGACTACTTATAGACCATACACCAATTGGAATGGCATAAATCCTATAGCCATTTATAATGTGTGTGATATGCCCACAAAATCATAGAATGGGATTTGCTCAGTCATCCTACTTCATGTCTTAGATCTTTTTTAGCATTTTACCTGTTACTTTATTGATGTTTTAGCTTGGCCATTGGCTTATAGATGATACGTAGTGCTTTTGTGATGAGATATCATAAATTCTTTAGTTATAACCTTGATGGTATTATTTAGAAAGTATGTTCCTCTGTTGTTGACTAATTTTATAGGGCATTCAAACCTTATAATGATATTTTCATATAAAAACTTCTTTGCATCCTTCATACTATATCTAGGTGTTGTAGTGACTTCAACCCACTTATTAAAATAGTCATTCATCATAATGATATATCTTAATTTATTTTGCTTACTTGGTGGGTTGATCAGTCCAAAAAAATCAATGACCCATTGTTTGAAAGGTTACTCAACTAATAGAGGATACAAAGGCATCTCATCTTTCTATAGAAGTTTACCCATGTATTGGTAGACATTGTAGTACTACGTAACTCTATGTGCATCTTAAAATAAATTTGGCCACCATAATCCATTTTTTAGTATCTTTCTAGTCATGGCTTCTCTCATAAAATTTCCTCTTATGACTCCTTGATGAGTTTCCTCTAAGAGTTGAGGTTAATCATTTTCTAGAACAACCTTGTGTAGGACTTCATCCTTCCCCAAGTGATATAGAAACCTATTAGTGATGGTATATGGTAGTGCTCTAGTTACAAACTACTTCTTATCATGCTCTTAAAAGTGTATAAGGAAGACTCTGTATTCAAAGAAGTTGGAAATGACTTTGTAATTCTCAAAAATCATAGAGATATTAAAAAGATGAGCATCAAGATAGTCTTATTATAATTCTTCCAACTCTTCCCCATTTGGTATGTGGTTGAGATGGTTTGGTCCTAAATTCTCTCTTCCTATATTTACATTTATATGGAATTAAAAATCTTGAAACAAACATCAACCATAGAGAGATGCATCCTCCTATAATTAACTTGTTGACAAGGTATTGTAGGGCTTGATGATCAATGAAGAATTTGAATAGTATCTCTAATAAATAGTGCCAAAATTTCTAAAGTATGAACATAATGTCCAATGCTTCTCATTTCATGGTTGTATATTCATTTTCTACATTAGATACTTTTTGGTTATAAAAATGAATAAGATGGTCAATCCCACCATCTTCAAGATACACAAGAACACCACCAACTATGATACCCAAAGCATCCACATGTATGTAAAAAGGCTTGCTCTAGTCTAGAAAGACAAGTATGGGCACAATAATTAGTCACTATTTCAACTCAATCAAAGTTGTTTGGCATTTTGAAATCTAGACAAACTTTACATTTTTGCACATTAAAGTTTTTAGTGGACATGAAATAGCTGCATATCCTTTGATAAATTTGTGATAGTAACTTATATGCCCTAGGAAATAGTGCACTTTGGTGGAACTGATAGGTGGAGGCATACTTAGGATGACAATTATTTTTTGCCTAATCTACTAAAATGTCTTCATTGTAGAATACATGTTCTATAAAAACACCAAATGGTGTGAAAAATAAATATTTCATTAGATTTAAATAAATGCACATGGCTTGGCATCATATCAACATTAAACTTAGCTTAGACAAATGTTTTTTGAATAATGAGAAGACTACCCAATCATCAAAGTAAACTTGCAAGAATTCATGAATGAAATCCTTGACTGTCATAACCACTATGTGAGAAAACACCATAGGTGCATTCTTTAGGACAAAAGGCATGAACTTGTATGCAAAATAACTCCATTCCATTGTAAATGCTATTTTGGCTCTATCTTCTTCTATGATCGATATCTAATGAAATCCACTAAAACCATTCATGAAAGAATAAATTTCATTTCTTACAATAGACTCTAAAACTTTGTATATAAAAGGAATTGGAAATGGATCATTAATGCAAGCATTATTCAAGATACGATAGTTCCCACATACCTAAATTTCTCCTATTTTCTTGGGCTAAAATACCATGGGGCTTACCCAATCTACATTTTCTATTAAATAGATGATTCTTAAATCCTACATTCTATCCCATTCAACCTTTATTTTTAGCTTCATATTCAAATTAAGCTTGTATGGTCACTTCTTTATAGGCTATACACACTCCTTTGATTAAATGTGAATCTCACCAAGATATGGATTAACACCTTGAAGTTTTGAGAATTTTATTGGAAAAACATCTTTATAATCCCTTATAAGTTATATCACTTCAAATATATTAGCTTCCATCTAATAGTCACTTGATGTTTGCCAATTTGGGGACCTCCTTTATCTCGATGTTTGTGACATGGTTTTTTAGAGGTTTTTGATAAATGTTACATTTTTATTCATCAATAGATTCCTATAGCCTCTATTTCCCTTTTTGTTTAGGAATTTGGATACTACACAACTTATCTTCTTCAATGAGTTCTATGCCAGTGTTCTTGATTAGTTCTATAGGTCGCTCAAATTCAAATAAATCATTCAAATCTAGGTCACCATCATAATCTCAATCCTCAATGTCTTCTACCTCATCTTGTATACAGTGGCATGGCTACATCAGAGATTATTCTTCATTCTTAGTAACTTTATACCTTTGTAATGCCTCATTAATATCAAAGGTTACGTTCTTCAGTGTAGTATATTCTATTGTGGTGCTCAAGTCTTCTACACACCCATGACATATTAAGTACTTAAATTTATGCAATATATTATGAACTAGAAGATTTTCATTACACTTGTACCCACTACTTTGTTTTCCTTTTGTGTTGTTGGTGCATATACCATGTTATTGGTAATGGATCAAGTGTATAGTGAAAAATATAAAACCAATACTTTGGTGCCACACATTCCTCATACTAGACTTCAACACACATACACACACACACACACACAAACACACACACAAATGAATAATGGGAAAATCACATTCTTGAAATAATAGTCGATTGGTGAAGATAAACTATGATAGCTAAAACCTATTGATCATAAGCTTGCAAGCATCATCCCACTCCAATTGATTATCTTGATGAGTTGCCTACCATGTCATAACTCCTTTCAAGGCATAATTTAGATTGTTAACTCATTGGTTGATGGCCAGTATATGAACTTGAAATCATATAATGAAATCATTGATGTCCTCTATACACAATACATAGGAAGTTGTTACTCATGCATAAAGACCATTTGCATCAATCAAATTTCATGGTCACCTTGGGCCCAGTTAAGGAGGCGGGTGTCTGAATCACTATTGATATATGAAGAATCTTCCCATGGTAAAGTTCCTTCCATTATCATCTTTATGTATTAATACATGTGTTTATTATCTTAATAAAGGAAATCAACTTCAGATAGAATTAGGGATTTTGTAAACATAGATTCACACTCTTCGATGACAAACTGATTTACTACCAACTACATAGCTACTACTTTTAGCCTCCATTATTCTAATATCTTTATTTTTTGAGTGAGAAATGATTGTACCTAATGTTTTGTATGATGGTACATAAATTGGCATTTAATTGTTTACAAATCTTTTAGGTTTTCCTCATAATTCACCTTCATCTAACCGGTTTCTTGTACAATGTATGGAGAGTCTAGTTTAGTTGGAATTATATAAAGCTTGTGCACTCTGTTGAGAGGAATGAAAATAAATTTATCACCTTGATGCACCTCAAGCTGATTTTGCATTTTATTGATAGACATTTGACCATCATATGCCCCCTTCTTACCTATCAATGTAGGGTATTGTGTTACTATAGTCTTCATGTCGATGAATTCAAAGTTACCTCATAGAGACAAATTTATGACTTTGATCTTGAGATATTCTAGTCTACCAATGGGTTCAACCTTCCCATAATCATCCAAGACTAGAATTATTGGAATGTAACATAGAGTAGGTCATTAAATAGCTTCACATGTAGATATAGGAATCATATTAACTATGTTTCTGAAATCAAAGATAACATCTAGAATCTCGTAACCAACAACCTCAATATCAATTCATGCATCAACATCCTAGGGATTTTTCATCATGACATACCAAACCAATTTTTATGTCTTTTGTTGGCCATGTTATGCACATTCTAGTAGATTATGTAGTAAATTCTTGATGTTCTATAAGATATCCTCATTATGAAATATACTTAATAGTTTTAAGAGATTTGTGAGTATAGTGATAACTCCATCTTGATGCATAATGAATATAATTTAGCCATACATTTGCACATCAATTATTATAGCATCACCATCAGTAGTCTCTTGATGTTGAATGTTTTTAACATCTACATAGCTTTATACATTAGGCTCTTTTTTGTAGCTAGATCTGGGTACTTATCCTATTTAGCTTTTTGGATCCCCTAATCTTGTGGCATTTCAAGTGGAATAAACCCTTGGTCTACATGTTATTATCATGTAAAAAAATTCAAGAACACATTTTATTTAGGCTACACACTCACCATGTTCACATTATGGGTAACCTTATCCTTCCTTTATTTTTCTAAAATAGGGAAATATTTTATGTCATGTTGGTTAGAGATTCTACAATATGTATTATATGACTACCTTTGTGGGTTCATTAGGAAATTTTATTGGATGTGATTATATTCTTTACATAGGTAGCATTGTAGAGGAAATATTTTATAGTTATTCCTTCTACCCCCTTGGTATCCTCCTTTGTATCTAGCTTGAGCTCCTCCTCTATTGGATTGATATCCACCTTGATACCCTCCTTGTGGCTACATAGTGTTTCAATGTTGGTACTATTGATTGTTATCTCCAATCTTGAATTACTATTTCATAGATGGTAGGGCCCAACTTGTTATTGCTTATGCATTATGGGTGAGTTCTAGGGTTTTGCATAATGGAACTAAGGGGTCCATCTAGCTAGACCTTTAATTTGATACTATGGTGAACTTATAATATATTTTGGACCCATCTAGTTCGCACAACCTTTATCTACCTCTTATCTTGGGATCACTGGCTTCACCAAGGACATTTGTTGTACAATGATGGAAAATTAATTTTTAGTGATGCCTTCTTTAAGCTCTTATAAATCCCTATAAATCTTTTCATCATGGTTAGTTAATTTATAAAAATTACAATACAAGTTTTGTGGGTTCTTGATATATTGTTATAGAAGGTGGCATTGCATTATGGCATGCCCTACTACTTGACAAAGTTCATATAATTATGTCTTGACTTTAGGATAATAATTTCTATGGTATCCTTATTTTCCTCACTTTGTACACCATAAATTCAATTTATACTTATCTACCTCATTAAATTGCTCCATTTTTTTAATGAAATCATGTAGTGTATTTTCAATTTTGGAATTGGCAATAAGAGCTTCTTCATTATCTTCAATTTATTCTACACGTAGGGTAGTAGTATGGCATCTACTTTGGTAGCATATTAAGAATGTGTAGTGGAAAACCTGATTCTAGTGTATATTCTTTTGACAAACCATGTAGCCTTATTCTTATCTATTAAATAAAACTCTACCTTATTCATTACATCAAAGAATTTATGGTCATAATTGAAGACTAATTCCTTAGAATTTTTTCATATCTTCTTTAGGCCTTGTATAGTCTAACTGGTGTATTTCTTGACCTTGAATTATATGACAAGATAGTCCTCAATATTTTTTAGACTTTCCTTCTAAAGGTCTCCTCAATATATGAACTCTAGTGCCATACCAACTAGTGCCCCTACTAATTTTCACTTTTGGATAGATTCATCAATGATGCCCTTAACTTGCCATCTCATTTTACAAGTTATCAGGTACTGTTTAGGATCCATGGACCCATCATAATGGGATAAGTTTATGAATATTCTTATATAAGTCATCATATTTACTGGTATAAATGGAGTTTTTTATGAAAATTTTATCAAAGAAGGCTGTGTTATGAGGGATCTTGCTTGTGTACTACTCTTTGAACTAGGAAAATTATTATGCACAATTTGTTTACCTTCACTTTCTTCTTTTTGTTGTTTAGATTCAACTAATTATATGGCTTTCAAATCCTTTATAATAAATTTAGTATGACTTTCAATACCACAATAGTTCACATGTTTTAAAAATGGTCCTTCCCTACTATCACCTTTTTGTTCACCTAACTAAAAGCTTCTACTAGAATATAGATTATTAGTTTATGGGGAAGTGTGCTCTTTTGGTGAATGGTTATTTTATATATCTTATTCTTCTATCATGATTGAACCTACATTTAACCTATGATAGTATTCTATTTATTTATTTAATTCTTCTTTTGATAATACATTTCCTATAGTTACACACTACCTCTATCATTTATCTGATCTACTTCTAAACTATTCACACCTTTTTCTCATGTCTCATTTTATGTCATTCTTCATCCACTCATTCTATCTGATAGAATTAATCACAATATTTCCTCATCCTTTTGATCATCACATCTTTTCACCCATTCATCATCTAATCTACTACTAATCTCACCTCTACTCACAACTACTTGGGTATTTTTTATTATTCCATTTATTTTATTGTCATAGTTCTCATTTTTAATCCAAGCTTTTATTCTAACTTTTCTTCCATCACATCTCCATTTTGGATTTAGGTTAAAGATTTACTTACTCATTTATCCATCATTCAACATCATGTGCACACACCCCAATACACCCAAAGTAACTACTCCATATTGGCTGGAGTAGGCACCATGGCCTTATCCACAAGCAACATCTTTATTAGGAGATGATATCACTAAAAAAAATCCTATAATTCCTCAAACAAAATGGCCCTATCTAGATTTGAATGCTATATACATTTGTAATACAAATTAGGTGATGTATCTATCTATGGTGGTGGTGACCCAATAGTATATCACTCTTGTTCAGTCGGTTTCTAGTTTCAACAATTGGTCTATCTTTTCTTCGGTCCAGGTAATTATTTCTTTTGTTTTAGGACTAAAGTAATAGTATTCTAGACTTTTCAACTAGTTAGTTAGTAGTTTAGGTGGATTACAATAAAAAAATTCATATATTTCTCCATATATATGCTCTTAAATAATTTCACTTGTGGTAAGACTAGTCTTTTTAGATTCCTCTTCTACAGAATTCCATACTTTCTGGTCTAACCATGTTTTAATGTCTCTCTATTCTGGTAACCATCCTAGCATAGTTTCCTTCATAATAAGTGTTCCACACTCACCATACCATTATTAACAAAGGTTATTGATACAACAAAGCATGATAAGGATGAGGATAGCTAAGTTTTACATAAATACACGTGATAGTATAGAGAATTCCTATTTAATAGAAGCATGATAAATATGAATTATCATGTGATAGGAAGGAATTAAGATTATCCATGCTTCATAAAAACATGCAAATCATTTAGATTAAATTAGATGGAATTAAGATCAAAATTAACAAGACATTATACGTAAGCAACAAACATAATAAATACAATAGGTACCCATAACCACATAGTTTATATTAATCTCAAAAAAAGTTCATCATCTTCTTCATACAAGCATACATATTTATAGTCATTTTTAGTCCATGACTATTCACATTTTTCTCATATTATGGTCACAGAAGAGGAGACTATTCATCTTATCTCCTTTAAAAGTTATGAATCATAGGACAAAATAAATATAGCCAACAAAAAATTACATAACACACAAATATCCAAATAATATCCTATGAAACTTTATTTATCCATTTTATTCTCCCAACACTAACATGTGCCATTATGGATTTAGTTGCATGTCCACTTTTATTGCTTATACACATGAAATATAAAATTCATTACTGGGTGTATCTTTCATTAATAAAGTGGTAGTCCACAAATCCAAGGAATTTTTGAATATTTCTAAGGCTAATTGGGCATTTGGCCTATATAAATATGTTACCCTATTATACATATTTTGAAAATTCAAATTGAAGTTTCATATAGGCTCATTGGATTTTCTTCGCATAAAAAAGTTACAAGTATAATATGTTTAGATCGACTACTTGACCAAATTGGTCTAAAAATGTGGTACTCAATTGATTCCATCATGTGATTGAATTTTATAAGAGGTTAAAGAACCAGTCATAATCATGATCTAATAAGGTGAAAAGAAATAACCTACAAGTTTCATCTTCATGTTCCATATTGAGCAACCGAAGGGATGTTTTTTAGGACGTAATGTGTTCTTCTATAGTCCTAGTATTTAGAGTGAAATTTAGAAGATAATGCTCAAGGTTTTTAGGTAAATCATGGATGTCACCAAGAAAATTTATCATTGATCCAGCTAACCAAGATATAACTACTTCGACTGGTTAATTGGTGATATATTATGAAGATGATGTTTGGGTAAAATATCCTTTTGCATTTTCCTCGATGAAATCTAAGATTTATATGAGCTTGGAGAGGAGAAACAATTAATTTTATATGTCCCAACCTAACCCCAAATTATGTGATCCTTTAAGAAGACTCCAAAGTGACAAACACTAATATTTGCTAGTATGGGTTTTAGGCACACAACAAATGGAAATCATGTGGATGATCTATTATTGTCAATAAATGAATAAACTTAGAGTATTCATAGGTTCAAGATAATAAAAACTTACAAGAAAGGAAATATGGTGTTGAGGTCCTCCTTCTAGTGCTAATTTATATTAGTTATGGTAAGAAAATAATAAGAATTGATAAAAATCGGAGAAAACATTATTGTAAAATTAAATAATAAATTTGGAGATTAGCCCTCTTTCTAGCACAAATTTTATTAGGCTAAAATTATGACTTACTCAAACCAAATTAAGAACTAATTGATCTAAGTGAACAAAAGCAATCAATAACTCATAGGACAGAGTCCCCTTATTTTTAGGACATACTGGTGATCCAAGGGTGAAGAAAATATGAATGATATAGTATGGGTAGGATGTGAGTTTTTTCACCAAAAGTTTAGTTAATTTCCATAAGATATTTAGGACCCGACAGTTTATTTTTTGTATAGATGGTTTATTTATAATTTAATGGGTAGATCATTTCTCATTAAAAAAATATAAAATAGAAGGTGAGAGTAGGCAAGAAAAGAGGTTAATCTCTTTTGATACAGATCTTCCAATACTCCTAAATTTAATCAATGTTTGCTGCAATAAAATCACTGGCTGTTAAGTCTAACTAATGCATAAACTAGAACACCACAGAGATCAAGACTCAAGGAAAATTATGTGAACATAAAATCTAGAACTCTATTAAAAATAAAGCTAATAAATAAGCTTGTATCTATTTTTAGACTAGGATTAATATAATCATCAAAATAAATAGAATGATATTTTATATCCAATTAAATTAGAAGTTACACAATATAATTATATATCCACTTGCATACTAATAACATCTAAAAACTCCCTTTCATAGATTACTTCTCAAAGCAATATATTTGGAAAACCATCAATACAAAATAATATTAAAGGGTAGGTGAAATCTTGGCTCAATCTCAATAGAGTTTTTGAACTCAAATGGGTCAACCTTGGTAGATAATCAAAGTCCAATATAATGAGGTAACAACATACTAAAATCATGGCACGACCCTGTCAACATTTTGGGATCAAATTTAATGATCATTTAAAATAGAAATGAATGATACTTGTATATACAATTCTATTCCATCATGGCTATGATGCATAACCATAAATCAAATCTTCTTGATACAAACATTAAATCAAATAATTGATTAGAGTTTAGTCCTTTATGATAACACATTAAGAAAGGATAGTCATGACACAATTTATGATACAAATTTGAAGATGGAATTGGATTCAATATCCAATGAAATATAAGCTCCCATGATCAAAAGAGATTATTTGGTATTCAATTTTTTCTCCTAAAAAATTTATCAACCCAATTATAAGCAGCCACATCATTTTGTATTAATCCCAATGATTGAGATTTTGGTTCATGGATTAGCTTTGTCTATTCCCTATTTATTATGCTTATCTCCAAGTCAACAAAAATTATTTTAAATGAGATTATTTATTTATTAAATTTTAATGCCCAATAAATATCAAAACAATGGATTGTTCCAATCCTATAAATAGACACAATTTTCCCTCTTGATGAACTTATTGATATGCCTATTATTTTTTTTGACTCTACCTTGAAGTTATGAATAATTTTATCAATTTTAGCCTCTACCTTTACCAATATATTTGCCAATGCTCTGGTAATTTCCATATCTATGCTCATTTTCTCCTAAAATCCACTCACTAGATCTTTGATGTAGGTTATTTGCTTCCAATCATAAAAAAACCCTCACTTGCTCTTTGTTATGGCCATCAAATTTTGGCTCTTTGTTTACTTATATAGACATAAACATGTTTATTACTAAGGGGATGCATTCATGTCTGCTTCACTTCCAGTTGTCACATTTTTGGCTCTTCACTAATTTTCCTTTGCTAAGCTTCATAGATTTACCCATCAGGTTTCACTTTGCTACTTATTAGTTTATTGATTTTCCTAAGATTTTATGTTGTCATTTACTTCCATCATCATCATCATCATCATCATCATCATCATCATCATCATATCAATTTTGCCTATTTTCATCATCTCAAGGCCTTTAATATTTTTTGGGTTAATTTTCTAATGCCCTAATCTTATGGGTTAATGTTCTCAATCCTCTAGGATTTTAGGATGATACCACATGGTATAATCCTAAGGCCTTAAGGGAATGGATATTTTTATTTTCATTCCATTCCTATGCCATTGGATAATACCTTAATTATTTTGAGTTTTTGATATTCCAAGTTTTTGATCTTTCAAGTTTTTGAGCTTCTAATTAACCAAGTCATCAAGTCACTAAGATCGTGCCATATGGCATGATCTTAGTACTCTAAAGGATTTTAAAATAACTTAGACACCTTTTTAAAGGATATTACTATAGAGCTATCTGGGTTTATTATATTGAGAAATATTAACAAATATCAATGGCTCCAATAAATTTTGTAACATCTCTGTGAATGAAGATAGTAAAAATAAACTATGAAACAATCACTAGGTTAGTCAAAAACCAAAATTCATCTAAGTAAAATGAGACTTGAGAAAAGCATATAACGACTTAGACTTAATCATGAAAAGTGCAAAACCCATTTTAACCCAACCAATGAAATCTTAAAAACTTAAATAAAGCCTAATTTTGCCAAAGACTAAACCAAATAAGCATTAATATAAGTAAAATAAATGAATTTAATAGCTAAATGAACATTTTGAATGGACTAATATGATAATTTAAATCATAATTTGAACTGATTAAGGTCAAATAAAGATCATAATACAGTTTGAAATCTTAACTATGCATCACAAGACCAATGTTTAGAAAACTTCAAAAGGTTAATTATGTTGCTTAAACTCTCGACAAGGACTATCTGGTCATTATGAATGAATGATCAAGTGAATCTATATCAAATTTATAAGTTTGGCTCATGAATTGGAGACTATAAATGAACCAAATCTATACCATTTGACTGACATTCATAAATTAATCCATACTAGTATGCAAGAATAGTAAAATAAAATAGCCATGCTAGATCAAGAGGGTCCTGGTGTAATATTTTAATTAATGGGGTGTGTTGGACCCAAAAAATAGTGAATTTTGTCAGGAGAGTGTTATTCAACATTTATAACCTAGAATTCAAATCATTGAACTCAAGAAACATAAAACCAAAAACCAATCCTTTAAAAAAATCCATAAAATGAAAACACTAAAGTCTACCTAAATATGTGGCATACTATGTTCTAGTCTGCCTATGACCATCATATATTTATAAGAGTTATTGATTCTTTTAAATCTCTTTCATGCACATAAAGAAATTTAAACTGATCTAAAATAATTAGAATTTTCGACAAGGACAATTTTGTTGGTTATGGTAATCAAAAAATAATGAAGAGTATAAGGAGAAATCATCAAGTATTTCATTGTTTTTATTGACCTAAAATAATTAGATAATAATAATTAAAGATTATTTTTATAATATATGTGTAATTTAAATGTCAAAAGATATAAATAGAATTGTTTTAAAATATCTTTGTATTCAATTAAATGTTTGACCAAAGGTTTGATATTCATAATGAACATATTGATTATATTTGTTAATTTATTTAGGGAAATAATTGTTATAGCATAAAGGTTTTTATGAATAACATGGTAACTATTAACTATAGTCCTTGAATACATATTAGTATTTCCCATACTATATAGTTCATATGTTAAATGAGTGGTCGACTTTGCATGTAAATTTAATATCAACTAAGTCGATAGTCATTGCATGGTATAGCAAGAAGATTATGAATTGTAGTTTATTTGATTATTTGTCAGTTTGGGAAGTTAATGACATGAAAATATTTTATAAAGATTATAAAATGATTATTATGGATTCTTATGGAATTATCGAGATGATTAGGGTTTCTAATCATCTGATGACTTTGAGTTAACCATATTTTTACAAAAAAATTATGGAGAAATGACTATGTAATGCATGGTGTTAGACTGTAGATCTTGATGGAGCTATTTTTTCATGCATAATGAGCAAAGAGTTTAATCATTTATTAATGGTAGAGAAGGTGGCGGTGAATAAGTTAATAGAGATGAATAAATATATAGGATATAAGGCTATGAAAGGGATGACATGGCTCACAACATACATATATTAGGAGATAGAAGGAGAATAAGGTGGTAAATGAGTGAAGGAAGAAGGAAGATATTATAATTTCTTGGCATTCATAAATTCACATGTAGGTTTTGTAATTAATTTCCTATATGTGAAATATTGAATGGGTTCTTGAATTCATAGGGATACTAGGTTTTCATTATTTAAAACATAGTATAAATGGGTTATATGTAGGGCCCTATGGAAGGCTTGGCCTCTATATAACCCTACATCCAACCCAAGGTAATGTGAGGGGATTGAGTAGAGCCATAGAATTGGCCATGGTTGTTTTAGGCTTATAAAAGCTATGTCCAAAACTCCTATTTCAATTTGAATATCATTATTCAATCTTAGAAGATTATTCCTGATGAGTATATATATAATATGGATCGAGGTAGTCATTTTGAACCATTTTGCTATATAATCATTAATGTATTTTGATACATTGAAAAACTCTAGATTGTATGTGGGTTTGATTGTGTAAACCTATTTGGATTTTATAGGTATAAAAATAGGGGTTCTATATAAAAAGTAGACCATGTAATAAATACACAAATATATATATGTATATATATTTAAATTAAAATAATAGGGTACAAACTCACACACACACACTTGTATTTTGTAATATAGGGATTTTGAAGGAAAATTTGTATTTGTTAATTTAGGACTGGATGTATGATGCTTATATAAATTAATTTGATGTGTTGGGTTCAAATAAAATATGTTGATTTAGATTCAAATGAATTTACACATTTTCAAATTATGATTATTGTATTATGAATGACTCTGTGTAGAGGCATTAACATACATACTTATTCTTTTTTGGGTTTGGAATCTAGACAGTTAAATTCATAAACCAAGTATGGTTAGTGGATGAGTGAATGATTTTTTTTGTGCATACACACACACACACACACACACACACACACACACACACACACACACACACACACACACACACACACACACACACTAAGGTTAATGAAAATATGATTGTTAAAATTTCATTGTATTCACTTAATGTGAATTATGAAATTGATTATCATGACTATGTATTATTATGGTGTATTTGACTTGGTATATAACTTAAATAAGATATTCCACACGTGATAAAATGACTAGGTATGCATTTTTATATATCTATTGTGCATGCATATTTTATTTGGACAAGTTTGAGTTGTTACATAGAAAACTTGAGTTGGGTATAGTCAACTATGTGTAGTTGTTATGATAACAAACCCGAGTTGGGCATAATCAGTCTAGTGTTTATAATTATTCATATGAATTTAATTAAAATGGAAAACTTAAATAGCTTAATTTGATATATTTTATTTAATGGTTTTAGTGGATAAATAAGTGGTTGTGTATGATTGTAAAAAATTGTGTATTTTAATTATCAAGCACAATGTGAATTACTCAGTTTTAAAAAAAATGGTTATGGGGCCTTTGTTTGTTAGCTAAATGTATACTTAGTGTATATATTATACTCTTAGACTAATGACAGTGAATGTCATCTTAATATCATACTATATAAAATGAAGTATTTATATTATATTAAATTAGTACATGTGAATTCAAAAATATATGTATCTATGTATGTATGTATGGTATAATTTATACATTTGTTGACTGAGTAACAAGTTGGGAAAAGAATATACCATTCATGTGTGTGTGTGTGTACATATACACATATACATATACATGTGTGTGTGTGTGTGTGTGTGTGTGTGTGTGTATGTATGTATGTATACAACTATGTTATGTACAAAAGTATTAATATCATAAGTGTGTAAATGATGTTTGTTTATATTTTAATTTTTGTACAAAAATAATTAAATTAAAGTATTTAAGAGTTTTGAATATAAATCTTTCTAGAATGGCTTTTGTTATATATGGAATATGAATAATTAAATAACCCTATGATATAATGCTATTTTGGGGATAAATAACATTATAATTTGCTTTGTGGTTTAAGTAACTGGCAATCTAGATAAATCATATACTTTAATTTAATTATTTTTACACAAACATTAAAATATAAA
Organism: Torreya grandis; assembly: GCA_037957365.1. Taxonomy (NCBI): domain Eukaryota; kingdom Viridiplantae; phylum Streptophyta; class Pinopsida; order Cupressales; family Taxaceae; genus Torreya; species Torreya grandis. Next base: position 134,338 of record JARHVA010009816.1, read on the forward strand.
CAAACATCATTTACACACTACACACACACACACACACACACACACATGTATATATCTGGAATGGCTTTTGTTATATATGGAGTATGAACAATTAAATAACCCTATGATATAATGCTATTTTGGGGATAAATAACATTATAATTTGCTTTGTGGTTTAAGTAACTGGCAGTCTAGATAAATCATATACTTTAATTTAATTATTTTTATACAAACATTAAAATATAAACAAACATCATTTACACATTGTTATGATATTAATACTTGTGTGTGTGTGTGTGTGTGTGTGCATGTGTGTGTGTGTGTGTGTGTGTGTGTGTGTGTGTGTGTGTGTGTGTGTGTGTGTGTGTGTGTGTGTGTGTGTGTGTGTGTGTGTGTGTGTGTGTGTGTGTGTGTGTGTGTGTGTTTGTGTGTGTACATACACACACAAACACACACACACACACACACACACACACACACACACACACACACACACACACACACACACACACACATAGATATATACATATACATATATGTATATGTATATATATGTATACAACTATGTTATGAATAAAAGTATTAATATCATAACAATGTGTCAATGATGTTTGTTTATATTTTAATATTTGTATAAAAAGCATTAATTTAAAATATTTAAGATTTTTAAATATAAATATTTCTTGAATGGCTTTTGTTATATATGGAATATGAACAATTAAATAACCTTATGATATAATGCTATTTTGGGGAGAAATAATATTATAATTTGATTTGTGGTTTAAGTAACTGGCAATCTAGATAAATCATTACCTAGATGGTATGTTATATTGAGGATTATTTTTTATTCTATTTATTATTTGAAATAAACTAGATGTTATGGATTCATTTCATTTAATGAACTAAATGAATGTATGTGACATTTTTGTACTTAGCTTAATTTTTATTAGCTAAAGAGAAATATTTAGAATGAATCTATTGGTTTTTATGTTATTATATATTTTTATTGAATCTTGCATTTATGATCCTAAGTAAACAGTGAATGGATTTTAGTGGTTTAATTAGTGCTATCAATGCAAGATGAGGTGTAATCTGATTGAGTGGTGTGTATGAATTTAATTGATCATAGAGATCATTAATTATTGAAAACTTTAGCCAAAGTAATGTTTTAATTAAACATTGTCATTTCATATGTTGATATAGTTTTCATATTTGTGTGATATCATATTAGAATTGATTTATTTATGGTACATATTATGTATTAAATATCTTCAACACATGGGTTTTGGTTTGTTACTCTAGATTCCTACATCATAATTATCTACCCATCCATGAAATAAGGGCCATCCCCTTATTTGAGAGATAGTGGTTTGTTACTCTAGATTCCTACATCATAATTATCTACCCATCCATGAAATAAGGGCCATCCCCTTATTTGAGAGATAGTGTGAGGGATCTATTGTTCAAAGTTGGTGTGGAAAAGTGCTCAAATGATGCTCTCCTTCCCAGTTAGAGTACTATACTAGAGACTACACTTGAGATTACTCATTTATACTTGAGTCATAGAGATTCTTCTCAATGGAGCTTTGTATCATGTTTTATCATTTAAGATATTATTATGTATTACTAAAACTATAACATTTATACATTATACTTCTACAGTAGTGGTTGTAATAATGTATCAACCATGATTGAATTTGTACTGTTTTATTTATGATTACATTCAATATTTATTGGTTATTCAATATCATTCATGATTATTATATATATATTCATGGTGATCCTTAGCTAAGTGGATTATCTATAAACCTATTAGTTAACTAAATTAATATAGTTATTTAAATTTAACTAATTAATTTTATCATGTGAAATATATATGATGAATATGTGTAATAAATTTTTAAAAAATACTATATTCTGGTAAAACTTAGTGGGGTTGTTACATTGTGGTATTAGAGTAGAGGCTCAAACTCTAGAACTTAATGTGTCTGCTAATGTAAATTTATTCTCTTGATATGTAGGAAGAACAATGGTGTGCACTAGACCAAGAGGTGAGGGTAATTCCAATATCAAACCCTTTTTTGATCTAAATTAGTTTACCACTGAGCAAGCTACAAAGTTGGACCAAATCCTTGTAACCATGCAAGAGACTAGGGATCAAATCATGGCCCTAGAATAGTAAGTGCATGGAAATGAATAACATATTGTACAAAAATAACCTAAAGAGCATCCTAATGACTAGGAACATATTTAAGAGTAGAGGCATGAGGAGGTGCCATAGGATGCAAGAGCTCAAGTAGTTGTAGAGTTGGCATGTGATACAAAAAAGGTGAATCCACCCAAGTTAGATGGAACTCTTTTGAGGGATGGAGCTGAAGTGTGGTTGATAGAAATAGATAACTATTTCAAGATTCAAAATTATTCTAAGGTCATGAAAGTAGTCTGGGGAGCTTATCAACTTACTAGTGAAGCAAAAAATTGGTGGGTAAACAAGAAACTCAAGCTGAACCTCAACTCAACCACCACTACCTAAGAATTTTTTTGACACTATTTAGGTCATGATGTCTTCCACAACTATACTTCGATCAAAAGCTTATGAATTCTTAGAATCTTAAGCAATGAGATTTGTCAGTGAATCAATAATATGAGAAATTCGCCAAGGTCCTCAAGTATGTACCTCAGTATTAGTTGGATGTGAGGTTCATAATCAACAAGTTTATCATGAGATTAAAACCCCAAATTGATTGTGAAGTAGATGTACATAGTCCAGCTACCATGGATTAGGTGTTTGAGAAGGTAGTCATGTAGGAACATGAACTAAAATATCTTGCCCTAGTCAGAGATAAGTTCAAAATTAATTTTGTAATTTTCAAACCAGATTTCAATAAGAAGAACTAGAAGTAGAGGATTGAAGACTCCAATATTTTATTCAAGAATGAGAATGCCAAGTTCAATAATGGTTCAAGGAACATAAAATATGGTAATGGTTTCAATGAGGATTTTAAGGGAAACCAATAGTATGTGTAGAAAGGACCAATTGGAGGTTGTTTCATTTGTGGAGGTGACCATTTTTCTCAAGAATTTCCTTAAGATAAATTTAAGGATAAAGGTTTAGCTTCTCAACAAGGTATGTTTTAGCAGTAGATTCATGTAACTATTGATAATTGATAGGCTGAGTATCAAAATTCACCCATATAATTTTCAAGTATTTTATTTAATCATCCAATTTATATTTCGATTGACACATGAGCTACATAATGTTTCATTACTCCTAGAATGCTTAGTAATTTTTCTATAAAATTTAGAGTTATGGCAAATGCATGGTTGATAAAATATGAGAATGGGTCTAAGGTCAAAGTTGACAAGTGTGTAGTCAAAGTAGAGATGAGTTTGCCTAAATTTACTATAGTAGTAAATATTTTTATAGCACTATTGGGATCATATGATGTGATCCTGAGATTTAATTGGATTTCAAAGCATAAATCCAAGGTTGACTATTTTCTAAAGAAGGTTGGGTGTCAAGATGATTTCATAAATCAGACACAACTTCAGGGAGAGAAAAGGGAGTTGAAGTTAGATTTTTTTAATTCAACTCAATAAAGATAAAAAGAAGGGATGCTAGGAATTTATCATTAAGATAAATGAAATGGAAGAATTTATGAAATCATATATCAAAGATTATCTTTTTCTAATAAACTTTCATGATGTGTTTCTAGAATAATTACTATGATTGCCACCTAAGCATGAGTTTGATTTCTCTATTGATATCATACCTAGATCAAAACCATAGTCTAAGGCACCACATAGAATTAAAACCACTAAATTTGTTGAGTTAAAGGCATAAATTTAAGAGTTGGTATCAAAATGGTTGATTCAACCAAGTGTATCATAATGGGGTGCACCAGTTATCTTTGTCAAGAATAACAATGGCACTCTTCTCTTGTTTATAGATTAAAAGATATTGAGTAAATAAACTATCAAGAATATATATCCATTTCCATGAATTAATGATCTCTTTGATCAAATGAGATGGGCAATAATATTTTTTAAGATTGATTATAGAATAGGGTATCACCATTTGAGGATCCATGAAGAGGATATTCTAGAAATAACATTCAAGACTCAATATGGGCACTACGAGTTCATAGTGTTACCATTTGGATTGATAAATACTCCATAAACATTTATGAATCTTATGAATAGTGACTTTAGAGATTACTTGGATCATTTGGTTTTGTTATTTCTAGATGACATCCTTATTTATTCCAAGGATGAGGAAGAGCACTTGTAGCATTTGAAATTGGTTTTGAAACATTTTTAGAAGCACATGTTATATGGTAATTTGTCTAGGTGTGTATTTTTCCAAAATAAAGTGCAATATTTAGGACATATTATCTCTAAAAATGGTATTTATTGCATCTAGTAAAGATAAGAGCCATTATGGAGTGGCTAGAACTAAATAATGTGCATAAAGTAAGGGGTTTTATGGGATTAGTAGGCTATTATAAGAAATTTGTTTTGAATTTCTCTAAGATAGCTAATCTAAATACCTCTCTTCAGTAGAAGAATAAAAAAAATTTATGGTCAGATAAGTTTGAGGTATCGTTTCAAGAATTGAAAAGGAGGCTTACTTTAGCACCAATGCTTAGATTTCTCAATCCTAATAGGTAATTCTCAGTGATCATTGATGCATCTAGGGATAGACTTCAAGAAGTTATTATGCATGATAACTTAGTCGTAGCCTATGATTATAATAAACTAAAGCCATATGATGTGTATTATGCCCCTCATGACCTATAAATTATAACAATTTTACATGATTTATAAGTTTGGAGGCTTTACCTATTGGGAAAATCATTTGAGTTCAAGACTAATAACTTGGGACTCAATTACACATTCACCCAACCAAACCTAAATGTTTGTCAAAGTAATTTATTAGATTTTTTATTTGATTATGATGCTCTAAGCGGTAGGATGTACAAAGCAATTATGGTTACTATTAGGAATACTTTTAGAGATCAAGTAACCAAATTATTGCTAGGAGATGAATTCTATGATAAATTTAGGAAATAATTATCTAAAAATGCTCAAAATCATAGGTATAAGGGTTTCAAGATAGCTAATGATGGTCTTTTATAGAATAATGGTAAGATGTATGTGCTTGATAGAGATCATGTGAGAAGCACAGTGCTAAAAGAACTGCACAGTGCCCCATATTCATGACATAAAATAGTAACCAAGCTCATGGATAATATTATACCACTCTATTTTTGGAAAAAAATGAAGAGATATGTAGTGGATTTTGTGTCTCATTGTCTGTAATGTCAAAATATGAAAGTTAAACATGTGCATCTAACTAGATTACTATATCCACATGATATACCAAAATAAAAGTGGCAAGTGATCAGTATGGATTTTTTCCAAGGATTACTATTATCATGGAACTGACATGCCATGATCTTGGTTGTAGTTGACAAACTGACCAAAGTAGCTCATTTCATGCTAGGCACTTGATAGATGATGCACCTATGCTTGCAAGGAGACTCATGAAAGAAGTGTATCAATTGCCTAGTTTTCTAGAAAGGATCATTTAAAATCAATAATTGAGGATGACTTATAGATTTTGGTTAACTTTAAATCTAGATCTAGGTACATAGTTAAACTTCAACACTACTTATCCCCCCCAAATTGATGGTTAGATAGAGTAAGTTAACCAGGTTTTAGATTTCCTTTGTATGTATTGCATGGATCAACAATACAAGTGGGAGGAGTATATTTCATTGGTTGAGCTTGATTATAACAACTCATATCAGTCAACATTGAATATGGTTTTATTTGAGGCATTATATAGAAGGTGCAAGACACCAATTAGTTGGGAAAGGGTAGTCTTTAGGCCAAATATTATTTTAGAAATGGAAGAGAAAGTCAGGGAAATCATGCAAAGGTTAGTCAAGGTTAAAGATAGATAGAAAAGTTATGTTGATTTGAAGAGAATAGATAGGTAATTTTATGTAGGTGATAAAGTGTTTTCATAAGTTAATCCTCATAAAAGCTCAACTAAATTTGGGAAGTCAGTGAAACTTTCACCAAAATATGTTGTACCCTTTGAGGTTTTGGATGTGGTCAAGCTTAACTCTTTTGAATAATGTCTTCCATGTGTCTTATCTTAAAAAGTATGTTTTTGATCTTTCATATGTGTTAGACTAAAATGTTTTACAAATTTTGGACCCTGGGGTGGTCATGGTAGAACCAATCAGAGTAACTGACACTCACAAACTCCATTTGCATAATAGAGAAGTGTCATAGTGCAAGGTCTAGTGGGACTAATACTCTAAAGATAGTGCCACTTGGGAGGACTATGATGAGTTTTATAGGCTATTTCCACATTTTTTTGCTTGATTTACTATTGCATATTATATTAATTTATGTTGAATAATATTTTAAATTCATTATTTGTGTTTGAATTAATGTCATTAAGATGATAACCAAATTTAGGTGGGAAGGATGTCACATCTTGATTTCTCTCTAATCTAAATAACATGTTTGATCCATGGATTAATATGGTTGATTGGTTGATTAACTAATATTTGATTAAGTTATATGACATATGTTGATTATGGGACAATTATGTGTTGCTTAATTTATATGATTACTTTTTTATGAGTTAGTAATATTTTTTTATTTTGTACATTATGATCATGTTTGTTAATTATATATCATTATTTTATGGATATAATGATTTTTCAGGATAACTACCTTTGTTATTTTGAAGTAGATGTAGGACAAATTCTTCTCTTAGAGGGTAACAGAGGGAGAGCATCATCAAAGAGGGTGGTTTAGATGGATACATTGGGGGACAATAGAGAATGAATCTAGAAACCCTTACATACACCACATTTGTATTTCATGATTATGTGATTAAATTTATTAATAGATAGTTATAGTATGTTTTATTTTCCATTTGAATGATTTAGGTGATCATTTATGTTTTCACTAATCTAGTTGTAGTTAATGATCATATTGATTTGTTTGAAGTGATTTCTTTAATTTTTGTGATTGTACTAGCCTATCTTATATGACGTAATTATATGGTTGAATGAGTGAATTTGTTTATGTTTTAATTACCTTACTACCTTATTATGTATGGTTGTATATTATAGTGATATGATGTTATGACATATTTCATTATTGTTATTGACCTATAAGATTTAGGTAATAATAATTAAAGATTATTATTATAATATATGTGTAATTCAAATGTCAAAAGATATAAATAGCATTATTTTTAAATATCTTTGTATTCAATTAAATTTTCCACCAAAGGTTTGATATTCATAATATATGTTAGATAATGAATATATTGAGTTTAATTGTTAAATGATTTAGATAAATCATTGTTATAGCATAAAGGTTGTTTGTGAATAACATGGTAATTATTAACTATAGTCTTTGAATACATATTGGTATTGCCCATACTATATAATTAATATGACCAATGACTGGTTGACTTTGCATAAAAAGTTAATATCAACTAAATCTATAGTCATTGAATGGTATAGCATGATGATTATGACTTGTGATTTATTTGATTATTTGGTAAATTTGTGAAGTTAATGACATGCATATATTTTATAAAGATTATAAAATGATTATTTAGGGATTCCTATGGAAGTCTCGAGATGATTAGGGTTTATAATCATTTTTTGACTTCGATTTAACCATTTTTTTGAAATAAATATGGATAAATGATTGTGTAATGCATGGTGGCAGACTATAGAGTTCGATGGAGTTATTTTTGCATGCATAATGAATAGTCAATTTAATCAGTTGTTAATGGTGGAGAAGGTGGTGGAAAATAAGTTAATAGGTATGATTAAAAATATAGGAGATAAGGTTGTGAAGGGTATGACATGGCTCATGGCATATAGAGAGTAGAAGATAGAAGGAGAAGAAGGTGGTAGAGTGAAGGAAGAAGGAAGATATTCAGCTTTCTTGGCATTCATAAATTCACAGGTAGTTTTTGTAATCAAATTCATGTGCATGAAATATTGAATGTATTATTGAATTGATATTGTTAATAGGTTTTTATTATTTTAAACATAGTATAAATGGGTTGTATGTAGGTCCCTACAGAAGGCTCAACCTCCATAGAACCCTAAATCTAACCCAAGGTAGCCTTAGGGGATTAGGTAGAGCCGTAGAATTATCCATGGTTGTTTTAGGCTTTTAAAATCTTTGTCCTAAACTTCTCTTTAAATTTGAATATCACTATTGAATCTTATATATATGTGGCTTGAGCTAATTATTTCAAACTAGTTTGTTATATATTCATTAAGGTATTTTGATACATGGAAAAACTTTAGACTCTATGTGGGTTTGACTATATAAACCTATTTTGAATTTATGGGTACAAAACTGGGGATTCTATATAAAAAATAGACTGTGTACACACACACACACACACATATTCATATGAAATCATTAGGGTATGTATATATATATATATATATATATATATATATATATATATATATATAGGGTATATATACATGTGTGTGTGTGTGTGTGTTTATAGACACACACACAAAATACATTGGTATTTTGGAATATATGGGTTACAAAGGAAATATTATATGGGTTAATTTAGGACTAGTTGTAGGATGCCTGTAGAAATGAATTTGATGTGTTGGGTTCAAATAAAAATCTATTAATTTAGAGTCAAATGAGTTTACTCATTTTTAAATTATGATCATTGTATTATGAATGACTTTGTATAGAGTTCATAACATACATACTTCTAAGGTTAATGAAAATATGATGGGTAATATTTCATTATATTCATTTAAAGTGAATTATGAAATTGATTAAGATGATTGTGTATTGTTATGGGGTATTTGATTTGGTCTATAACTTAAATAAGAGATTGCACAAGTGATAAAATGATTGGGTATGCATTTTTATATATGTATTGTGCATTAATATTTTAGTTGGCAAAGTTTGAGTTGTTATATAGAAAACCTGAGTTGGGTATAGTTGTTTGTGTGTATTTTTTATGATAACAAACCTGAGTTGGGCATAGTCGGCTGACTGTTTGTAACTATTCATATGCATTAAATCAATTGATTTGATAAATTTGATTTAATAGTTTTGATGGATGAATGAGCGGTTGTGTATGATTGTAAAAATTATGTGTATTTTAATTATCAAACACAATGAGAATTACTCAGTTTAAAAAAAGGTTATGGGACCTTTGATTGTTAACTGAATGTATACTTAGTTTATACAATAATACTAATGATAGTGGATGTCATCTAAGGAGTATACTGTGTAAAATGAAGTGTATATATATAGATATGTATGTATGTGTGTTTGTAATTATAATCATGTTCATTTAATTAAAACTATTTTAGCTAATATATAATTACGTTTCTACAAATATGTATATTAATACGCATATATATTAGAGTAGCAACAATTGATCTAAATTTATTCATTTATCTAGATTATGACTAAATATGTACATTTATTCATTTAAGTTTCTTATCAAAAAAATATAATTTTAATGTACATATATTTCTATAAATATGCATTTATATAAAATATTATTTATACCCATTATTAAATATTACCTAAGTTCAGTCACAATCATAACTATGTTATTATTCATATTTTAAAAATAGATTTTGTTGTCAAAACACCAAAAAATATACAATTCAAATGATCAAGACCAACTTAACATAGCAATACTACTCAACAGGTTCAAGCAATGTGCTTTAATTAACAAAATCCAATCCAATGGATAAAATCAACAAAAGTGACTCATTGACATGGAAACCCCTAGTAAGGAATAAGTGTTACATTAATCAATAACAAAAATTATTGTTAGTATTAAACACACACCCCCAAGGTGGTCCTACATAAATCACAACTAGCTTCATTCCATGTCACTAGAACAAGGTAACCAAATCAAGACTAAAAAACTAACCTCAATAAATCTCACTTGCATATTGTGCATAAGGACACACTTGACACACTAGCAATCCAAGTAATGCCACATCAATGTAAAAGAATTGTAGAGCTTGATAAGGTTATTACATTAACCCCACCTCCCCCTTAAAAATGGCATCATCCTCAATGCTTCTAAAATAAAATCATGTAATGTAATCCACCACATTACCTAATTATATTAATCCACTACTAAATGAATCATCATGATATTTCAAAACTCATATAGCTACTTTCTAAATGGTCACAAAAAGTGATAACACCAAAATATTTCTATCAATACATTTACATGACATAACAAAGTTTTTATTCCAAATAAATCTTTTGTCATCTAATGGTACAATAATAATAAGAAAGATAGTGTCAAAACATGGAACCAATGTAATTACTATAATACCATATAGTTATGCAATCTTGAGTTAATTTTTCATCAAAACATATTACTATGTTATTCCTATTAAATAAAATATCATAATTTATAAGAATTTTCGTATAGTATGTACACTACAAACTGATATTATGAAATGTCAAGATCACTAAACAAGAGTATAATTATTAAGCCACCATAAGATATTATCGTATCCATTGTGAAACAAGTAATAATTAGAATGACTACCAAGTCATATAAGAAAACATATAATGCTGGAATAATATTAAGAACAATCTAGTGTGAAAAGAATAATGATTTCCATCAAATGCATCATCAACAACATCTCACCAAACCTCCTTATACCTCTCAAAATTATGTAGACCTCCCAAAACCTCTTTATTCCCTCCTTAGACTTCCTAAATAAATAACCATAATAATGTGTATATAGAGAGAATAATCAACACCATGTCTGGTGGTTGGGAAGGATGGTGTCACAAACCCATCCCACACAAGTTTCCATCTCAACCCAATATTTTTTAAATCTACTTTTTCTCCTCCATATAACACACATTATTCACATTATAATATATATATATATATATATATACATATATATATATATATATGTATGTATATATATATATATATATATGTGTATATATATATATATATGTATATGTATATATATATATATATATATATATATAACACATGAACCAACATTGGTCAAATACTAAAAATATCATAATATTTTTAAATAATTAATTATCAAAATAGTCAATTTAAGAGTCAATAAGTCAATGAAATCATAAACATAAATTATAAAATTGTAAATCAAGCTTAAAATAAGTTGGCACCAATAAACAAAATAAGTCCAAGTCACAATTATCAATACATCAAAATAAAAAATAAAAATAAATCCAATCACAATCAAATGTAAATCCATTTACCTTAAGTTCAATAAAATAACTTATAAATGTTTAAAACTCTAAAAAGATAATAAATGAAAATTCGAGTTCAAGTACTAGTGTTGGTTCTCAAAGTAAAATCTAAAAAATCTTATTACTTAAATTATGGGACTATAAAAGTCACCTAAAGGGATAAGGAATCAATAAAACTCAATCACCTCCTAGAGGTGAGAGAAGAAAAGCAGCTCGAATACCTCCCTAAGGTATGAGAAAACATCACATTATCTTCCATATACCTCACACAATAACAACATGATTACCTCTAAGAGGTAATAAAATAAGACTCGACTATCTCCCATAGGTAAGAGAAACAAGAACAATAGTAATCCTCCTTATGTCTCCCAACAACAAGTTCTAATGTAAATATGTATAAATAGACCAAGTCTAAACTTCATGCATGGCATCTAGTGCCAAAATTACTCCAAAAAATCTACCAACTATCCCAAAGTATCTAAGTTAGCTGATATACATGTCTCTCATCAACTAATTTGTCATTTTGTATTGTTACACTTAACTCAAATATTTTTTCAAAAAAACACTATGTTCAATCCTGGTTGTCTTATTCTGATGCAAATTAATAATGTGTTTTGACAACTCTCATGTAATAACACTAATGAAAATATCTCAGTAGTTACACTATCACAAATGATTCATAGGGATAAATCATTGTTTAATCTTAAATAACATGTCCAAAGTAGAGTAATCATATATACTAGAATAATTATATTCACACTTGCAACCACTATTCAATGCAAAAATGAACACCCAAGTGAACTATAGTGTAGCACAAATGGTCATTGTTGATGTAGTGGATTGCACCTGGGGGCAGGGTGCCTAGCTCCTGCCCTTCCACATGCAACAATGGAAACTCCCCTCTCACCTGTGAGACTGACAAAGCTGGAGGGGAGGGTCTCTAGATAAGGGCTAGCTCCCTGTGATGTATCTTTTAAGCCCTAGTTTCTCCTACTACTAGAAAATAAAATGGAAAAAGGGGGGATGAAAAGGGAGAGAGAGATGTTAAAAATAGAACCTAAGCCTAAAAATGAAAAGGTGATACACCAAAAAAGTTGACCCACCCAGCCCAAATATACACTTTTCACCAAAAATAATCACCCATAAACTTCATCTAAAGTGGGAAGCTCTTCTGCAATAGTCAGCTAGGGGTCCATGGAAATACAAGGAGGAAGACACTACCAGAGGCGTCCTCAGACACACTTATGGTAGCCTATTCATAGGCACCTACATTCCCCTAGGAACACTTCTGGTAGACCTACAGAAAAGAGACTTCACCATGCACTAGACATGTTGTAATCAATCTATGAGAAGCATGAAATACAATGACTTAACACAAAGGAAGAAAACATACATATACTTTAAAGTGCAAGTCTAGGTAGAGGTAAAAATGCTAAGTCCTGATTCAAGGTAAAAATGGCAAAGCTTTGCCTTACAAGCCCGAGATATATTTAGGCAAAGTTTTCCCTTAAGACTAAGAGAGTCCCCTTCTCAAATGAGAATTTTTACAATATATTGAAAGAGGGAGAGAACTTGGCACTTTTGGGGAAAGACTTTGGCGCTCTTTTTGCAAATTGGCCCATGTGCATTTCAAGCCTTGGGAAGAGGGAGCTGTTTGATTGTTGGTTCCTACTCTAACTTAGGTGTTCCACATTAATGTGAAAATCATGGCCACACCTTTATGAAAAAACTACTCCCTTCAAGGTGTTTACATGGCTTGTTTGCTTATAAATGCAAATCAGAGAAAACAAGCCGCACCGCTTATTGTTTGCACCATTTGGTGACCATCTGGCAATAACTCACCTCCTCTTTGCCACTTGGACTGATTTGTCTATTTATTGCCTTATCTCATCCTGGTTTTATCTCTTTTTGATCCTTCAGCCCTCAGGGATGATCTTCTGGCGAGTCGTTGCGTTCCTTGGCCTCTTTTCATGATTGGCACCCAGGCAATTTAAAAGCAAATGACTATTTCACTATCCTAAAATTGACATCCGTGCACCCGTCATCACTTAAAAAATAATAGCTAATCTATCTTCTTGAAGTTGATAGCTTAGGGGATATCACCATCCTTGGCAAATTCTTGTGGGCTTTTTCTGTGAGTTTTTTCCCATGGACAAAAAGTCTGCAAGAAATGGCTGCCTTGATTTCTTTTAGGGTTTTCAGAAATCCTTTTGAGTTCGCAGCCTTCCTCTGAATTCCTTCAGACTTTTTGTCTGAAGGAATTCTTCGAACAAATTTTTTTGAAGAATTCATTCAATGCCTTGAGTCTTTTCACATTTTTGGAAATCCTTCGGCTAACTTCGAAGTGCTCCTTGCCCTCTATAAGGGCTTTTGAACTCAGAACTACCCTCCGCAAGGGCACTTGCCCTTTAGCTTTTTAGGACACTCCTTTGAACTACTCGATTAAGATAAGATGTTGAACCGAGTGATTAAACCATTATGGTTCAACGGTTCAACACTACGTGCCACTCCTTTGTTGCACCAAGCCTTTGAACTGAGCATTGAATCGAGCTCATTAAACTAACCATTGAACCACTCCTTTGAACCAACCATTGAACCAATTGATTGAATTGGTTTAATGGTTCACACAGGTGTTGAACCAAGGCCTCAAACTATTTGATTGAACTTGTCGATGAACTTTGCGTTGAGCTTTGCATTGAACTTTGTTGATGAACTTTAATATTGAACCAAAAGTGTTGAACCAACATGTTGAACCAAGTCGATGAACTTGCCAATGAATTGATGCATTGAACCAAGGTGTTGAACCAAGGCATTGAACCAGTTCAATAGTTCAAAGGTTCAAAGGTGTTAACTCTTTGAAAGATCATGTTGTTGAACCACATTAAGCTCACTTTCCTTATGAATTTCTTCAGAGAAGAGTCTATAGAAGCTTTGTAAAACCTTGCACTCTTTGATTGGTTCTTCATTTACCGAAAGACTACACCTACAGAGTCCATAGAAATTTTGTAGAGTTCGTAGAAATTGCAAGGCTCGTGCAAAATCAAAAGTACTAGCTCAAAACAGCATAAAAAAGAAGGGGCACCAATTTTTGGCCTATTGGGAAAAAAATGGTCAACAATCATCTCAAAAAAAAACTAATTAGCTTACTAATTCTCTCACAGGTAGGAAGGCACAATCATTCTTCATAATGAAGAGGGGGACACAAAATTAATCTATCAAGACCCTACCCTCACACTTACTCTTGAATCACTAGTGGTTACACATAAGGTTCAAACTATATAACTTGAGGGTAGGGTTTGAACTTACAATACTCTTTTTCAAATGTAAAGCATTTAATCCATACTAGGTACCATCTGGTTATATAATAGATAACATGCATAAGGTTAATAATGCCCTAGATTTAACTAAATTCCATAACTACAACATAATATAAAAAAGCCTCTTTATAACTTCATGGCTTATGCTTAACCAATATGAACAATAAAACACTACTAGAGCATACTAACTTAGAGTTACCACTGTTAATAGTTTGATTTCAAAAACAATCAATTTTATCATATATTATTAACTATTTACACATTCCATTATAAGATTCATATTCACTCACCAAATGAATACATAAACATAATAATTATATGGGAAAATAGACTAAAGTATGTTTTTACCATGTAAAAACATATATACATATAAATTTTATCCACATATAGTCATTTTCTACTAAGGAATAGCAGACTAATCAACATAAACATCTATTAACAAGACACGAAATCGATACAATCAACAAGAAGAATTCACCATTTCATTGTTTTATTCACTTCAAAGTCCAATGGTCCATGATGGCTAGATACTCCACAATGATATCAATCAAATAACAAGTGGGTTCTCTCTAACAAGATGCTCCCACCCACCAATGGAATGAATCTTGCAACCAAAATTCAATGATTCCCAATGTAATCCATGTCTAAAAATACATACATTCTCACTGTGTCATTCCACTCATATACACATGAGAAAAAGTTTCAAAATACACATAGCATAACACCAAACACTATAGATCTCATAGTGTTTAACCATACTTTGATACCAAAATGTAATGTCCAAAATTTATATCTTAGATACACACAAAACCATACCAATTTTTTTTAAACACTCCAACAAACACACCAAATCTTATGCACACAAAAATGGTGACACTAACATGGAATATAAATCAATCAAACATAAAAAAATAATGCCACAAGGTTATGGTCTAATTGGCTATGCTTCAATTTATTACATAATCAAAATGCACAAAAAACTAAGGCTCAATCACAACCTAAAATAATTATTAGTGATTTGGGTGTCATCAGTCTGAGATAACATGAATTTTAAATGATTAGAAGGTTTTCATAGACTTAAGGCTAAACAAGTTTTAGTTCTATTTAAAAATTCACCAAGAACGCCACGACCAAGTAGAAGATAAATTTTATAATTTTAACTTTGAAAATAGGGAAGGATCATATCATAACTTTTTTAACATTCATAAATATAGATTTATGAATAAGAATAATCACAAGAGTAATTGGGTTAGTGTTATAGTTAAACAAGCCAAAATTAGTCTTAAGGCTATAGAGGTTCAACAAGGCTAAATAGATAATAAAATGACTCTAAAATAAATACTCAGACAAGGTTCACATTATTATGAAATAATAAGTAAATTTTTATGATAACATCACCACAATAGAAGTGTTGTTTCAGAACATGGATAATTGAAATGAAAAAAAATCATATCAAACCAAACAACACTTAACGATATTTTATATCATTTATAAAAAACAATGACAAATAACGTTCAAGGAGGACTTCCTAAAAATATTAAATGGATCTAAAAATTGAATATGAAAAGTTATATGTGAATATGAAATTAAAAATGAGTAGTCACAAGTTTTAGATTCAAGAAACGTTTAACTAGATGATTATTACAATACCCATTTGAAGCAACTTCTATTAGCTAGCGAGAATTCTTGTTGAGTTTAAAATACAAGATTAGACCATTTTAGCTATTTTTAAAACTTGATTTCCAAAGTAAAACTAAATGCTAAAACACACAGAAAATTTCACCACTAGGAAAACAATTTACCAAAATAGATTATTTAATTTGTGAAAATATTTGCTCAATTGTAATAAGATTAAAATTGGATCATTAAGGCCACCCAAGAGGACCATACCAATAGTCATGATTAATAAAGTGGAATAATTTATTATAGTTTGTTGTCTAATAATGGATTGTACTTTAGTTTTTTTAATGCATGGTTGATTTACATAATGTATAAGCTTGGCTCATTTATTAAGCATTTCAAAGATAAGGAAGTCAATGCAAGATATTATGCTCAATGCCAATCTTTTTTAGATAGTTAAATCCTCCATTGATTCACTATGAACTATGTGTATAAAACATCCCCAAATTCATAATCTTAAAGCTATTGCTAGTTTTAGTTGTCAAGTTTAGTTTTTATGATTGAATGAGTTTGTATTACATAAATGAGTTGTTATAAGTATATGGTTTTATAAAATTTAAACCCACTTAAAAAATTTATATCCAGAATGGCATGACATAATGACAAAATAATAATTTATAAGATTCAAAATACTATCAATTTACATAATAATAAAGAACTCTTTTAATGTAAAACAAGATACATTAATTTTATTTTAAAATTGAATGATAGCATTACAAGTCTATAAAATACTCTAACTACATACACCACTACGTGTATACACTTAAAATTTACATCAAGTATTTACAAATAGGCTAATGCCTACCCCCATTCATAGGTTTATATTACAACTACTTCTTCACAAATCATGGGATAAGAACTAAGGCATTTCAACAATCTCATTTACAAGTTAAAGTTTAAAATAAAAAAGTTATTAAATTTTTGTATTCTAACTACTATTGGGACCTGCTAACCTACACTATAGTAAAATCAATGAAGGTGTCAAATTACACTAAGAAAAAGACTTCTCCCTCCTAAATAATTCATTTTTCAAATCAAAAGAAAAATTAAATAAATATTTAGGCAATAAAACATAACATACTTATGATAACTTTACATACTATGCAATAAGAAGGGTTGATCTTCTCACGACAAAAATTATCTTATTGGTACTCAAGCTTGTTATCAACCAATATAGATAATTACAACTTTGTAACAATAATAACATAATTCCAATATGTAATGTTATACAAATGAATCACACTAACATGATAAATACTACCATAGCAAAATAATTGTATAAACATTGCAAGAACATTAAATTTTTGAGATCCAAACTAAGTGTGAACAATAAAATAGATAGATCCTCTACATTGGTTTATATTTAGAGATTTATCTAATTACAAGACATATGAGCTAACTCATCACATACCTATTAAGGTGAGAACCAGTTTCATCATCATTCCCAATGTACCCACAAGTGAACTAAACTGTCAAAACTCAACTTAAAAATTGTTACTAAAATTTATGTATTTATATAGTTAGCAATTAGAACGAGACTTATAATAAAAGGAAAGTTTTCATTCTAAATTTATTTAGCTGTCAAAGATGTATTTTTATCGGGTGAAAAATCTATATAAATTCCTCACGGATTAAATCCATTCTAATGGTGATTAAGGAAGAACCAATCTTATATTCTTTACATAAAAGTAGATAAGTGCTTTAATTCTATAATAAAAACTCATCTCAAAATAAATATACGCCATTATATATATATATATATATATATATATATATATATATATATATATATATATATATATATATATATATATACACACACACACACACACACACACACACATACATACATACATACATGCTTCTGCATTTAAATATCTACCCCACACTCAAAAGATTTTTAATACTTTAATTATACATTTATATATACATTCAAATCTAAATCTTGACAATATTAATGAAACAGAATTGACAATAAACTTTTAAGTATAAGCTTTACAAGTTCCCAAAATTATATATATATATATATATATATATATATATATATATATATATATATATATATATATATTCTCTTTTACAGATTAAACAACAAATATCTAGAAATAAAAATGGCTCCTACAACCAATAACAATTTCTCACAAGAAAACAAGATTTCTTGGATAAAATCATAATCGAAACACACCCTAGGGAATAATCCAATATTTAATCTATTCATTAGTTGGGAAAACTATGGGATTTAAGAGAATGAGAGACCCCTTGCCTATTTTTTTGAAACTCCTTGCTTCATCCTATTTTTTCATTCTCCTTCACAATCGTCTTCATTCTTCATTTTCCTTCTACCTACATTTCTTCTTGGAAAATTTTCCAAAATGGCTCACCTCTCCACTAGGTTAACTTTTAAATGGGAAAAACAATGCTTGTTTATTATTTTATTCTAATTTCTAAAATTAGGGTTTTAACTCTTCTATTTCAATTTGTTTATATGTTTGACAATACTTTAATTTTTATTTTTATTGTATTAATTATTACACTAAAAAATTAGGTAACTACATATATATTAAATTTACTTCAAACCCACTAATAATATACATCTATATAGACAGGTATATATGTGTATTTATAATCATGCGCATTTAATTAAAACTATTTCAATTAACATATAATTACTTTTCTATAAATACATATAGATATTAGATTAGCAACATTTTATCTAAATTTATTCATTTATCTAGATTATGACTAAATATGTAAATGTATTCATTTAATTTATTTATCTACAAAATACCATTTTAATGTACATATATTTATATAAATATGTATTTATATAAAATCTTATTTACACCCATTATTAAATATTACCTAGGTTTGGTCATAATCATAACTATGTTATTATTCTTATTTTAAAAGTATATTTTGTTGTTGAAACACAAATACAGATAGAAGTCAAATGATTGAGACCAACTTAACATAACAAGGCTACTCAACAGGTTTAAATGACATGTTTGATTTAACACAAATCTAGTCTAATGGATAAACCTAACAAAAGTGACTTATCGATATGGAAACCCCTAGTAAGATATAAGAATCACATTAAACAATAACACAAATTATTGTTAACACTAAAAACACACACCCCAAGGTGGTCCTACATGAGTCACAACTAACTTGGTTATATTTCACCACAACAAGGTAACCAAATCAAGATTAACAAATAACAACAAGACATCTCAATCACATATCATGAACAAGGACACAATTGACACACCAATAGTCCAAATAATGTCATGTTAATGCAAAACACTATAGAGCTTGAGAAGGGTATTGCACCTTGGGTAGTTGCAACATTCAATCATGATTGAAGAGGTGGCTTGAGATATTGGGGATCTCATCAGGGTGGTTATGGCCTCCTTATATAACTACCTACCATTCCCATTTAGGATTATAGCTTGTCTTATGATGAATAGGGCTAGATTCCACCATATTTTCATTTAGTCTACAAGTTAAAGCTAAGTTACACTATGATTTGCATGTCAAGCTAGTCTATGATTGATTCTATGAATCAATGTAGTTACATAATTTGCTCATGAATTCTAATAGTTAAACAAGAAAAATGGTCCATCAAATTAGTCTCAGGTAGTGCTAGCATATACATCAATAAACTCCTCAATGGTAGGTTCTAACTACATGTCAACATCAGGCTCATTTTGGTATATCTTACTTCTATGAGTAGATT
This sequence comes from Torreya grandis, assembly GCA_037957365.1. Classification (NCBI taxonomy): domain Eukaryota; kingdom Viridiplantae; phylum Streptophyta; class Pinopsida; order Cupressales; family Taxaceae; genus Torreya; species Torreya grandis. The sequence continues at coordinate 154,366 of JARHVA010009816.1, forward strand.
CCCCCTTAGGCCCTACTAACTATCCTCTTTATATTTATGGGGCTAATTACCTTATGATTACTACCACATGGCACCACTTCACTAGGTTAGAATCCCTATTATATTAGTCTGCATTTGTTAATTTAGGAAAATCCTAGGTTGACAAGTGCCCACGTGTCCTCCTTTGATTAGGCTATAAAGCCCCAAACTTTGTTAGGTCCATGAAACTACTTGTGGTTGTTTCTCAACATCTTCCACATGGATCCTTATCACTCTTCCATTACTCAGATGAGGATTCAAATGGATTTTAATTATTCTCTCTATAGTGAAGCAATATTTTTCCATATGGCATCATCCTACTCACCCATTATTTTGATACACTATTGGGCTTACATGGACCACTCTAGGGCCATGGAGTAGCAAGAGTTTGGCACATGACATCATCCCAATAAATTTCTATCCCAAAGCATGTTAAACCTATACAAATGGTTCTAGGTCATTAGGATTGCAATAGGTTAAAGCACCCTACTACCTTTCTTACCCTCTACTTTGATGACATGGAGATCTATCGTGAAACTTTGAATCAATTTGATTAAGTGTCAAAAATGTTTTGGAAGGGCTTAAGACCTTTGAGAGATTGACATGTAGAACTAGGCGAAGATAAAAACCTTCACAACTTTTGCTTGCTAAGCCTTCATGCAAAAAATGCAACATAATTCTTTATTTTTGGAACTTTTTAAAACTCTGCAGTCATTCAAAAGTTTTAACTACATTTTTACCAAAAAGCATGAAGGTCAACCTATTTGAAAATATGTTAAGTCTTTTCTCCTTTTGAATCATGTGCATCAAAAAATACAAAGACCAAAACCTTGAAGCATGAAGGCTTTATTCCTTTCATGAAAGACATTGGCCTATTTGTAAGTAGTTACGATATAAAGGTCATTTTATAAGGCATTAAACATTGTGTGCTTATTGAGTTTGGCTCTATCTTAATCCCAATTGAGAAAGATATCCTTCATGGAATGTCTTTGGAATTGACCTTTTGTCAAAAGAGCTCTTCATTTAAGCTTGATGAATCTCTATTATATGCATAGCTTGGTCTCTAACCTCTTCCAATTCCATTAGATCTACAAATCTAATTTCCATGACACTTTCCTCCATCATTTCTAGCTAGTTGATGAGTTTTAGAGTTGGAATTTCAAGAGATATAGGCAACTATAGTCATGTAAAATGTGAAATTATACAACTTTAGTATGGTTAAGACACATAATCCATAGGTCCTCTTGTTGGCTCACACAACTCTTCTAGGCTACTTCTTTCACTAATTCCTAGTCATCCAACACTTTTAATACTTAGATTTTTAAGACTTAGGTATCCCTTCTGAGCCCAGATCTATCCCCTAGGTCTCATCCCCTTTGGACAATAATTCCCAAATAATACAAGAGTACTAGAACCTAGGGTGTCATGTTTTTGGTGTTGTTATCCAAGTTCACTTAGGCCTCTAATAGTTAGATTCTTTTGGTTCTTTATCTTTTTCCCTATCAACCTCATACAATTTCGTTTAACCCATGATCATTTGTTTCCCTATCAAAGGACATTCTAAGTCTATTTAGAAGAGTTGGCACTCATTTTCAAGAGAGATGCAAGAATACAAGCAAGTACACTTGAGTGCTCTTCCCTATTCCTTGCACATAGCCTTCCAACATTGTTTCAAGCCTACTCAAATCATTACACCAGTCCCTAACTAGTTGAAGCACATCTAATTTTGCATTCTAGTTCCATTGATCATACAAAAATTGCACCAAGCACTTCAATGAGAGAACTACACTAGCTTGATCCATCTTCAGAGTATTGGTATGTAGGAAGTGTGCCCACAAAGCACCATGAGCTCCTAAGAGTTTTGAATATTTAAAATATGCACACAATGAGCTTTGTGAGGTTAGATACCCAAAAAAATTAGTGACAAAGTAACACAGGCATTTTGAATAGAACCTAAAAAGCTTGTAGCCTCAAGGCAACAACATCAAAATAGGATTACAATGCTAGATAATAGAGTGTCCTATTTTTGGTAATATTATCCAATTAATAAATGAATTCTACAGACCTATTTCTGACTACTTCTCAGCCCTGCTCATCTAGTATTAGACCTTGCCTCAGTCCAGATCAGTCAAAATAAGCTAAGTTCTAATTTTTCTCACTTCCTACTATATTTATAAAAGGTAATAATATAATCTATTTTAAAAAATCAATAAGTTAATAAAATCATATTTATTTACTAATTTACATTGATCATCCCTTTTATTATTTATGAATATTACTCCAATATTCTAAAAATAATAAAATATTTGGTGAACCTGACTTACTTTGAATTTTTATACAAAAACCCTAAAAACCCTACGGCTAATTATTTTTTATTTTTTGTAATATTTTTTTGTTTTTTTATGAATTTAAAAATTATAAAACTACATATTAATTGAAATACTTTCAATAAATGTCACCCTAAACCCTAGTTTGCACATACTAGGTCATATTTACATACAAACACTTTCAAACCACTAGGAAAAATATATTGCTAATTTTATAAATATTTTCAGATTTTCCTAAAATTTTCAAGCTAAAATTCTACAAATTCATTACAATTTTTTCAAATTATCACACTAATTTTGAAAAAAAATTCAAACCCTAGTCACATCAAATAAAATCTCAGTTCTTTTTTAGTACTTTTCACATCATTTTATATATTTTTAGTTGCATAAATAAATTAGAAAATCAATTTCAAATTCAAAAGTTCATGGTATTTTGAAAATAATATTTCTAAAAAGTTACTAGTTCCATGTACTAGCTCCTTTCTGCTTCTTGAGGTATCACCTTACATTTATATCCAGATTACAAAAATGTTGCTCAGCTATATCCAAATTCTTCTTACATTTTTTGCAAATAAAAAAGAAACCATAATGGGCCCTATCATGTAAATGAATGATGAAGTCTATCATATGTTATTACAAAGTTTTATTCTCTTCATTTCATGCTTATTTTTCATTATATGGGACGATGTTAAGTAATTTTTTCTTAAAAATATTAATCCATCTCTTGCATCACCTCCTTTGGAGCCTCTCCCCCGTACTGAGTCATGTTTCATGGTCCATCTTACTCTTCCCCAGGTCACTACCCATCACCAGAGAGTCCAATTGACACCTTTTGTTCCTCTACCTCCTCAACCTATTGATTATCTTTGCTTTCCTTCTGTAACAACTACAACTCCTATATGGATAGTAGATAATGTGGTTAGAGATATTACTCGACATGATGTTATGCCTCCTCCAACTACCCAAGAGCCCTATCACCCTACTATTCCAACCCATCCTTGGCTCAACCAGTTAGCATAGGTAGATTCACACAAGGCATATGACATTGTTGATCAGTTGAGAGACACTCCAGCTAAAATTTCCATGTTATAACTACTTCAAAAGAATAATTTATTCAAGGACATTTTTTATCAGGCAGTCACTTAGAATTTTATGCCTCTAGATTTAGAACCTTCTTATTTTGCATCAATGTTTAATACTCTAAAAACTATAAAAAGATGTAATTTTATTTTGATAGTGAGTATATGCCTTCTCAGATGGTTATTGATCAAAATTTGCCACTATTCATAAAAGTATAAGTCAAAACTAATACAGTCAAGAGAGTTCACATTGATAGTGGTTCTAAAATAAATTTATGTAATATCACATTTTTATAGGCCATGGGTATAGATTTTGCATCAATACAAAAAACATATAAGAACATACGAGGGTTTGATGATATACCATGACAAACTTTGGGTACTATTACTTTGGATATCATGGTGGGACCAAAAACCCTCTTCATATAGTTCTAGGTTATGTCAGGTCCTATCCACTATAATCTTTTACTTCAATGACCTTCAATACATACCATGGGTGTTATTCCTTCTACTCTCCATTGATGTATTAAGTTTTTCCATGAGGGACATTTATACACATGTATGGTAGACAACTAACCATTCAGATATTATCAACTTTTAGAGTCATCTTTGATTATTTCATCAGATTGCACACCATATCTCATAGTACAACCACCACTTCATAGCATTTCTCTTGATCAGATAGATACATATGAGATTGGAGAGACTATCACTTCTTACACTACTTCACTTATAGTTGTACCTTTAGTAATAACTCTTTCACCAACTACAATAGCTTCTACCATTCTATCTACTCCATCAGTCACAGTACAGATAGTGATTACACATCCACCATCACTGATAGTAGCACCAATAGTTCCAATTGATTCCATAGTTACTCCACTAGTTATATATATTTTTGTAGTAGTACCATCTTTTAATACTATAATTGATGAGACTCATATATCATAGTTACCCCTGGTGGTAAATTTTGAATTACTATATGTACATGATGTTGATACCGATTCATAGGCTCTTTTAGATTATGTATAACACCCACACTTATAGATGATTATTTGTGTGGATTGAGCTTTACATCAGTCAGCCTAAGAGAGTATCAATATGAATTTATAACTCTCATACCACATATTATAGTGTTTTTATCATCTCACACTACACTCTCAAGACATCCTCCACATTCACGACCATAGTCAGCTCACTTGGCACATACAGTTCACATGGTCACCCTTTATAGATATAAAGCCATTTATTTAGTCTTAGGTAGGTGACACATAACATCAATCACTATTTATGTTATAGATATTACTTGATCATGGATTGATCACATTACCTATAGTATAACATAGATTCATCATTAAATTGTCACATTAGGATGATTTCCCATTATGTACCTTTCATAAGATTTCAAGCCATGATACAAAATCATGCATAACCTTACATTAGAGATTGAATAAACTACAAGATCAAGGTATTATTTAGATTATATCACCACCATCACCACCATTTCCACTAAATTCACTTACTAATAGGTCTAAATATCCAAGAGTAGAATCAATATCTCTACTACCAGGATAAATTTTTATTTGCCTTTGACATTATGACATCATGAATATATCATTTACAACATATGATGATACTTATGATGATGATCTTGATGTATTTGATGATGGCTAAGATCATTTTCTCCATTTTCATCCCCAACAGGATCCATCTTTGGATCCCTTCCCACCACTAGGCTAGTCTTTTATATTATGATGTATATACTTGTACATAATTTCTTTCCAACATTGATTGTATATATTATTTTTTGATTGATTGAACATAGTTCAAATATTATCAAAAATACAAAAAAAATATAACACTTCAAAATACAAAAAAAAATCAAAAACACCAAATACATTTTTTATTGTATGCATCATCCATGTTTACATTACTACTATCATCTTAGGACTTATATTTGCTATTTTATGCTATTGTATGTTGATTTATCTATGTTATCATGATTTACTTGATCTTCTTTGAGTGTTGCAAGGACACCCATCTATTTGATTGATTCATTCTAACCATTGAGGGGGCATTCCTACTTATACATTCAAGACATACATTGATATACACACCCACTAAGGGCATCTTCTACATGACTACACCATTTGGGTTATGTCATCCTTAAACTACACACTCTAAGTTATCAACTGATGCACATTTATTACTAGATTACTACATCGACATTTCACTAGTACCTAGCACTTCTGTATTTATTATCATATACTTAGTCTTGTACTACACATGTTTTGCATAATTTTACATTTTATTTTATTAGTTAGATGTGTTTGTATCTTCTACTTCTTACTTTTGATTTCATTCCTTACTTAGCATAGCTTGTGTGAATTCACTTTTTAGTTCTTGCTTATCTTTTGTTTGTACCTTAGGACATCTACCAATTTCCTTTACTTATATCAATGTGTATGCCTTAGGACATCAACCAATGTCCTTTTTTTGTAATCTTTCATGTGCTTATGGCCCTCATGCTAACTTTTCTTGTTCACTTGTATGTGTATGTGGCATTTTAACATGCCTTGTATGCTTGTCTTTTAATTTGAGTGACATGTGTCTATGTCTCTTGTTTGTATGGCCCTTTGTCCACCCTTGTATGTGTCTTTACTTTATATTCTTGTTTGCTCCTCACTATGTGCAATGCCATAATTCTAATCATGCATTTATCTTCCTTCTTGGATGTTATGATGGGCATCATGCTCCATCCCTCCATGCTTATTATCAAACTAATAACTAACAACTAATATCTAACATTATCAGTCTAGTTTAGTATCATGCTTATGATTTTAAATTGTTATGTATATCTAGGAATACCCTTGTTGATCTAACAATATTCCAATATAAACATACTTCTATATCAAGAGATGTCTTGTCAAATATCAATGTTATATCATGTATCTATATAGTTTAACACACTTGCAGGACTCTTTTATTCTGAGGGTAGTCATTGCAGGTTCATCATTCCTACCCTCAAAAGAGGGGACATCAAATAGGGGTTTTCATAGAGATCAAACCTCCTAATAGTCAAAATATCAATATTAAAAACACTCAATACATAATCCAAAGGTCAAACCGATCAAACTAGAGCATAAAAATAGTGACAGTTTTAGATCAAAAGTCAATTTTCACACCAAACAACAACACTAGAAATGGATAGTAACACCAAACATAGAGGTTTCCACATTTTGGTGCTCTTATCTAGGTATAAAAACACTAAGGGTTTCTAGAAACAAGATAAAAGTTTAGTTCAGGGATAGTTTTTGCACTTCCAAATCAGTTATATTCAACAATTTCAGTATAGTTTTCACAGATACAAGGGTTATCATGTGTATCATGATGGTTCTTGATTTTAGTTTAGATTAAGCGGTTTTCATAACTTCCAGATCAAAATCCATCTTCTTTTCTTTTTGAGTTTAATTTATTCTAGGCATTCTCAATAGTTACATGCCTTACTCCATTTGTAGGTGGTTGGAATCACATTTGAGTTAATATTTCTTATAAGTTTATCTTTTTAAGTACCTGAGTTCTTGAGGTGGATTTCACATAATCATTTTTCATTAGTTTTGGTGAGGCTTTCATATAAGCCTAACCTCCATCTTTTTAAATGGCCAAGAGTGGCCTAGTTTTTAACACACATTCAACCTATCCATGCCACATTGTCAGATTTCTAGCACATCATGGGCTCCACAAGCCATCTCATGTGACATCTATTCTATATTGATATTATTTCATAACTTTACTTCATGGGGAAATGATGGAGCCAAAGGTCTATCTAACCTTTGTATTTTTGAGACACCTATTTATAGGGATTAGACACATAGTCTAGACACTAATTAACACATGCATGATTCATTAACTTCACATAGTTGGTGATGATGGAGCCAAAGGTCTAGCCTTTACATTCTTGAGCCACTTTTTGTGGAATTGAGTACTTAGTTCCATTTGTGGTATTACTCTTAATTTAACACACACTCAACATCATCTAGCATATTCCAACATCACAATAAGTTTTGTATTGGTTCACGTACCTAATTCATATTTCACATTGTGCTCTCTTTATGCACATCTAGCATCACACAACTTCATGAGCTTCACCCTTATAGGTAAGTTTAGGTATGCTTCTTATTTTATTTTATCCTAGTATTTCTCTTTGATGCATCACTAGAATAAGGGGGGAGGGTAAATGTAGTCATGAAAAATGTGAAATTGTACAACTTCAGTATGGCTAAGACACCTAATCCATAGGTCCTCTTATTAGCTCACACAACTCTTCTAGGCTACTTTTTTCACTGATTTTCACTTATCAAAGCTTTCCAGACTTAACTTTTTTAGACCCAAACATCCCTTTCAAGCCCATATCAATCCCCCTAAGTCTCATACCTTTAGGACAACAGCACCCACATAGGACAAGAGCACTGGAACCCAGGGTATCCTATTTTTGGCACTATTGTCCAAGTTCACTTAGGCCTCCAATGGTTAGATTCTTCTAGTTTTTTTATCTTTTTCCCTATCAACCTTATGCAAATTCATTTAACCCACAATCATTTATTTCCCTTTAAAAGTCCATTTTAAGTCTATTTATAAGGGTTGGCACTTATTTTCAAGATAGAGGCAAGAATACAAGAAATTACACTCAATAACTCTTCCTTATTCCTTGCACACAACCTTCCAACATTATTTCAATCCTACTCAAGTCATTACACCAGTCCCTAGCTAGCTGAATCACATCCAATTTTGCATTCTAGTTGCATTGATCATACACAAATTACCCCAAGCACTTCAATGGGAGAACTACATTATCTTGATCCATCTTTATTGGTAATGGGGTGTGAAGTTCATCTAGTGTATCCTTTACACACTAACCCCTTCTCTCTCTTTCCCAAGTTTGCATTCCAGTTCAAGCACTAGGAGCTCTTAAAAGTTTTGAAGATTAAAATAGGCACACAGTGAGCTCTATGAGGTCCTACACCCCAAAATTTTATTGATAGGGTAACATATGTATTTTGAACAAAACCCAAAAAGCTTTTAGCCTCAGGACAATAGTACTAGAATAGGACTACAACATTGAACAATAGGGTGTCATATTTTTAGCACTCCCATCCAATCAAGAAATAAAGTCCAGAGACCTATTTCTAAATATTTATAAGCCTTTCTCATCTAGTATATGACCTTGCCTCAGTCTAGATTAGATGGAATAAGCTAAGTTATAATTTCTCTCACTTCTACTATATTTAGAAAAGGTAAAAACATAATCTATTTACACAAATCAGCAAGTTAATAAATGCATATTTATTTACTGATTTACATTGCTCAGCCCCTTTATTTTTTATGAATACAAATCCAATATTATGAAAATAATAAAATAGTAACCTTGCCTTTCTACCATAAAAAGGCATGTAATGGGAACTATAACTAACCATTTTAAGAGTGATTATATTATTCCATAAGGTTTTTATTAGTTTTGTATGCCATGTTCTTTGGTTCTCCTCCATGGTTGTCTTTATTATCCTAATAGTATTCTTGTTAGTGTATTTTGGTAAGCTATTCCCTTGAGGGTAGTAGTTAGATTATATACTCATATGTATGTCATGCTTGATTTCCCACTCACTCATCCTAGTTCCAATAATGGCCATTGCATTATCAAAGATGGTTATAGAAGAGACTCCAAACCTCATGACTACACCCTCATAGAATTTTAATATGTTTTCATTTGTTTTTCTTAGAACCATTTCTTACATCCATATTCTAAGGTAATCAGTGGATATTATGACCCAATTATTCCCTACAATAGAAAGTGGGTTAATCATCGCTATGAAATCTAAGTCCCACTACATGAAGGGTTACTCTACCTAGATAGTGTGGAGGGGAAGAGACACTAACCTCTATTTACCTATGAAGAAGGCACATTTTTTACAATTCTTAACCATGCATACGCATCTCTAAACAAGTTAGGCCAATAATAGCTTTCCCTCATTACCTTCATAGCTATAGTTCATGGATCAAAATGCCCACCTAATGGCCCATCATGAAATTCTTATATTATCCTAATAATCTAATTTGTTTCAATGCATCTTTAAAGAACACCATTGATATCCTTCCTAAACAAGAATCCATCCATAAGAACATAAGAAATATATTGAAGATTCAAATATCTCCTCTTAGCTTTGTCCAAACCTATAGGGCACTCACCTGCTTAAAGGAAGTTGACCATATCTTGGGTCTAGCTAGTAGGCAATGAATGTGCACGTGAATATTGGACATCTTGGAGTATCAGGACAGCATTCTTATCATCTTTCAAATCTAAAGGTAACTACTCATACAAACCTCTTACTCTTACCATCTTCATGACCTTGATGTCTACATCATACTCCATTACTTTTTAAATCCACCCTACCTTTTTCTCATTCAAATATTTTATTAAGATAAAATCTTTAACACTTAGAATTGAAACCATTAAATGCAATTTATTTTTACAAATAAAATGCCTAAAATTCTTGAGACTTCTTATAAAAACCATTACTTACTTCTCTAGAATGGAATATTTTACTTCATAACCTTCCAAACCCTGGAAAAAGAAAGCTATTAGTTGCTCCATACCTAATTTTGTTATACTAACATAGCTGAGATAGTGTCCATACCTCCAAAGGCATATATAATTAATTACTTGGTGAAAAAAGGATTTATGAGGGTAGGAGCTTATGCTATGGCTTGTTTAATTACTTCAAAGCTACCCTTCCCTTATTTAGAATAGTGAAAGATCTGATTTTTATTTAACATAGCAATTAGAGTCTTTGAAACATTGGAAAAGTCAGGGATAAATATCCTTAAAAAATTTATCCTTCCTAAAAAGACTTGTAGTCCCTTCTTGTGACTAGGCAAGGATAATGATAGAATGGAACTTACACTCTTAGGATCAATTTCAAGCCCTCTTTTAGAGACAATATAGCCCAATATATTCCCTTCATTGACTAAAAATATGTATTTATTTGGGTTTTATGAGACTCCAAACTCTTTACATCTATCAAAGACTTGTATAAGATGAGATAGATGATCATCAACATGCTTAGAAAATATTGTAATATCATCAAGATATATAAATAAAATATCATTGATTAGTCCTTTAAATAATATGTCCATGGCTAGCTAAAAATTTTCCCCTACATTATGTAAGCATAAGTTCTCCATTTTATAGTGAAGGTTGCATTAAACTTATCCTCTTCTTGAACCAATATCTAATTGTAACCAAAATAACCATCAAGGAGTGAAAACCATTATAAACCTATCACCATTTTTAATATTTGTTCCAGAGATGGAAAAGGGTAGTGATCTTGCAAAGAAGCCTTGTTTAGATCCCTAAAATTTAAAAAAAAATCCATATCTCTAATTCCTCTTTATAATAGGGACTAATTTTGCTACCCAAGTTGAGTGTTGTATAGGAAATATTATGTTGGCCTCTATTAACTTGTCCAGCTCTTTCTTCATGAGAGGCTCTATTTTGGGTATTATAGGCCTTTGTTTCTACCTAATAGGTTTGTAATTTGGGTCTAATTCAATTATGTGTTTATTTGAATTAATATTAAATCCCTCAATATCAGCATACCCTGAAGTAAAAACATCTTCAAACTCATGACAAAGACTAACAAATGCACACTTTTCTTCTAGAATACATACCTTTCCAAGTTGAAGAAACTTGTCTTTGTCAATTATGATTTGCTCATAATATTCACTCTTAACTAACATGTTTAATTTATCTCCTATATGTTGAGAAATCCTATCATTTATGTCAAGGTTTATGTCATTGATGTCAATTTGTAGATCAAAGTGAGAAGTTGAAGGCAACCTAAGTTTTTATGTTAATGTGCATGTCAGAGAGAGAATTTGAAGGCAACCTAATGTCTTTCTATTGATAGAGAATTTTAATGAAACCTAATGATTATTATATTGGTTATTTTAAATTTTTCTTATTAGTGTGATAATATTATCTGGTGAGTACAAGGTAAGCATGTTTGAGTACCAATCCTTGAGTACAAGGTGTCTTGAGAAGCTTAGTCATAACAAACATAGTCATATAATGAGCATGTGCATGATGATAATGAAGAGGATTGTGAAAATGTATTACATTAGTTGAGGAACATGTAATTCATGTGAGTAAGGTGTAGAAGCATCAAATAGTGTTTTACGATAAGTTATTAGGTGTTTAGACCTAGTAAGGGACTTGAAAAGGTTTGTGCATAGGATGCATAGTCTTGTGCATGAAAGATGTTGGTGTACTAGTGAGATGGATGTATATAAGAATAAGAGGATGTATAATGTTGTTTTAGAATGAATATGAAGAATTTGATCACTCAAGTGAGTCCTAGGGCAAGCCTACAAGGGTAAGACCTACAGACTTAGCATGAAACTAGACCACTTCTAGACCTTCCCTAACCAAATAAAGCATCATGAGGTGTTGGTAAGGCCTATGAAGGATTTAAATTAGTGTTTTAACATGATATATGTTTATTGAGTTTGATAATGAGGTAGAGAGTGTATGGAAATAAGATTTAAGGTTATATTTTAGGCCTAATATGGTTTGCAACTCATGGTGTAAGCAAGCAAAGAGAGAGATGGTGGTTAAATGGTGTATCAAGATTAGTTTCCAAGGAAAGTGTGAATATGTGAGAATTAAAAAAAGTGTTTTATGTTTTTTCAAGTATGTTGACCAAGTTTCAGGTCAAAATTTTAAGGTTAAGATAATAAAAAGTGCTTTGAGGTCTCTCAAGTTCACTTAATAAAGGGTTCTTAACCTAAGAAGGACATTCAAGTGTTCATTGGAATGTGTAACATCTACATGGGAACATGACATATTCATGGTATATGGGGAAGGTTCCTAGGTCAAAATCGTAGGGATTAGTTTTTTTTAATGAGGGGCTAAGCTTTATTAATGATCATTAAGACTGGGAGATGATTTAAACCATCAAAGATCCCTAATAGTGACCTAATATGAAATAAATTGTTTTAAAGTGATTAAAATGGTTTGGAATAGATATATAAGTGATTTTAGGTTGTATTAAACCATCCCATGCACCTCCAAGTGTGATTGGTTTGTCAGGTGAGTGAGTGGAACCTATAGAAAAGGCCTTGTTTATCAAAGATTTGTTGTAATAGTCATAATTGACCAAGTCAAATTTTATAAATGGATGGAGGACAAATATTGAGACTTATATTTTATTTCCATGGTGGTTTTTGATTATGTTATAGAACTAATGTGTGCTAAACTAGTCATTCAAGTTGACCAGTCACTAACAAGCCTAATGGTATAAATAGTGAGAAAACCAAGCCAAAGTGAGAAGTTGATTAGGGATGGTATTATGATGGAATAAGGATGAATCCAAGTGCATGGAGACATTATTAAAGAATTTAATACATATTCATGTTGGATATAAGTTTTGGATGTTAGTAGATATGATGAAAATGTTGCTCATAATTTGACATGTCTTATTCAGATGAGACAATGATGTACAAGACTATGGCGTTAGTCTGCAAGACCAATATTTATATTTGACCATATTATTTACCTATATTATAGTGGTTTAATTATCTCACAGGATCATACACATTAATTATGGGTCTTTTTAAGTTTTCATATAGGTGTTGAAGGTCAAAATCACCATGACAGGTCTTCAAGGTAAATTAGCAGTTCTGGGTAAGCAAGTTGCAATGATAAGCATGAGACTCTATGCTATGATTCAATGTATATAATTAAAAATATTATATTTTTTTGGACTTAACTTACCTATCCATGATTTTTATAATCTTATAATTCAATATAATAGGTTAAAATAGGGTTGACTAGTTTAAGTTTGACTGTGTGTACTGAAGACAACAAATAGGTCTAGAAGATCAATAATTTCCATTAGAGCCTATGATATTTTTATTGGAGGTTGTTATAAGGATGGTGTAGGATAATTTTCATAAATTTTAAGTTATTTAATTTTTTATTTTATGTGTTATAATTTAAGGTTTCCATGTCTGTGTTTTGAGGCTAGTTGGTAGTTCTGAGTGGGCTATCTACAGAGAAGGGTTTGAGTCCTTTTAGCGTGAGTTGTGAAGTCCAAAGCATATGGTGATTATCCTAAGGTCATTTATATTTTTTATATGTAATTTTTTTCCATGGTTGTTTGTAAAAATTGTGTTTATGCTATATCTATTCAAGACAGACTTTATGGGTATGCATAGGCCTAATTGTAAACAATGCTAATAGAGTGCTTCAAGTGGTGATTGAAGCTAAAAGGTGTTATGGAGCATATATGAGATTATAAAGGATATATTTGAGTGGAATATGATATTTTAATTCCATATGATGTGTTTTAATGTGTTTCAAGTAAGGTAAAGTGTAATGTGTCCTAAATTAGACTTAATAGAATTAGGTCTCCATGAGACCTAAAGATGAGATAAGGCCTAATTGGGGTATGATAGACCTGAATGGACTCAAATAAAGTTTTATCCATGTTTATGAGATGTCCTAATTTCTATTCCATGGCTGAACAAGAAGGATATGAACAAGAAATTTTTATAAAAATAAGGTAGTTTTAGGCCTATTAGCAAGGGTAAAGAGTAAGCAAATAGAATAACATATTACAGACTAGAATAGGGTATTGTAGACAATTAGAGGAGTGTAGAGGAATGGTGACAAATAATTTATAGAGATTATGTGCATGAAAATTAAGGTCATATGACCCAATCAAGTCAAGAAGAGGACTAATTGAGTGAAGAGGCTTAGAAGGCAGTTTGAGAGGGATAGAAGAGAGAAAAGAGATGAAGAAGGAGATCATCATTTTTTGTATTATAAATAAAGTGTTCTAAGTTATCAAGGGTTTGAGGTGGCTGATTTGGTTCTAAGTCATCTAAGGGGTTGGTACCTCATTGCAAGTTGATGCTAAGCTAGTTGGGGTTAGTACTCTATGTGAAGTGGTTGATTCATTAAATTTGGTGTTGATCTTATATTAATATATCAAATTTTAATATATCAATGGTTTTTCTTCCTCTTTATGGCTTCCCACCTATATGATGTTTTCTTGTGTTTAATGCTTATGTGGATAAGTGTTTATGCTTGTAAGATCTATATGTTGTTTGAATGTTTCATGATTGATTAAGTGAGATTGATATGAAATTTTTTAAAGAATAATTCACCCCCCTTATCATTCATTTTTCTTCCAACATTTAGTATCAAATTTTGGTCCTTTGAATCTAGTTTAAAAGCCTAAAGTATATCCTAGAAGAAAGGATAAATAGTCAACAAGCTCAAGGTAGTTTTATTGACCAAATTTGACCCCAAGTTAAATTTGGGTCAACCCCTAATATTTTTAAAAAAATTGAAACAAAATAATATGTCCTACGGGGTCATTTATTGTCCTACATGTCTCACTTGTCCTTCCCCTCATTCTCATTGAAGCTTATTATCCTGGTATTAGCCTAGTCAACAAAAGTCAACATTGGTCATCCATGGTAAAACTTACTCAAAGATTAAATTTATTTTTTAAATTTCCTAAAATGGTCTTTTATATGTTTTAATGTGTTCACAAGTCATAAATTAACCATTTTCTAGGTCTCATATGTAAAAAGGGCCATTTGGCCACATTTCTAGCTCATTAATTGACTTGTATAGATGATGAGAGTTAAAAAATATGTCATCGATATATTATGAACGTGGATAAGGTCAAATCATGTTAGAATCAGTCAAGGGACAATTATAAGTTAGTTATGATCAAGAAATGCTACTTTTCCCTCAAAAATAGGAGTTTTTGGGCACTTATTTGGACTTTTTAGGTCCATCATCAACTAAAAACGTGGGAAGAGTAACTCTTCACATCCCATTATCCATTTCAATGATTTTTTTTCAATTATAATTCAAAAATATGCATTTGTAACTCATTTTTCTTCCATTTCCTCTTCGCATGCTAAGGAAGGTCAACTTCAAGCACTCACTATGGGCCATACAATTTGAGTTGGTAGAAATGCTATTGGGAGTTAATAGTGCCTTGGGTATACTTCAAATCCATAATAAGAGCTTTAAATTTGGTTCCTCCTCCTTTATTAACAAATTTTAACACTCTATGTAGCTTTTTTGGGGTTTGCAACTATTAGGGGGTCACTATTTACAGTTATCTCAACTTTCTTATTTTGGTCTGATGAGTTTATGTTTTGTAGATGTTTATAAATTTTTTCCAAGTAATTATTATAGGTTATCCATTCTTAATTTTGATGAAAATCATCAAGCATACAATAAATCCTTTTCTAGGCTTGTTTCCCACTTTGGATTATTATACTGCCTATTTCTCAAAAGGGTGCACCTACAGATGCTATTGAATAGCTCTCCACATCAACATGAGGTAATTGGTTGTGTGGTAAATATTTGGAGTCATGAACATATGTGTGGTGACATATGCCTTCTTATGAGGCCTAAAATTTTCATTTTCTCCATTGTCTTCCCTCACTGCCCACTTCAATAGATTCCAACCTATAGGAGGTCATAAATAGGAGACAAAGGAGAATTGAAGAGTGTGAGGTGATCTTAAAGATTCCTTCTCAAGGCATATATTTTTAATTTACCATTATAAACCTAGCTTCCTCATTAAGAGTATTGGAAAAGATGAAGTTTTTAAGCAAGGGAATTGACTGAGTTTTGGTCTCTTAGTCCCTAAATAGACCAAATAGAGGTCCTTAGTTTTTTTTTGAATAGTACATATCATGACCAAATGGTGTCTCAATGCCCCTAATTATTTTTCCTAGTTTTCCTACCTATAAACAACATACTTGACAATTTTGAGGTCACTAGGACAAGAATGAGATGGGTTTTGAAACCCTCAAAGGTTGCTAATGAACCACTGAAAGTATATAGTGTTGTCTATAGGATTTAGAAAGAGGTTGACACTCACACTATGCACATGAAGTTATAGACCATGTCTAGGAAGGGTAAATATTTCCAAAGGCTACAACAATCAATCCTAAGCACTCATGTCATGGGAGAAGAGATGGCTATATGAAATGACCTTTTAGGCCTACCCCTTATCCATAAACATGGTAGAGTATGCTGTGGAAGTAGTGTTTAATGATTGGAACAAAACAATGGTGTTAAGGGTTCCTAAGAAGGAACTAGGTCCTAGTGTTAGTAATATAAATCTAAATGTAATATCAACAATCCGTATACACTCCTAAAATACTCCAAATGACTCTTGACTGACCTACAGGCCTAGGATTATGCACCTATAGTCAGAGGTATTGGGAAATTGGTATCAGTTAGGAATAAGGTGGTATTTTGTGATTAAATGAAGAATAAAAGTGTGTGTAATGAAGTAATATGATGATATGAGGAAAACTAAGATATTTTATATTATTTTTGAGGTTAAATACATACCTTGGAAACCTATAGGCAAGGTCCTAGGATAGTCTCAGTCCAAGAGGACAATGGGCAATAAGAAGGCCTAAAAGGGTCAAGATGCTAGGTTTGGAGATGATATAATATTTTCATATGAGGTGATTCAAAAGAGGATATAAAAAAAATTACACCTTCATTAAAACCTTCAAATAAATGTGACTAAAAGAAGATACCATGTTCACTATTACAGTCAGACAAGGTCATAAGCAAGAGAAGAACATATGAGAGTTTGGTGCCTTGAAAATAAAATGAGAGTTTAAAATAGTATATGGTGGATTAATAATGATAAAATTAAATAAATAACATTCCAAATACATCCTCAAGACACCAAATCCCCTTTTCTCATAGCAAAATGGACTCGGTCCATACATGCAGGGTAGGGAAAGCCTTGTTTCAAGAGGTGAGTTTGGGGATTACACTTAGGAGTGAGGTTTTGAGTGGATAAGTAGGTTCCATAACCATTAAATAAATTTTAGTAACATTAATTAACAAATTTTATGCATCAAATAAGTGAATAAAGAGAATTCATAAAGAGGTTTGGACAAGAACATGCAAAAATAAGGTTTTTTACCCCTTTTTGGAAGAAATTAGAATGGTTAGACCCCTTAAACATAGAATTGAACAAACAACTTTGGTAAATTTTATCATTATTAAATTTTTATCTTCTAAAATAATCACTTTTCATAAAAAAATAGGCCTAATACCCAATGTTCTATCTCAGAGCAGGGGTAGTCCTTTCATGCACAAGAATGATTGTTTGGGGGAAAGTGATGAATTTATGATCTCAAAGAAATAAAATACCAAATAAAGGTTATATAAGTTATGGGACACATGGAGTAACCTAATAACCCTTAATAGAAGTCTTGAAACCAAACAGGGCACCCTACACAACAAAAGTTATAGTCAAGTGTGAAGGAAAACCTTAGGGCTAAAAGCCAAATTAGACAATATATGAATTTTCAAATTAATATATGATTTAAAATTTATAAATTAATGTTTTAATATGTATATAAGATGTTTTAGATCCATCATGAGTCAAAATAAGTCATTAGGAACCTAAGTGGAGTCTCAAATAGTAGGCATACCTATTGGCAAGGTCTAGGCTTAATGTCAAATAGAGGTATGGTTTCATTTCTAGTTCTTGAGGAGATATTACAGTGGTTGATTCATGTTTTTGGGATGATTATATAATTTTATGAACCATTTTTTGGAAAATAAATCCATCAAGAATCCATTCTTGGCTTAAAAACTCCTAAAGACCTCACAAAATGCACAAAATGGCTCGAATAGTCAAAATCAAATGCTCATAACTTTCATCAAATAATGCATGTGACCTCAAGGAATTTGGAGAAAATGGAGAGGGTCCCTGAGCTTCCTTCAATGGTATCTTTTCAATATTTCAATGTGCAGCCTTTAAGAACAAATGCTAATGATGAAAGTGACCATAAATCCTTGCAAACCCTCCATAAGGACTCAAGTAGAGAAATGAGGATAAAATTACATCCATATGAATGAATTTTACCTAGAGGATAAAATATAAGTTGTTTCAAACTTCATGATGGTCAAATCCATGTAATTGAATTGTATGAAATCTATATAGGTGAAGCATAAAGTAGGTTTTATTGGCATTTTCTTATGCTTTTTAGGTCTTAAAGATGACCATGAGATTCCAATCACTTTGAGAGGTAGCTTGGGACTTGATATAAACCTCCATCCATTTCCATACCTTAGAAGTACTCACAAATTCCTCCATTATCTCTCTCTATTTAGCTTGTCTAAACTGGCATCTAAAATAACATAGTAGACAAGGTGGAAACTCAAGTTTAGTGGATTTTTATGATGTTTTTGATGAATCCAAGAATATGAGGTGTCCCAAAATGTGTCACAAAACCCTTGGTATTGATAAGTTAGGAAGTATGCAAAGATTTTTGTGCCAAGTGTCAAAAATTTCTATTGGAGAGTGATCTTGATAATGGGTGATGATAAAGTTTGTGTAAGATAATTTCATGATGAATAAAACTCCAAATTTAGGTGGAATCATTTTTTTAACTCCCTCTCATCAACATACACAAGAAATTTATCCTAAATTTCTTAGAAGGAAGTCCATCATGAAGGCAATTACATAAGAAAGAATGATCAAGAAGATTGTTATGCCACATTTGGAGAAGAGGCTTATTTGGGAATACAATGATGTGTAAATCAGTTTCATAACTCCTTTTCTATCTCATACACATTAATTGTAACTAATTTTCACATTTGGACACTTTTCCTTGTGCCTCTTCAACTTCTCTCCTCTCTTTCTTCTTTCAAATTCTACAAATGTAAGCCATCTTGGCTATTGAAGGGGATTCAAACTCTTGGTATGGTCAAATGATACCAAAATTGTACCTTGATTTGTACTTAAGCTAATGAAAATTAAGTTGGTTATACTCTAAGTCCATTTTCACTATGTGTTGAAGTTATCTATCTTGAATTTTAAGCATATATTGAGTTCATATTATTTTCATGCAATCCTTGAATGTGTTGTTGTAAATGACTTCTCTCCTAATAGGTTTAATGAAGTGTATGTTGTTGCAATAGAATTTTGAAGTGTGTATGATTTTTTTAGTGTCATATATGACCTTCCCTTCACTTTCCTTTATTTGTTGATTTTTTTTGCCTTCATGAGAAACAATCATGCTAGGGAGCTCCATTAATGGTGTGAGGCTAGTTTGATTGTCTTAATTCATTATACAAATCCCAAGTGTATGAATGGAAGAAACTCTTGGTGTATCACCTCCTAATTTAAGTTTGATTTATGTATTTTTATCTCCCTTTTCACCCATGTTAGGCAGTTTTAGTAGCATAATCAGACCAAGTCATATCTAGGGAGCTAGCCTTCATAATCTATAGATTCATCTCTCCTACAAGTTCACCCATAACTTGAGAGATGATTCAATGTTTCATCAAATTGTAGGAGTTTCATAGAATATCCTAGGGTGCACAATTTGATGAAAAACAAGTTTGTCTGCTAATAAGGCTCCATTATTCAATATATCTAATTATACATTTTTGAATAATAGGATGAAGATCTATTTGATGTCTCAAGGTAATGATATTTGGTAGTTAGTTGTGGATGGTTATAGTGATCCTCCTATTCCACCAACCGATGTAGCAGGTAAAAAGGCTAGTAAAAACACTTCTAAAGCAATTAATGCCACTATTTGTAGCCTATCAGAGGTAGATCTTGTGAAGGTTATGCATTGTGTATTAGCTAAAGAGATATGGGAAAAATTTAAGACCATATTTAAAGGAGACACCAAGGTGAAGATGGCCTTGTTTTAGACCCACTAAAGGCAATTTGAGAGTCTAAAGATGGATGAAGATGAAACCATTACATCCTACCTATTGAAGGTTGTTGAAGTTGTCAATGTCATTAGAGGATTAGGAGAAGTGAAAGAATATACAGTTGTTCAAAAGGTATTGAGATAACTAAATCCTAAGTTTGATTCTAATGTAATTGTAGTAGAAGAGATGTAAGATTTGGAAAAGATAGAGATGGATGGGATTCATGTCATATTGACTACCTATGGGATGAGAACAAATGAAGGAAGACATCCTAAGAAGGAATAAAATCTCAAAGTTGAGAAGAAATCAAAATTTAAGAAGTTAAAAGATGAGGAATGTTTAGATGTTGATGATGATCAACTTATATCCATGTTTTCAAATAAGTTAAGATTTAGATCAGGTAAGTACAAGAGTAAGTTGGCTTTAAAATGTTCTAATTGTTGTAAGATTGGTCAATTTGCTTCTAAGTGTCCTAACAAGAATAAGGTTGAGCATGATGAACATTATTGAGATGATAATAAGGTCTATAAGCCTCATAAAAATAAGGAGCTTAGAAAGTAAGGCAAGAAAGGGTCATTCAAGAACAAGATAAGTTTCTATCCCAAATAAGATAACTCATCTGATGTAAGTGACTCAAGTACATCTGATAGTGATGATGGTAGTAATGAACCTGAACATGACAATAATGAAACCTTGTTCATGGCCATAGAATTAGACAATGAGGGTCGTTCAAAAGGGAAAATCCTTATGGTTGATGTAGAATTAGATGAATAAGAAGTTGAATTTGATCTTAAGGAATAATTAGAAAGTGTCCTAGAGGAGTTTAAATTTCAAATAAGAAAGAATCATAAAATGGCATCATTAGTTAAGGACTATGAGGAGTAGATCGGCTTGTTTGAGAAGAGACTAAGTAACACCTCCAAGGATTATGATGAGATCATCAAAAAAATTGAAGAATAGATGGAGATAGTCAATGCAAACCTAAAGACTAAAGAGGAAGATTACATTAGGTATGAAATTGAAGTGGAATCCTTGAAATATAAGTTGGATCAAGAATCTATGAAGGTGAAGACCTTTGTGAAGTTTTAAAAGAGCACCAATGTTTTGGATGACATCTTGAGAAATCAAAAGTATGTAAGTGATAAGATGGGTCTTAGTTTCAAATAATATCAAAAAGAGGCAACTCAAGTCAAGGAAAAGGTTATTGAATATAATAAGGTCAACATGAAAATACCTATCAATCAACCTAATGCTATGAGGTATGCCAGTAAATTCAATGGTTACTATTTTGTATGCAGTCAATTTGGTCATAGAGTAAGAGAGTGGAAAAGACCCTCCAAAAATGAGTACTCATGGGAAAATGGAAGAAGTTACAATTCACATCAGTCATAAGGTATGTATGATTTTGTTTACTATAGGTTTAATAATGTGGGACACATTTCAATATTATTCCCTAATAGAGTTAGAAGGTAATCAACACAAAACAAGAGGTTTGAAGCCCCTAGAGTGCAAGAGAGAGGGTAAATAAATATATGTAAACCAAAGATAGTAAAGGTTATTCATGATTAGTCTACAAGATCAAATGGAATGTTTGATATGGTTGAGCATATTTAGATGAGAAATCAATTCAGGAATGTCTGTTGTTAGCTCATATTGATGATCAAATGGTTGATGAAGAGGTCAAGCCTATAGTGTCAATCAAGATTAAAAAAATACTGGAGTATGTTTAGTATTGTGAGATCATGGATATATAGGAATATCCTAAAATCTATGGAAATTTGTGACTCCATTGGGACTCATGGAGACACTATTTAGTTAGTATAATCATGGTAGATGCTTGGTTTGAGGGGGAGTTATTTAGATTATTGATTGAGATTGATATATGTTGAAAAGTGGTCATATAGTTTGAGTTCATTTGAAGAAGGTATGTATGGAGTAAGGGGGAGAATGATGCCTTAATGATTCATATTATATCTATTGAATTCTCATTGTAAAGGTGTGATTTTACATGATAATTGTGAAAGAAATTTGTCATTAATGTCAAAGGGGAAAAAAGTTCAAGAATGGAGTTAAGAGTGATCAGATTGAAGAATATTTTTCCATCAATGATAAAGGGGGAGTTTGTTGAGAAGTTTTTTTATTGATGGAAAGGTTGATGTCATTTGATGTCAATGGTTATGTCATTAATTTCAATTTGTAGGTCAGAGAGACAATTTGAAGGCATCCTAATGTTTGATGTCAATGTGAAAGTCAGAGATAGAATTTGAAGGAAACTTAATGTCTTTCTATTGAGAGAGAATTTGAAGGAAACATAATGATTATTATATTTACTTTTATCAATATTGTTGTAATGGTGTGATAATGTTGTCTAGTGAGTACAAGGTAAGCATGTTTGAGTGCCAATCCTTGAGTACAATATGTCTTGAGAAGCCTAGTCATAACAAGCATAGTCATATAAGGAGCATGTGCATGATGAGCATGAAGAGGTTTGTACAGAGGTATGACATTAGTTGAGGAACATGTAAGTAATGTGAGAAAGGTATAAAATCATCAAAGAGTGTTTTAAGATAAGTTATTAGGTGTTTAAACCTAGTAAGACACTTAAAAAGGTTTGTGCATAAGATGCCTAATCTTGTGCATGAAAGAGATTGGTGGCATAGTGAGATGGATGATCAAATACATAAGAGGTATTATAAGGTTTATTAAGCATGTATATGAGGTTATGGAGCACTCAATTGAGTCTAAAAGTGAGCCTATAGGGGTAGGACCTATAGACTTAGCATGTAATTAGACCACTTTTAAACCCTACCTAACCAAATGAGGTGTCATGAGGTGTTTTTAAGTCCTATGAAGGATTTAAGGTAGTGTTTAAACATGAGATAGGTATATTGATATTGATAATGAGGTGGAGAGTGCATGGAAATAATCTTGAAGATAATCTTTTAGGACTAATATGGTTTGAAGGTCAAGGTCTGAACAAGTAAAGAAAGATGTTGGCCAAAATGGGATATCTAGATTAGTTTCCAAGGTAAGTATGAGTATGTGAGCATTTAAAAAAGTGTGTTGTGTTTTTTTAATTATGTTGACCATAATTTTAGGTTAAATTTTGAAGGTTAAGACAAAATAAGTGCTTTAAGGTCTCTCAAGTACACAGAATAATGGGTTCTCAACTCGAGAAGGACTTTCAAGTGTTTATTGGCATGTGTAACATCTACATGGTAACTTGAGCTATTAATAGTATATGGGAAAGGTACATAGATCTAAATTTATAGGAAATATTTTTTAGAATGAGGGGCTAAGCTTTATTAATGATCATTAAGACTGGAAGATGGATTAAACCCTCAATAGACCCTAATAGTGACTCAATATGAAATAAGTTGTTCTAAAGTGCTTATAATGGTTTGGAATAGGTATTTAAGTGATTTGAGTTTGTATTCAACTCTATTAGGCACCTCCAAGTGTGATTGGTTTATTAGGTGAGTGAGGATACCCTAAAATAAAGGCCTTGTTTATTAGAGATTTATAGTAGTAGTCAGATTTGACCAAGTAAAAGTTGATAAATGGATGGAGGAGAAAGATTGAGAATTATATTTTATATCCATGGTGGTTTATGATAATTTTATAGACCTTAGGTGTGTTAAACTGGTCATTCAAATTAGCCAATTTCTAACAAGCCTAACGATGCAAATAATGAGAAAACCAAGCAAAAGTGAGAAGTTGATAAGGGATGTGTTTTCATGGAATAAGGATGAGTCCAAGTGCATGGAGAAATTATTCAATACCTTTAAGATATATTAATGTTGTATATAAGTTTTTGAGGTCATTAGATATGATGAAAATGTTGCTCATAAGTTGACCTGTCTAGTTCAGATGTGATAATGAGATACAACACTATGAGATTTGTTTGTAAGACCAATATTTCCATTTGACCATATCATATATCTATATAAGAATGGCAAAATGATCTCATAGGATTTTCCACATTAATAAATAATCTTTGTAAGTGGTCATATAGGTGTTTAAGGTCAAAATCACCATGATTGATCTTCAAGGTAAACTAGTAATTTTGCGTAAACAAGTTGTAGTGTTGAGTTTGAGACTCTATGTCAAGATTTGATGTATATAATTCACATGATGTTTTTTGGGACTTAAATTACCTAAAAGGATTATAATAAGATCATCAATTAAATTGAATCATAGATGGAGATAGTCAATGCAAACCTAAAGGATAAAGAGGAAGTATGCATTAGGTATGAAACTGAGTTAGAATCCTTGAAATCTGAGTTGGATCAAGTATCTAGAAATTTGAAGACCTTGTGAAGTTTGAAAAAAGAATTGAGGTTATAGATGTCATCTTGAGTAGTCATAAGTCTACAAGTGATAAGACAGGTTTTGGTTTCAAAGAATATCAAAAGGAGGTAGCTCAAGTCAAGGAGAAGGTTGTTGAAGATAAGAAGGTCAACATGAAAATACCTATTAAATAGCCTAATAATATAAGTTATGTTATTTCATTAAATGGTTAATGTTTTTTATGTAGTCAGTTTGGTCATAGAGTAAGAGAGTGTAGAAGACTTGTTGACCATTTTTTACATGAACATTTTGTGTTTTCCCTTTGGCTCTTTTTATTTCTCCCTTGCTCATTTTCTATGTTTGGTCACTTTCTTTGTCGTTTGTCTTTTCCCTTTGGCCTCTCCTAGTTCAGGCTCTTCCCCCTTGTTCTTTGCCTTTCCCCTTTATTGTTTTCCTTTGATATTTTTTCTTAGCCTTTCTCATTTTGTTTTGCCCTGAAGTGCCCTTCAAAAAAGTTTTGAAGAGCCATTTCCCTTTGAAATGCCCTTTGTAATTTTTTGAAGGCACTTTTCCTTACCTTTTGTTTTTGTCTAAATGACCCTTTAGAACTTTTTCAAAGGGCACTTTTTATCTAAGTGACCCTTCAAAAAAAAATTAAAGGCACTTTTTACCCAAGTGTCCCTTCAAATTTTTTCTGAAGGGCACTTTTGCCTTAGTATTTCCTGAACGCCCCTTTAGATTTTATCCAAAGGGACATTTTTTCCAAGTACCCTTTAGGATTTTTCCTAAAGGGTCACTTTTGACCATTTCCTCCAAGGTTACCCTTCAAGATTTTTCCCAAAGGGCCCTTTGTCCATAGCCTACCCTTCAAAAAAGGTTTAAAGGGCCATTTACTTTGGAAATTCCCTTTGGAACTTTTCTGAAGGGACCCTATGCCTCAACTTGGGTGTCCTTCAAAACTTTTCTGAAGGACACTTTCCCAAGTGTCCTTCAGGAAAAGTTCGTGAAGGAAACTAGCCATTGCCTAAAATCCAAAATTACTAAAGGAATTCCTTCAAACAAATTATCTAAAGGAATTACTTTGGGAAAATTTCTCAAAATAATAAGCCCAACCCAAATGGATTCCAATGATGTATTGTATAATGTCAATTTTAATGCAGCCAACTAGCTATTGGGGTTCAAAGACATGACGTGCCACAAGATGTCAAATTTAGGGTGGGAAACTATCCATTGGGTTCACATTGGTGACATGCCATAGGATTTTAAATTTAAGGTGGCCAACTAGCCGTTAGATTCACATTGGTGACGTGCTGTAGGATGTCAAATTTAATGTAAAGAACTAGTTTTTGGGATGCAACTTGGTGAAGTGCCGCAAAATGTCAAGTTCATGCCTAAAGTCTTCAAGTAAGAAGTGAAGTCACTTAGAAAAATTGAATGACTCTATAATAAAAATTAGGATTTGTTAAAGATTTGACTTATGACTTTTATAAGTAAGGAGCCTTAAATAACTTGAAGGAGCAAGAAAGGAGTAGAAGGACTCAAAAAACTTGAAAGGGTCTTAATCAAAGCAAAATTAGGTTTTAAAAATAGATTTGCTTATAAAATTTTATAATTATAAGAAATAAAAAAACTTAAAAGAGCAAGCAGCCTTGATAGTGCATATTGGGTTTCCCAACATTCTTGACTTATAAGTTTTATAAGTAAAGCCATTCAAAAAACCTGAATCAGCCTATAGTGCAAGATGTAGAAGCTTTCAAGAAGAATCTAAAGTTTGTAGTAGTGATCTGAGCCATTTATTATGGAGGTTCATCTCACCATTGGTCTTATAGTGATCCTAGTCATTTCAAGAGGGTGAATCAAAGAGAAGGACAAACTCCAATTGAATGAGAGAATAATTGGAATCAATTTCACCAGGATGGCAATGGTAAACCATTTTGAAGGCTTCTATTTTGGTTCCCAATATCTCTCTCTATTATCTCCCTCTTTTTCAATAAATAGGACCCTTGGGATCTTTTTTTATCATCCATAGATAGTACAACAAAGCCTTGTTAGAATGTTTTGCCATTTTCTTGACTTTGAGAAAAGAAGTATAAGCCTATTCTATTTCTAAGTTATGGATATTTGCCTAGGCATGTAAGAGACACAAGGTGACAACAAGTGATGTTTTATCCTTTTATTATCTATCTTTCATGCTTTTGAGAAAATATCTGATCTAACAGGTCATTTAGAGTGCATTTTAGTTGTATGAAATTTTGCATATGTGTAACCCTTATCTAGACTATACATGTTGTCTTTCTAGTTACTTACCTTGTTTGATCTCATTCATTTTATCTCTACATTGAAATATTTATGTTAGAATCTTCTAGATCTTGGGGTATAAACTATATTATGTTGCATTATGCATAATATAGGGCATACATACAGATACTAATTCTTGGTGTATCACCATTTTAGAATAGGATTTTCATTTATGCAAACTTCTGACTCTTTTCATTCATACAAGCTAGTTCAATAGTTTTATTTCATAAAAATCTAATACAAGGAGCTATCCCTTTCAACATAGAGGCTCATTTCCACTTATAGTCACACCCACAGGCCTATAAATGTCCCAACATTGCCCAAATTTAGAAGAGGCCTGAACAACCCTCTTTTAGGTTGCAAGATTTGGAGACAACAATTTTGGCATGCTTGATGGGACCAAGTATCTTTGATAATTCAAGATGAATGCTGGTTTTGATAGGCTTAAATTAGTATAAATACCCCTAACCCAACATTTGGCAACTCTAAAAGGGTATGAATGCATGGTTCTAGACCAAGTTTTATATATTATCCTACATGGTCCTCACAAGCTCCTCAAGATTTTTTGACCAAGCCCCTTTAGCTAAAGTTCTTCCTAAATAAAAACACCCTAAGCCACTCTTAGCCCTATTAAATCCTTGGCAAGGAGGTTTTGGGGAAGAAGAGGAAGAGGTTGAAGAAGTTTAAGGAGAGGAAGATGTTGAATAAGAGGAAGAAATAGAGGATCAAAGGGAAAGAAGAGAAATGGGGGAAAGTGGAGAGATAGATAGATGTCAACCCTTCCCTATTTTTAATACCCAAAACCCAATAGAGCTTCTTACATATGACCCCATCCCTCTGAATGCTACCAAAAATATTCCTTGTTTCAATGGGGAGGGTCTTATTACTCCATTTGAACATATTAGAGGCATCTCTAATTTCTACAATTTCGATAATGTTACTAGGGCCAACATAACCATTAAGTTGCTTATTATGTCTTTAAAAGGAAAAGCACTTGACTGGTGTAGAATGTTGGAAGGGGACTACATTACAAGTGGGGATGGCTTTGGAGACCTATTGTTGACAAGATTTGAAAATAAGAGTGATCATGCTTCCCTAATACATCAGTTGAATGTAATAAAAAGAGGTCTAAATGAAGCCATGGGAGATTTCAATGAGAGAATTCAAAGAACATAGTATAGGCTGCCACCAATCATGAGACCTATTCTTAGCTTTGTGTTCCCAACATACCTCAAAGGGATTGGTACTGATGTTGTTGTTATGTTAGAGTCAATGGTAGGATTCACTCTTCTTGGTGCATATGAGCTAGCAATTAAGGGTAAGAATAGCCTAATTTAGGTTGGAAGACTTCCTCCAAGAGTTTTCATGCCTTTTTTGTTCCACAATTTAGTTGAAGCTCCAAGCATGTCACAAGTTCCCAATGTCAATGTGAATTTAAGAGCCTTTTGCAAGAAAATGGATAACATTGTGGACAAGGATGAAGAAATTAGATTGTTGAGATCTCAGCTCAAGCAAGATCAATATCAAACAAGTGTTCCTCTTAATACATAATATTATCCTCAACAAAGATATAGAGCTCCATCCCAATATAATTATCAAGGGAGAGGACAAAATCAATAAGGTTATAGTAGGCAACCCAATGCATATAATCCAAATTGTAATCCTCTCGTAAAGGTTGTTATTTTAGTTCATGTAAATCTAGTGTAAGGAGAAGATCATGTGGACCAATGGAGGTATCCTCAAGGTCAGTTTACACATGATGAAGGAAAAACTAGCTACACTTTTACTACACAAGAGAAAGCTACTCCTTACATGACAATAGAAGAAGCATGTCCCTTCTAAAGGGATAGTCATGGAGAAGGCAACATCCCAAGTGTGGGAATGATGAATTTTCAAGTAAAAGATTATTTTTTGTTGACTCAAGGCATGTCAATTATAGCTAATACAAGGGCCAAGAAAAGAGCATTGGGATAAGGTCAAGAGCCATGAATAGCTCCAAGTTATGCCTCTCCAAGGCAGCAAAGCACCAATCAAAGTGTTGCACCTTCTACAAGCCATGTTCCTCAACAAAATCAAAATGTAAATGTGGATGCCAAGATTGAAACACAATAGGATATAGCTCCTTCATTACCATCAAAAATACAAGAGAAAGTGAATGCTCCATCTTTAAATATTGTGGACTCATTAAAGAGCACTAAGACAAGCATATTCCTTTGGGAGGTTTGACATATACTTGATCAAAAGGAGATTTTGAAAGATCAATTAGCAAACATGCATGTGGCTCCTCAATCTTCAAAGCATCATAGTGTGGCTCTCACAAATTCTCCAAGTCATCTTTTGGAGCCTTCTACTAAAGCTAAAACTCCTCCACCCTTATACCTCACACTAGATAAGTTGGTCCATAATTATATTGTGGATAGTGAAGCAAGCACTACTGTTATGCCTAAAGTAGTGGCTAATAAGCTGGGTTTGAACTATGAGCCACATAGTAAAGGCATGTTACAGCTAGGTAGAACTCTAACCAAGATGATAGGATTGATTAAAGGTCTGAAAGTGTTTTTAAATGGCTACCCAAGCCTCCCTATCATGCAAGATATTATGGTAGTGGACCTTTTAGCACACTTTTCTATATGTTTGTCAAGGGACTTTATAGCCAAGATAGGAGGATACCTTTACACTGATTGGTCCTTTCTATATTTCAAGATAAGGTATGGAACCAAGGTAACCATAAGGACTCAACCCTTAACAAGGTTCCACATTGAGCCATACTTGGAGACAATGATAAATCAAAATTATCTAATCAACAAAGAGGAAGAAACAATCATGGATGGTGAAACATCTTCTCCTCTTGAAGGTGTTTTTGACCTCTATCTTGACAAGTATGGAACTAATAATCATGGCCTCGATCCTTACATTTTCATTGAGGAGACTAATTTGGCATTGCATGCATGAGGAGAATGTCCCAATTCCTTCACTTGCCAATGAAGATCATGAGCTTGATGGCATGTGCAAAATTTTATTTGATGGTTCAAGGAGAAAAGTAGGTGAAAGAGCTATCATCATGTTGGTTTGTCCATCAAATAATTTTTACTACTATTCTTATAGGTTTCACTTCAACTGCACTTGCAACATGGTAGAATATGAAGCCCTAGTTCATGGTCTCCAATGGGAAAAGAAGAGAGGAATCAATATTTTGAAAGGCTATGGAGATAATGAGCTAGTATTTCATCAAGTAAGAATTCAATCTATATCCAAGAACCCCTTACTCAAGTCCTAAAAGAATATGGTATGGGATCTACTTGAATATTTTGATGCCTTCAACATCCATCCCATACCAAGAGACTTGAACAAGCATGCTGATAGATTGGCTACAATAGGAGCACATTTTGACTCATTTATTGATGTTCAACAAGAGAAGGATCAATATCATATCAATATCATTATGAGCAATTCCATTCTAGATATTTAAGTGTCATGGAAAGTGTTTGAAAGTGATGAACACATTGCACACTTCTTGCAAAATGAAGTAGGCTTCTCTTCAAAAAATCAAAATAAGTTGCATGATCATTATGAAGAGCAAATTATATATCTAAATACAAATAAAATACCCAAGGGGTTGATTACCTTGGAGGGTGTCTTTAATGAGGATGATCAAAATAAGAACCAAAGAATGGGCATGTCAACAAAAGAAGAGAATTATGAGAGAGTTTTGATTTTCAAGGACAAACTTTTGAAGATTGTCAAGGTTTGTTCTTAGCTAAAAAGGCAAGATTTTATTGTATTATGAAAAGAGTTTCATGACATCTTTTCTTGGGAGTACAAGGATTTGAAAGGCTTTGATCCAAATCTATATCATCACACCATTGATTTGTGGCATGGAGCTAAATCGGTAAGATAAAATCAAAGGCCTATCAACCTTAAAGTAGAAGAACTCACGAAGAAAGAATTGACCAAATTGATTAATTCTAGGATTATCTTTCCTATCAAGAACTCAAATTAGGTAGCTAACCTTGTGTTGGTTTAAAAAATAATGGATAAATTAGACTCTATGTAGATTTTCATGATCTAAATAAAGTGTCTCTCAAGGATCATTATCCACTCCCTTCCATTAAACAAATTCTACAAGTTGTTTTAGGTTCTCAACATTTCTCACTTCTTGATGGTTATTCAAGTTATAATAAAATATTGGTAAATGAAGAGGATCAATTCAAGACAGCCTTCACCACCAAGTTGTGGATATTTGCCTACAAGAAGACGCCATTTGGTTTATCTAATGCTGAAGCTACATTTCGAAGGGAAATGGACATGGATTTCAAAGGTTTCATCAATAAGTTTTTGCTTGTTTACCTTGATGATATAACCATTTTTTTAAAAGATGTTGTTGATCATATGGGACATCTAAGGTGATTTTTTGAGAAGTGTAGAGAGTATGGCATATCCCTCAATCTAAAGAAGTAAATCTTCCCTGTTTATGAAGATAAGCTTTTGGGTCATGTTGTTTCAAAAGAAGGCGTACCTATTGACCCCAAAAAGATTAAAGTTATTCTAGGCTTGTATTTTATTTAAAAAAAGAAAGGGATGCAAATTTTCTTGGGAAAATTAAAATTTGTAAGGAGGTTTATCCCAAAATTTGCAATTGTGGTAAAGCCTATCACAGCCATGCTAAAAAAAGCCAAGTTTTTACTTGGGTAAAAGAAGGTAAAGGCAGCTTTGAGGAAATCAAGTAAATAATTTTAGCATCTCCCACTATTTTAAATATAAATTTTGATAAGGATTTCATTATTTATACTTTTTCTAACCTTGACACAATCTCAGCTATGCTTATGCAAAATAATGATGAAGATGTTGAGCAGCTAATTGTTTTCTTCAACTAAGGCTTAGAGGACTACAAAGTGAGATATTATTTTGTTAAGAAGCAAGCTTTAACCATCATTATAGGATTGAAAAAATTTAGGCATATGGTTTCCAACAACAAGATCCATGTCATGGTTTACCATCCTTGAACCTAGGACTTTTTCCCAAGCAAGGATCTTAATGAGAAGAGATCTAGATGGAAGATGAAAGTGATGGAATATGACATTGACATCAAGGTAAACAGGTTGGTAAGAGGGAGAGGCTTGTGTGAGCACTTAGCATCTGACCTTCAAGAGCCAAAAGAGTAAGCCTTGGTAAATCAAGTTCAAGACCAACCCATTGATCAAATGCAAAATTAAAGTTGGACACAAGACATCATTGGTTTTCTTTAAAATGGTGAGCATCCCAATGGCTTGAAAAAATCTCAAAGAAGGTATTTTAGGCTGCAAGTTATTCCTTATTATCATATGGATGGCATTATCTTTAAGAAGGATGTGAATAATGTGTTACTAAGATGCAATGATAATGACCAAATTGATATGCTACTAGACTTCTCTCCTAGAATAATAGATACAAAAATAATGAGAGCTAGTTACTATTTCCCTAGTTTTTTAAGGACTATTATCATTGGGATAAAGTTTGTCATCAATGTGCTTTCTTTGTTGGCAAACAAAAACTTACAGCTCTTCCATTGAATCCTATTCAAGTGGACTATCCCTTTATACAATGTGGCCTTGACTTTATTAGAATGATCAACCCTCTAACAAGTGTTTGACACAAATTGATATTGACTGCTACAAACTACTTCATAAAGTGGGTAGAGGCTATTGTATTGAAAGAGGCAAAAAATACTATCTTATAATTTTATGATAGCATTAAAACAAGGTTTGGGGTTCCTCATGTCATCATCTCAGATAATGCACTTGCCTTCATAAGTACTAAAACTTTTGATTGGGCAGCAAAGAGTGGATTCCATTTGAGTACATCATCCAACTACTACCCTCAAGGTAATGGATTAACTAAGTCTACCAACAAGAACCACATCAATATCATCAAGATGACATTAGAAACTAATCAAAAAGAATGGCATAGTAAGCTAAATATGTCTTTATAGGTAGACAAAATCACTCCCAAGAAGTCAATTAGTGATTCTCCATTTATACTTGTCTATGGGAGAGAAGCTGGGTTATCCATATCACAAGATTTATCTACCTTAGAATTTTCACAACTAGAATTACTTGAAAACACTCTTATGGAGGTCAAATTGATATAATTAATACATCTATAGGAGGCAAGAGATGATGCACATAAAGATTTGGAACACAATCAAGTTCTCATGAAGAAATCTTGTGATGAAAGGGCAAGCGCAAGAGTGTTCAAAGAAGGTGACTTGGTCTTCAAATAGGATGAATATAGAGCAAAACCAGGCAAGCATACAAAGTTTGATAATTTGTGGAGTGGTCTTTACATCATCATCAAGTGCAAGTAAAGAAACTCCTTTCATTTATGCAAAATGGATGGAGAAGCGCTACCTATTCTGGTGAATGGGATCCTTTTGAAGTCTTGCTTTTGACCCTTGTTGGCCATATCTTATATATACCTTATTTTGGTGTGTTTACCTTTCAAGTGCTTTCTTTCCTTTTATTGGTTGTGCATGTGTCTCTCCAGCTTATGTGTTTGGTAATGGCTTATTATTTTAATTCTCGTTTGCCTTGCATGACTCCATACCCAATGGAAGGATTTAGGTGATTGGTCTTATGACATAGTGGGCATGTCTTACCTATAAATTACTAGAATGTTGACCATTTTTTACATGACCAGTTTATGTTTTCCCTTTGGCTCTTTTCATTTCTCCCGTTCTCATTTTTTGTGTTTGGTCACTTGGTTTGTTGATTTTCTTTTCCCTTTGGCCTCTCCTAGTTCGGGCTCTTCCCCCTTGTTCTTTTCCTTTCCCCTTTGTTGTTTTCCTTCAATATTTTGTCTTGGCTTTCTCATTTTGTTTTTCCCCAAAGTACCCTTTCAAAAAGTTCCAAAGGGCCACTTCCCTTTGAAGCGCCCATCAAAAATTTTTGAAGGCACTTTTCCTTGCCTTGTTTTTGTCTAAGTGACCCTTTAAAAATTTTCTAAAGGGCACTTTTTGTCTAAGTGACCCTTCAAAACTTTTTTGAAGGGCACTTTTTTCCCACATGTCCCTTCAATTTTTTATGAAGGGCATTTTTGGCTTAGTCTTTCTCGAATGCCCCTTCAAATTTTATTTGAAGGGACATTTTATCCAAGTGCCCTTCAATATTTTTCCCGAAGGATCATTTTTGACCATTTTCTCTAAGGCTACCCTTCAAGATTTTTCGTGAAGGGCCCTTTGTCCATAACCTTCCCTTAAAAAAAGTTTTTAAGGGCCATTTCCTTTGGAAATACCCTTAAGAATTTTCTAAAGTGACCTTGTGCCCCTAATCGGGTGTTTCCTTCAAAACTTTTTTGAAGGACACTTTCCCAAATGTCCTTCAAGAAAAGTTCTTGAAAGAAACTAGCCATTGCCAAAAATCCAAAATTCTCAAAGGAATTCCTTTAAAAAAATTGGCTGAAGGAATTACTTCAGGAAAATTACTTAAAACAATAAGCTTGACCTAAACGGATTCCTAGGACATGCCATAGAATGTCAATTTTGATGCAACCAACTAGTCATTGGGTTTAAAGACATGACGTAATATAAGAAGTCAAATTCAAGGTGGCCAACTAGCCATTGGTTTCACATTGGTGACATGTCATAGGATATCAAATTCAAAGTGGCCAACTAGCCATTAGATTCACATTGGTAACGTGCCATAGGACATCAAATTTAATGTAAGGAACTAGTCGTTAGGGTATGACTTGGTGATGTGCCGCAAGATGTCAAGTTCATAACTAAAGTATTCAAGAAAGAAGTGAAGTCACTTGGAAAACATGAATGACTTTACAGTGCAAATTAGGATTTTTCAAAGACTTGACTTATAACTTTTATAAATAAGGATCCTTAAAGAACCTACGGGAGCAAGCAAGGAGTAGGACTCAAAAAAATTGAAATGGTCTTAAGTAAAGAAAAATTGGGTTTTCAAAAGAGATTTTCTTATAAGTTTTTATAAGTAGAAGCAATCAAAAAACTTGAAAGATCAAGTATCCTTTATAGTGAAAATTGGGTTTCCCAACATGCTTGACTTATAAGTTTTATAAGTAAAGTTATTCAGAAAACCTAAATGGGTCTGTAGTGTAAAAAATAGAAGCTTTCAAAAAGAATCTAAGGTTTGAAATAATGATCTAAGCCATTTCTTATGGAGGGTCATCTCACCATTAGTTTCTCATTGATCTTTTTCATTTCAAGAGGGCAAATCAAAGAGAAGTACAAACTCCAACTAAATGATAAAATAGCTAGAATCAGTTTCACCAGGATGGTGATGACAAATCATTTTGGAGGCTTTTATTTTGGTGCCCAAGAGCTCTCTCTTCTCTCCCTATTTTTCTATAAATAGGACCCTTAGGCTCTATTTTTATCATCCACAGATAGTATGGTAAAGCCTTGTTCGAATGTTTTGCCATTTTCTTGCCTTTGATCAAAGAAGCATAAGTTTGTTTTCTTTCTAAGTTCTGGACATTTTCCTGGGCATGTAAGAGACACAAAGTGATAACAAGTGATGTTTTATCCTAATGTTCTCTATCATTCATGATTTTGAGCAAAGAGTTGATCCAACAGGTCATGTAGAGTGTATTCTAACTATATGATATTTTGCATATGTGTAACCCTTTTTTGGACTATATAGGTTATCTTTCCAATTACTTACCTTGTGTGATCTCATTCATTTTGTCTCTACATTGATATGCTTATGTTGGAATCTTCTAGATCTTGAGGTATAGACTATATTTTTCTATATTGTGCATAATTATAGGGCACACATGTGGATACTAATTCTTGGTGTATCACCATTTTAGACTAGGTTTTTCATTTATGCAAACTTCTGACTCTTTTCATTCATATAAGTTGGTTTGGCTATTTTATTGCACAAAAAGATAATACAAGGAGATATCCCTTTCAACATAGAGGTTCATTTCCACTTATATGCACACCCATAGGCCTAAAAATGTCTAAACATTCCCCAAATCTGGAGGAGGTTTGAACAGCCCTCTTCTAAGGTTTAAGATTTGGAGACAACAAGACCCTCCATTAATGTGTACTCATGGGATATGGAAGGAGTCATAGTTCACATCATTCAAGATTTATGTATGTGGTTGTTTTCTATAGGTGTCATAATATGGGACACATTTTAAGATTCTAACCTAATAGAGTTAGAATGTTATCAAGACAAAATAAGAGGTTTAATGCCCCTAGAGTGAAAGAGAGAAGGCAAATAAATGTGTGGAAACAAAAGATAGTAGAGGTTACTCATGATCATTCTACAAGCTCAAATGGAATATTTTGTATGGTTGAGCATACTTTAGATGAGAAATCAAGTCTAGCATGTATGTTATCATCTCATATTGAAGATCAAATGGTTGATGAAAAGGACAAACCTATAGTGTCAATCAATCCTAAAAGGATATTGAAGGATATTTTGTCTTGTGAGAGCATGGAGATATGGGAATCTCTTGAAATTGTGTTTTTTTAGTGATCTATTGAAAGTGGTGACTCCATTAGGCTTCATGGAAATACTATTTAGTTATCATAAACATAGTAGATGATTGGTTTGAGGGGCAGATATTTAGGTTATTGGTTGAGCTTGATATATGTTTAAAAGTTCTCTTGTAATCTAATTTTATTTAAAGGAGTTATGCAAGGATTAAGGGAGAGAATGTTACCTTGATGCTTCATATGTTGTGTAGTGAAGTATTGTTGCAAAGAAGGTGTGATTCTAGATGATAGTTGTGGAAGACCTTTATCATTAATGTCAAAGGGGGAGAAAGTTTAAGAAGGGAGTTGAGAGTGATTAGATAAAAGAATGGTTTTCCATAAATGAAAAAGGGGGAGTTTCTTTAGAAGTGTTTTCATTGATGTCAATGTGTAGATCAAAGAGATAATTTGAAATTAACCTAATGTTTGATGTCAATGTGTAGGTTAGAGAGTGAATTTGAAGGTAGCCTAGTGTCTTTCTATTAGATAAAATTTTAAGGAAACCTAATAATTCTTCTACTAACTATTTTCAAGGTTTTTTTAGTGGTGTGAGAATGTTGTTTGGTGAGTATAAGGTAAGCATGTTTGAGTGCCAATCCTTGAGTACAAGGTGTCTTGAGAAGCCTAGTTATAAAAAGCATAATCATATCATGAGCATGTGCATGATGGGAATCAAGAGGTTTGTGTAGATATATCACATTGGTTGTGGAATATGTAAGGCATGTGATCAAGGTGTAGAAGCATCAAAGAGTGTTTTAAGATAAATTTGTAGGTGTTTGGACCTAGTAAGAGACTTGAAAAGGTTTGTGCATAGGATGCATAGTATTGTGCATGAAAGAGATTGTTGGCCTAGTAAGATGGATGCATAGAGGCATAAAATGTTATATAAGGTTTTTTAAGCATTCATATGAGGCATTGGATCACTCAGGTGAGTCTCAAGGTGATCTTATAGGGGTAGGACCTACACACTTAGCATGCAACTAATCCACTTCTAGACCCTTCCTAACCAAATGAGGTATCATGAAGTGTTATCAAGGCCTATGAAGGATGTAAATCATTATTTAAACATGAGATACATTTCTTGATTTTGAGAATGAGGTGGATAATGCATGAAAATAAGATTAAAAGTTAGCTTTTAGGCTTGATATGGTTTGCAGGTCAAGGTCTAAGTAAGCAAAGAGAGAGATGGTGACCAAATGGGGTATGAGGATCACATTCTAAGGCAAGTGTGATTATTTGAGAATTAAAAAAACTATTTTATGTTGTTTGAAGTATGTTGACCATGTTCAGGTCAAATTTTGAAGGTTAAGATAATAAAAAGTGCTTTGAGGTCTCTTGAGTACACATAATAAAGGGTTCTCAACTCGAGAGGAATTTCAAATGTCCATCAGAAAATTAAACCTAAGCATGGGAACCTAAGATATTTAAGGTAAATTATTAAGGACACTATATCAAAATTCCAAGCATTATATTTTGGAATTAGGGGATAAGATTTATGAATGATCATTAAGACTTGAAGATGGTTTATACCCTCAAATAACCCTAATAGTGACCCAATATGAAAGAAGTGGCTCTAAAATGATCATAATGGTTTAGAATATTTATTTAGGTGTGATTGGTTTTTCAAGTGAGTGAGTGGACCCTACAAGAAAGGCCTTATTTATCATAGATTTGTTGTAGAAGTTAGAGTTGACCAATTCAAAGCTACTAAATAGATGGAGGAAAATAGTAAGACTTATATTTGATGTCCATATTTTTTTATGATCATGTTATAGACCTTAGGTGTGCTAAATTGGTCATTCAAATTGACCAATTGCTAATAGGCCTAATGGTGCAAACAATGAGAAAACCAAGCAAAAGTGAGAATTTGATTAGGGATGCATTATCATGGAATAAGGATAAATCTAAGTGCATAGAGACATTATTAAATATTTTTAATAAATATTAATTTTGGATATAATTTTCAGAGTTTGGTAGATATGATGAAAATGTTGCTCATAATTTAACCTATCTGGTTCATATGAGACAATAAGGTACATGACTATGAGATTGGTCTGTAAGACCAATATTGCCATTTGAAAATATTATATATCTATATAATAATTGTATAATTATCTCATAGGATCATCCACATGCATCAATAGTCTTTTTAAGTGGTCATATAGGTGTTGAAGGTCAAAATTACCATGACTGATCTTGAAGCTAAACTGATTGTTCTTGGTAAGCAAGTTGTAGTGATGAGTTTGAGACTATATGTTATGAGTTGATGTTTATAATACACATTATTCTATTTTTATTATTCTAATGACCTATAAATGATTTTTATAATATTTTAAGTTAGTATAATAGGTTGTAACATTGAATCTGAAATGGGTTGACTAGTTCAAGTTTGACTGTGTACTGAAGACAACAAATTGGTTTGCAAGGCTAATAATTACCATTAGAGACTATGATATTTTTATTGAAGGTTATTTTTAGGATTTTTTAGGATCATTTTCATTAATTTTAATTCCTATAATGTTTTATTTTATATTTATAATCTCAAGTTTCCATGACTGTGTTTTGAGGCTAGTTAACAGTTCTGAGTAGGCTCTTTGCAAAGAAGGGTTTGAGTCCTTTTACCCTAAGTTTTGAAGTATAAATCATATGGTGATAACCTTGAGTTAATTTATCTTCTATATATTTTATTTTTTTCCATGGTTGTTTCTCAAAATTTTATTTATGCTTTAGTTTTTCAAAACAAACTTTCTAGGTATGCACAGACCTAATTGTGAACAGTGTTAATAGCATGTTTCAACTAGTGATTGAAGCTCAAAGGTGTTATGGATCCTAGATGAGATTATCATAGATATATTTTATTATAATATTATATATTAATTTCATATGAGGTGTTTTAATTTGTTCCAAAGAAGGTAAAGTGTAATGTGTCCTAAAGTAGACCTAATTAAATTAGGTCTCCATGAGACCTAAAGATGAGATAAGGCCTAATTGGGGTATAAAAGACCTGATGGGACTCAAGTCACGTTTGATACATGTTTATTATATGTCATAATATCTATTACATGGCTTTCCTAAGATTTTAAAATTGTGTGTCTAGCTAAGAAGGATATGAATAAGAAACTTGTATAAATAAAGGTAGTTTTAGGCCTATTGGCAAGGGAAAAGTGTAAGTGAATAGAATAACATATTGAAAAGAATAATAATTTATTTTATACCATAATATGAGTTTATATTAAATATTATTTAGTATTGATATATATTTTGTGCATGAAAATAAATTTCAAAGAACCTAATCAAGTCAAGAAGAGGACTAACTGAGTGAAGAGGCCTAGAAGGCAATTTGAGAGGAATAAAAGAGAGAGAAGAGCTGAAGAATGAGATCATCATATATTATATGAGAAAAAAAGTGTTATAAATATGACTAAGGTTTTTTAGTGGATAATTTTGTGCTGAGTCATCTAGGGGGTTGGTGCCTCTTTGTAAGTTGGTGCTTGCTAAAGCCTAGCAGAGTTGGTACTTAGCTAGTTGGGGTTGGTGTTCCATGTGAAGTGGGTATTTCACTAAATTTGGTGTTTGTCTTATAGTAATTTAGTCCATTTTTAAATATCAATGTATTTTATTCCCCTTGATTCTTTCCAACCTATATGATGTGTTCTTGTGTTTCATTCTTATGTGGATAAGTGTTTATGCTTGCAAGATCTATATGCTTATTTGAATGTTTCATGATTGCTTAAGTGAGATTGATATGAAATTTTTAAAATATTGATTCACCCACCCTCTTAATAATTTTTATTCCAAAACTATATTCTAATCATCAGTATAGAAGATATACTCAAGGGTAACTAAACCCTTTGGTAGCTTGTTTGACCTTAACTAGATAATTTGTTCTTCACATATTTGGCTATTATAGTTTGTCTTGGATTTTAGCCAATAATTTAGCTTCTAGGAAATTAATTATCTACTGGTCACTTTCAAACACCAACCAATTTTTTTATTTTTAGGTATAGCAGGCTTCACAAACATATTGATATGTTTTTTGTACTTTGTCAATTTTGATACCATTGGGAACATCAAATTGTGCACAATAGCAGTTATCTTATTAGCATGTTTATTCATCTCTTGGGATTGATTATATTTTAAATGTTTTAAATTCCTTTATGAGGTCCCTAATCTATGTTTTTATGATTTTAAAAATTCATTTTTGGTTACATTCAACCCTCTTACCTAATTTACCACCAACTCACTATCACCAAAAACTTGTAGTTATTTTATACCTCTCCTTCTAGCCCATTAGACACCCTATTTGAGAGCTTCATACTTAGCTAAATTATTGGTGAAACTAAACTAAAATATCAAATAAAAATAATACTTATCCTTCAAGGGAGACACCAAAATAACATGTCCTCATGCTCCATGCCTACTTTTAGATCTATCAAAGTACATTTTCCATACTCCATTATCATGTTCATTAATATTCATAAGACTTAAAATGAAATAATATTATTTGTGCAATCAATAGGTACCTAAACCAACTTATTCAATGAGCCTATAAGGATCAAACACATGATGATCATCCCCCCATTCATCAAGTAATAAATCAGGTGTGCCTTTAAGGTGTGTGCTTGGATCTTGTTCAATAAGATGGTCTTCTTGATCAAATATTTTATAATTAGCATTTATGGAATTTGGCACATAAAGATCAATATGTTTCCTAGAAATTGGCTTAGACCTACTGGTGACCTTAGTGCCATTATAGGTTCTAAATATTATGTGAAACTAATTAGATGATAGGTATCCTCCAATCTTGGTAGTAAAGTCTCTAGAAAGGTATAAAGAAAAGTATAGAGGGAGATCAATTATGAAAACGTCTTATGGAATGGAAAATTTAGGACAAACATGCAAAGTGAGGTTGAAACTCTTTAGTGCTCAAATATTATTAATCAGTGTTCTATCTAGTTGTAATAATCTTTTAGAGAGTGTTTCATATTTTAAACCCAACCTATCTTTTATATGCTTTGGTATTATTGATCTACTAGCCCCTAAATCTATCATGCAGTTATGGGCTCAATTATTTCCAATGATGAAATAAATAGAGAATGGTTGAGGATTCACACCTTTTTTTGATTTATCTTCTTTTGGTTTAGGTGTATTATCAAGTACTACTTTTGGTCATTCTTTTAATTATCCTTCTAAAATATTAAGGTTAGATAGAGTTGTTTGCAATAGATACTTTTGTCCTAGAATGGATAAATACTCCCAAATGGATATATTCACATTGTTTTCTTCATAAGCTCAAGAATATTGGATGGGGTATTACTAATAGTTTGTTATAAATTAGTAGTAGTAATACATTCTTCAACTTGTGCTAATTGAGAATGGATTTTGGGTTGCTCTTGACTCTTTGAAGTCTTTTTTTTTTTTAACACATTTGGAATTGAATTAAGAAAAATATCCTATTTTAATATTGTATAAGATGATGTGGAACATTTAACAACTATTTATAAGATAATATCCTATTTTAATATTCTATGTCTTGGAAGTATTGGGATTTAAAGATTGATAATTATTTATAGGAGTAATTTTGCCTTGGCCTTGAGGATTTTACTAATATGGTGGCTTATTTGGTTGATAATGTCCTTGATAAGGAGGTCTATTAGGCTGATAAGTTGATTGATAAGGTCTATAATTCTGATTCTAATACCTTTTGAGGGTAAGGGATTGGAAGAAACTCTACCCTTGTTTGGGGAAAATCTAAAAAAAGTAGGCATAGATTGAGATCTAGAGGAAGGCTATCTAATATATTTATATATTCTTATAAGAGACAAGGATTTTTTAGTTATTCTTCTTCTGGATGGTGTAGACAATTCAAAAAACTAGAAATTACATTTTGAAGAATTTCGTATCTTTCTTGGCATGCAAATATTTCAAGACTAGTCTGTTAGAGATCAGAAATGTTTGAAGTCACTAGGTTCTTATTTGATGTCTTTAACACTATAAATTACTAAGAGTAACACCAAATTCTCAACTAAAACACTTATGACTCAATGGAATTTATTATTTCCCATTGATCATGCTAGAAACTATTATCATGTTAGTTTTAAGCCTCTTGAATAAGTAGTTTCAAGGTTCCTCCCTCCAACTAATGCAATGGGATCACTTTGAGTTTGTGGGTCACCTATGGTTAGAGTGAACCTACAAAGAGGTTTGGTTCCCCTTATGGATCACATAAACTAACACTTAAACTATTGAAATTTCAAGGAAGAGGGAGAGAGAGAGAGAGAGAGAGAGAGAGAGAGAGAGAGAGAGAGAGAGAGAGAGAGAGAGAGAAAGAGAGAGAGAGAGAGAGAGAGAGAGAGAGAGAGAGAGAGAGAGAGAGAGAGAGAGCTAAAAAATTAGGTGATACAATAGAATATTATGATGTCCTCTACTCACTTAAGCATACATAATGAAAGTAAAAGAGTTAGTAATATTCATAACTCACAATCTTATAAATTTTCTACATAAGTGTTTTGTATGGAGGTGGGGAGCTCATGATAAAAATTATAAGGGTTGTAAAATGGCCTTATAGGGGCTCAAATGGTGAAACTCCATAGCTAAACACTACATGAACTTAATATCACACAACTTACAAC
The DNA here is from genome assembly GCA_037957365.1 of Torreya grandis. Taxonomy (NCBI): domain Eukaryota; kingdom Viridiplantae; phylum Streptophyta; class Pinopsida; order Cupressales; family Taxaceae; genus Torreya; species Torreya grandis. Next base: position 197,298 of record JARHVA010009816.1, read on the forward strand.
CTACAAATGAGTATTTTCTTATATAAAGGTGAGGTTATTGGATAACATATCAAGGATAAATCAACTTATTCACATGATAAGAACAAAGATACCATGAATTCACACAACATATAGGCATATGATAAGGCAAAACCAACTTTATTATTCATTCAAAGGTATAATATTTGGTAGCAAAAGTCTCTACATGGGTAGAGTTTTGTTAAAATCAATAGAGAAATCATGGATAGACAATTTTTTTTATCATTCATATGCTTAAAATATTCCCCCTCTTGTGGTTACAAGTTTCCTTCTTAAATATGTAAAATCCAAAGCTTAGGGGCCTGACTCAGTCTTACCCACTACCTTGGGTAGTTGTAACATTCAATCATGATTGGGTAGGTAGATCATGATAGTGGGGATCTTCTTGGGATTTTTATGGCCACCTTACATAACTTCTTACCATGTTTTCTTAGTATTATAACTTTTCCTATGTGACTAGGGCCTAATTTCACCAATTTTACACTCATTATGCAAGTTGGAGCTAAGTTTTGCCATGATTCACACATCAGGCCACTCCAAGATTTATTATGTGAATCAATGCATTTAAACAATTTACTCATGAATTAAATAGTCAAATAAGTGAAATGGGCCATAAAATTAGTCTCAATTAGTTCCATAATAAATGCCAACAAACTTCTCAATGGTGGTTTCTAGCTATGTGTTTGACATCAATCTCATTTCAAGCTTTCTTACTTCTATAAGTATATTCCCCTTTGGGCCCTTCCAACTATCTTCTTTATTTTTGTGGGATTATTTCCCCTATGATTATTTACACATGAAATCATTTCATTATCTTTGAAACCTTTTTGTGTCATTATATGTTTGGTAGTTTAAGAAAAGAACAAATTAATAGGTTCTCATGTGTCCTCTTTTGATTGGGTTATAAAGCCTTGAGCTCTGCCTAGTCCACATGACTACTTGTGCTGGTTAAAGGCCCCTTTAAAATGTATCCTGATCACCATTACATTTATTTATTGAGGATTTAAATTAATGTTGAATTTTCTCTCTATGGTTAATCAATATTTCACCATGTGGCATCATTCCACTCACCCACTACTTTAACACACTATTAGGTTTACACAGACCACCCCAGGGCCATAGAGTATAAATATTTCACCATGTGGCATAATCCTAATAACCCACTATCATGGATGGTTTTAAACCTATATAAATGGTTTTAGGTCACCTAGATTATAACACATGGAAGCATCCTACTAACCCACTTGACTGCTACTTTGTTTACGTAGATATCTTCTAGGAAATTTTGAATAAATTTGACTAAGTTTTGAAAAACATTTTGAAAGGTCTCAAGTCCACTACTATATTGACACATAGCACTAGGTGAAGATAAAAAAAACCATAACTTTTTCTTGTTGAGATTTCATGCAAAAAGTCGAACATAATTCTTGATCTTTGAAACTTTTGTAAAATCTTAATCACATAAAAGTTCTGACTAACTTTCACCAAAAAACATGAAGGCTAGCTTATAAATATGTTAAGTATTTTGTCATTTCAAATCATTCACATCAAAAAATTTAAAGACCAAAATCTTAAAGCATGAAGGCTTGATTCTTTTCTTGACTTAACCTTTTCTATCATTCTTGAAGCCTCGAATTGAATTAGATGTTTCCCTTCCATGGTAACCAAAAATGTTCAACATTTCCCTTTCATGCAGAATTAACCATTAGTAGGTTTGATAATTATCTACCTTGGAATAAATTATTTTTATCAAGTGGATATTCATATTGAATTCCAAGACTTATGACTTCTATGTTGGTATCAATGTATTTAATACACCCATGTACTGTGGAAGGTACTACATGGAGTTTTATTATCCAAGGTCATACCAATAACATATCAAATACTTTTTTATGTTATAACTAAGAAGGCATTGACCACATGTGTTATACCAACATATGAAGGTAAGTCAATCTCACCAATAACTTACTATGAGGTCCTATCGAATGCTCTGACCACTTTGATCAAAGGGTGTAAATGATCATGTGTATACCCTAAATGTGTAAGTAATGTCATGGTAAAAATATTTTTTATAGCACCATTATTAATCATAACATAGTGAATAGTCTAGTGATCAAGTTATGCTCAAATAAATAATGAATGAAGATTTGAGTCATCATCCACAATCTCACTTTCATCAAAAGTAATAGATGGTCTATGAACCATAGGAGGCATATTCCATGTATAGATACCAATAATCCCATATAATGGGTGCCTATAATTTAGTTGAGGGGGATGTGTATTACATTCCATTTTCCCTATTATATTCTTCTAAGAATAATGTTGTAATGGATCATTAAACTTATTTTGGTTTTGAAGGTCACTAAGTTGTGACCTTGAATCTTTGGGAGGGTCATCAAATGTAAGTTTTTGGTTATAAATAAGACTTGGATTTTATGCTTCAAAGTATAAAATTGATTATTAGAATTCCCAAGTCCTTGGTGATAGTCAAAATAAGCATTGGCATCACATCCATGAGGTATAGGTCTACTCATATCAACCTATATGGGAGGAGGGAGATGTATGTGATGATAATATAAAAGCTTATTAAGTAGAAAATTTGAAGACTCAGGTAATCATGAAAATGGTCTCCTTAGTTAATTAGATAAGACAAGATAATTAGGTTCTTGTGATACTACATTAATAGTTGTATTTTTTTTCTTTTTAGGTTACGTGGTTTTAATTGTTTAACTTGGTTTGATATAAAACTTGGTACTAGATGTAGTTTTTATGTTGGCTACATACTCAAGCTTGCTCAATGAAATAATTTTTATTTCAAAATCTCAAACAATATGGAATTAATCATCAAAGGATTTTAATTTTTTGAAAATAATGGACTCATGTAATGGGGCAAGCAAACTTTTCTTGAACATGGCTTGGATTTATTTATCTTCCATTTGGTTTATCATTTTGGCCAACATTATCTTGAATCTCAAGTCATGTTCTTTGATAGGTTCATTGGTTCCTTATTTAATTTTTACAATTTGGGAATAAGATATCTTTTTGGTAATGTTGATAGAGAAGTGTGCCAAAATATATACAAGAGGCTTGAATGATTCTACAAATTGAATTGGTAAATCATCTAACCATCTTAGAGCATAGTCATTTAGGCTCATTATAAATATTTTAGACAAAATTTTATAATTAGAGGCATAATAAAGGTATGACACATAGAAATATCAAATATGTTGTACATTATAATATTTTTCATCATAAAATGTGAACTTAGGTGAAAAAAAATTAGTTGGAAAGGGGTATTAAGATATTTTAGGTATAATATGGTTATGCAACACCTCTTGTGAATCAATAGCATAAGGTGGATTCATAGAAATTTTATCAATATTTATAAAATTAGATTGAAAAAAATGTATATTTTGGACATAATCTTACACATTTTTATCACTTAGGTTTGAATTTTGATAAGTCATCAAAGGAGTGTACACATAGTTTGAGTTTATAGAGGCATTGAAACCGATAATTGAATTTATGTGCAATGTTCCCCATGAAGGATGTATCAATAGTAGGATTTGTTTCAGGGAAAAAATGGTGTAAACACATAAAATATGCCACCATTATAAGTATGAAATCATGATGTGCTCAAGAGGATGGTTACAGGGAATATGGGGATGTCCCATAACTTTAATATCATGATAAATATATGCAACTAGTTATTCCTCTATGCTTTTTGATTTTTTATTTTCTAATGTGGTTTTTAGGATCTCATCAAGATGTTGAGGGTTATGATGGATTCATTATTAAAACATAACAAGATCTTGTACTTTCTCTTGATCTATTTTCTCATGTTCATTGTTTGCACTAGATTCATTGTTTTCATGCTTAGAATCATTTTCTATGAAAAAAAATTTCATTATGTGTTTCAATTTGATTATTAAAAATTTCATTGGGAATAAAATTGGATTATTAATTGGGCAAAATTGGATTATTCATTGGTTTGAACCATCTTATATGGAAAATTAGCAATCTCCAATTGTTATATAGAAACACTAGTTAATCTAGGGTTACACCTAAGTTGTGTTGACCAATTTTGACCCCAAGTCAAAAATGTTCAACCCTTATAGGTTGAAAATTTTCATATAGTTATAAAAACTTTTATATCATTATTTTATGGTCTTAAATGGTCCTAAATGGTCTCCATGTGGTCATATGTATCCTTGTTTAGTTTGGTCCAAGGTTTGGTCTCATATGTGTTTGTATGGTCTTAGCGGTTATATATGAGTCTTGGTGTTGTCAAATGTGTTCAAGGTTGTGACATGGTTTAGATTCATTTTAAAAAGTTCTTTATGTGTTTTTAAAGTCATATATTTATGAATTAACCTTTTATTATGTTGATATGCACTAAAATGTCTTTTTTGGTCACCTTTTGGTTGAATTTGTAGGAGTTATATGTACCATCCCAAATGAAAAATGTTTCAATAAGTTTCAAAATGTACTTGATTTTATACATGGGTTAGACAATGGTCATAACTTGAAATATTTTTTTAGTTGAATGCCTAAACTAAGAAAAATACTTCTTTACAAGCACTTTTGGGTACTTATACGGCCTTAGGAGATCATTTTTCAGATGAAAATGGTTTCATATAATATATTGGACTTCCATAGGTCATTTTCAATCTTTAGATCAGACACTCTCTCTCCTCCATCCTTGCCTTTATAAAATTAGTAAGGCAAAAATCAAATGCATGGTAAAATGAGAAGAGAGAAAATTGGGAGCTAAAAATTTGTCCATTATTAGGGGTAATAATCATATTAAATTTAGTGGCATTAGTTTTTATATTCATGGTCCCTCATTTATGAAAAATTGCTAAGAGTGACAACAAATCACTATGCCTTGTCCATTCAAGTAGGGTTTGGTTTTAATCTTGTTTATTCATGACATAATTTGAAGGAATAGAACTTTTTTGTGGAGTTATTTAATAGGATAAAATGACCCCTTTCATGGTAGTTTAATTAATCAATTCAACTTCATGAGGTGTTTTCTTCAAAGGAGAAAGGTGTCTCAAGTTTGTGAGCATATAAACCCGTTACAAGTCTATTTTGGTTTTTTTGAGATGTTTATCACCTTTAGGAATTCAAAGTGCCTCAAATTTCATGGATTATCCCTCAATTTCATAATATTCATGTTTTCTCCCTTGGAATGTGATCCTTGTAAGCCTTCTCCAAGTGTCTCTCTCTTTGAAAAGCATGAATAGTCTATGAACAACCTTCTCCAAGTTTTAGTACCAATGTTAAGCCTAAATGGAAATGAAAAGTCCATGGTATCTTGAAAGGACACATTAAGAACTAGAGGTCTATCAAAGTGAATGAAAATCCTAATATGTACTCTCAAACAAAGGTTATGAAGTGTTTTAGTCAATCATAAGTTTATAGACCTATGAATAAGCATCCGTGAGTCTAAGCTCATGTTTAAGGTATTTTGTAAATGGAAAGTGTGATACATACTTAGATAAATAATTTGAAACTGATTGGCTCCTTACTACCACCATTAAAAGACATGATTAAATGAAGAGACTCTAACTTTCAACACATAAAACCTTATATGTAGACTATATGCATTGGCATGTATGTATAAGGGAGCAAATTTTGAGATGATACAATGTTTGCTCAGATACATATAAGACTATTGATAGGATGATAATTATTTGAGAATAGTTGATACAATATTTAAACTTCACAACTTAGAAATTTGTTGTTTTCTAGTAGTTCATGTAGGTAAAATGAATCCCTGCTGGTGATAGAATTATAGGACCTCATTTAGACAAAAGGAAAATTGTTAGGTATAGGAAAAATGATTCCATACAATGAATAATGAATGCAAAAAATTAGGAAGACATCTATACCATTTGGAGTCATGAAGGGTTGAGGTGACTATTATCATGCTCATAAGGGGAGTTCATAAACTTAGCATTCATACACAGGTCTGAGTTCAAGACAAGAAGGTAAAGGTTGTGAACACTATGAGAGAGCCATTGGACTTTATGAGATAGTAAAAATTACCCTCTAGCAATATTTTACTAAATTCAAGGTTCCATGTTGTATTTGAGAATATCAAACTCCAATTTCATGTCAACTCTTCCCTAGGTAGTCACCTACAGACATGTATTGAACATGTGTAAGGAACAAGTAAGTGTGTAAGGGTTTTAGACTAGTTAAGGAGGTTTAAAACTTCCAATACTGTAACAAAATAATTTATATGCTCATTTATTTGAAATTAAAGTCCTAAAACCCAAAAAAATGCACTCAAACTATCCTATGATGACCTACATATTACTTTGGTAAGTGGACACATTATATGCTTAAAGAAAAGATAAAATGCATAGTGATTAGTTTAGAGTTTTGAGAAATAGATTAAAAAATGATAGAAATAATTTGGAATTAAAAATTATTAGGGATAAATTGTATATAACATGATTAAAACAACTTCTCTAAACCCCACATACACAATTTATCTTCACATACAAGTTTACTAGATAATGCATACTAGTTTCAAGTTTGGAGAGTAGATAGAGTGTATATGAAAAGCATTAGGGTTTATCTTAGGTTAATGGCTAGGTAAGTGAAACCATTTTATGTTGAATATATTCAAAATGAGATCAATATATGATGACTAATAAGACTTACCTCAAACCTCTACCTACACGGTCAAATTAGTGTCTATAGGCCTACCTAAGTTCATGAGAGGTATTTGATTAACTAAGGGAGTTAAAGGTATATGATAGGTAAAATAAATAATTTGAATATTTTTTAGTTTTTTAGGATCTCATTTATACCCACAAAACTAATGGGAAAGTGAAACAAATATTGAAAACTCTCTATAGACCTATAGGTCCTAATTCATACATAGACAGACATATAGTAAAGTCATTAAAAAGTTTATTTTACAAATGTGACATGATATTATGATTATAGTGATGATTTTAAGATGATGTAAAATAGCATATAATTCCATTAATAGGTATATGGTGCAATAAAAGTGGCACTTAAGCCTATGGAACCTCCTTGAGCTTCACAAGATGAATGACTGCACTCTAGACTAGCTTTCTCTCACTTGTGAGATCAACCTAATGCATGTAGGTAAATGTATTTAAAATGAGGTAACAAGGGGAAACCATAATTTAATCTAATTATATCATTTTTTTTAGGTCCATCACTTTCATGAACAAAGCTTAAGATCTCAAACCCCTCTTTAATGGCCTTCTTGCAACCCGAGGGACACCATCTTGTACTCAAATCTCTCATAAATTTTTGCATGGGACATAGTGGTGTTTGTAGGTGGTTGATATTTCCCATGAATAAAATATCAAGGCATTATTATAGAGAAAGAGGATATTTTAATTATGAAAAATCCTTAAAAATAAAACATGCCTAAAACCCTCATAAAACCCTAGTAGAAACTTGATGTGAAATATGGACTTATAAAGAACATTAAATGACCTGATTTACCCATAAAACCTATTTTATATTATTTATGAATCCAAAGGTATTATTTAAGTTTACTTCTTCCATACTTGTAGTTGTATGGACTGCATTAAATGCACTATTTTGTAAGGGTTTTTAGTGTTTTGTAGGGTTTTGGACAATTGGAAACTTGAAAACTATTCATAGAGGTAATTTTGGATTTATTTAATATATTAAAGTATAAAAATATGGATTTTAAATTATGGAAGTGATTAAAAAATCTCGTTTTTCAAGGTAGTCTCAAACATGCCTAAAATGAGACTAGGTTTCAAGGCCATTTCATGGGTCTCACACTTACACAGGGTATTAGTGCCTAAAATTTGACATGGAGGCTGTTTATAGGATATGTAAATTTAATAATATGATTTTTTTTAATTTCACATCTGTGGGAGAGATCTGGAGAAAAAAATTAGGCTTCTAGGTAAGGAGGCCTAATTGAGGGCTTAATTGAAGAGAGAGAAAGGTAGAGAAAAAGGCAATTCCACTCACTCTTATGACTTTGATATTGGTTTGGAGTTTTAAAATCCATAATGAGTCCTAAAATATTCAATTATTTTGTCATTATAATCCATATATTGTGTTATAAAAATGAAATTTACATGATTTTAGGGCTATAAGGAAAATAGACCTAATGAGAGCTTGAGGAGCAAAATGAAGTCTTGGGAGTTATTCCAGGAACCAAAATGAATTTATTAAGTTATAATAAGTTATTTTAATATCTTTCATGTAGATATAATTATTTTGAGAATATGAACTAAATTTGTGAGCCACTTGTACAAGGCTAGGCATGGGAGATGCAAGAGTTTCAAGACACCTAGACATAAGAATGATAGTTGCTACTAGAATGTTAGACAAAAAGAGTTTATAAATGAATTAAAGAAGTAAAAATTATATTTATTATAGTATCTCACTGTGAATTTTATTATTTAAAATTTGATTTGTCACATTCTCATATGCAAAAAGGGGCACTTTTGAAGAGTTGTACAAGGTGTCAAGTTGACGTTTTTCAACTCCCATGCCACTTGGATGATGGATAATATTCATAAGAGAGACATGTTTCCTTAGGTACATATTAAAATATTATATGAATTTTTATTTTTTTTACTTCCATTTGGACACTTGGTAATCTCTCTCTCTCCTCTCATCTCTCCTCTCTCTCTCTCTCTCTCTCTCTCTCTCTCTCTCCTCATCCTCTCTCTCTCTCTCTCTCTCCTCTCTCTCCTCTCTCTCTCTCTCTCTCTCTCTCTCCTCTCTCTCCTCTCTCTCTCTCTCTCTCTCTCTCTCTCTCTCTCTCTCTCTCTCTCTCTCTCTCTCTCCTCTCTCTCTCTCTCTCTCTCACCCCTCTATATAAGTTACCACTTTTTGTCTTGTAATGGATCCACATTTTGGTATGGAAAAGATTTGATAAATTTAATACTAATTTTTAATTTGAATAAAATATTTAAATCTAGTTTTAAGTTCTTAAATTATTTTTTATGTGTAGTGAATGTATTTCATAGTTGAATAGCAAGTGATGGTTATCTCTCCTTGTGTTCATCTCACTTTTTCATGTTTTGTGTAAGTAATCTGACTCTTAGCAGGTTATATAATGTGTAAATGGTTGTTTTGTATATATATAAGTGTGAATAATAATAATTAGTGTCTATTATAATACCTTATATTCATCTACCTTGAGAAACACCTTACATTCTACCTTCATGTTGAAACACTTTTGTTAGGAGAACCTTGGGTGTTGAGATAAGTTTTTTTGAATTATCTTTCATAGTGAAAGTTCAAGTAGGATTGTGGAATAAATATTAGGTACATCACCTCTATTATATCAAATTTAATCTTCTTCTATCCCTTTTCCTTCAAAATTAAGTATGTTAGTGGTTGGTTATAGGTGTGGTGCAAGAAAGCTAGCCCTTCAATCTAGAGACTCGTCTCTTCCATAGGCCACCCACAACTAGAGAGATGTTTTCATGTTATGTAAAATTTAATGAGGATCTATTAGACATTATTAGGGTTAAATTTTGATTTATAATATTTTTGGCATGCCTGGTGGGGACCTTATGGTCCAAGAAGTAGTCAAAGCTAGTTGTTGGTCTTTAAAAAAATTGAAGTTGTAAAGCTTCCTTCATGTAGTATCTAGTGAATCCAAAACTCATTGGCTATTGGTTGTAGACTATTGTATCATTATCATGCCTAAGTTAAATACAATGTCTTTCACTAAAGGCATTCCTTTTGAATTTTTAAAGTTACCTTACTATTTAGTTATAGTAAAGAGGTTTTCTAACACCCATCCATAATCCAAGAAATCTTTGGCTTCTCACTTACCTATTAGTAGACTTTTCTTGGGTTCAATTTGCAAGATGACATCCCCAAGGAACCTAACCTTTATTTTTCAATGGTCATAGTATTTTATCACTTTCTCACTATAATGAAATTCTCATGTCATCCCTCAAAAGTATGCTTTCATACATGGGATAAAGTGCAATTACTCCTATTGAACACATAATAAATATTACCAATTGTTTCAATATACATAACATAATTGAATAAGATGTGGCCATCATGTTTTTAGTTGTTTATTTCAAGGGGAAAAAATTTTATTGGTATGGTACTTTGGATCCAAACTCTATCACTACATCAGATGAATTGGGTGATGCCTTGAGATAGAAATTTGAAGATAAATTTGATCACTTGTCTTTGATCGAGCAACTGACTACAATAAAGAGATCACCTAAAGAGGCCATTAAAGACTTCAACACAAGATTATAAAATACTTTTGATAGTATTCCAATATTGTTAAGGCCTACAACCCATCATGCTTCCTTTTATTTCCTCAAAGCTTTCAATAGTGACACATTTATAATGATTCAATCCATGGGAGGTGATACTTTACCTAATGCTTATAAGACTACCATAAGGGTTGATAATTTCCATATTAAAGATGGGTAGATAGCTCCTAGACCTCCCATGCATTTTTTTTCCTAATGTGCAAGTTGATATTCCCACCATTTCTCCCAATCCCACACCCAACCATAAACAAGTTTCTCTCTAATCATCTAAGCAAGCAGGAGGAAGAAGATTTGATCAAGGATATTAGAGAATACATTCAAAATCTTAAAAGGAAAATATAATAGAAAAAATGGAGGTATAATCAAGGTCCTTTCCAACCTTATCAATATCCTAAATAACCCTTTAAATGTCAATGCCAAGGTTAAGGGAAGGTAACTCAAGTAAGGAAACATAATGGATAAAATTAGAATGATCCTTCTACTTTCAAAGCACTTGTACTTTTCCTAAAATAACCTTGTACAAGATAATGGATAGAAAACTTCATGGGATCTACCTCATAACACTTAAACTTATGTAAATGATGTATTCAATCAATCCTCTATGGCTCAATGGGGAACAATGTCTTCCATGGACTCAACAAGAGATGCTTAATCACGTTACCTTAATGAATTATTTTCAAGTAGACTCATGTGTAACCAAGTACCAAGGTAATCTCAATATTGGATCAAAATACAAGGTCCAAAGAAGAGAGTGATTGAAGAAGTACAAGGTACATGTGGTGGTCTAAATATAAACTCTCAAGCACCTCAAGGACCAAGTATGTCAAATGTAGCCCCTTTGGCTTAAATAAATTAAAAAAAACTCAAAATGTTAGAGCTATTTATATGCCTTATCATATGCATCAAGTGACACAAGATAGTGGTAGTGCTATGACTTCTATATTACATAACAAAGTTGGTTGTAAGATTCCCATGAGGATTTACTAGAATAGCAAAAAAAAATTTAAAAAAAAAATAATTTCATGTATTCATATACTAGATTTCACCATGAGAATCTAGCTACTGATATAGATTATACACACTAAGTATGTTAACCATAAATGTACATGTAACACTCCATTTTATTTATTAATCACTATGATAATAAATAAGCAAAACAAATACAAAGCTGATTTACTCATTTAATTGCAAATAATCGAAAAAGGTATTTACATAATTTTAGCCACTATTGATGCAATACCTACAGCCACTATTGTTAATGTAGAAATGAATAAACATTAAATTTTCATTAGGAATAATGTCATAATAATAAATATAATACTAGATACAAGGTTCCACAGAGCATGAGTCACAACAAACCCTAGTATCCTATGGTAATCTCAAGTGTTGTCTCCAATGAAGTACTATTATGGGGAGGGAGATCATTCATCCAAATGCTTTTCCACACCAAACCATGGGCCATCAATACCATGTACAATATCTTAAATAGGGAATGACTCTCCCTTTATATATAGATAGATAGTGATGGGATAATAATTTAGAGAGACAAGCTAGTACCCGTGTGCTGTAATATATTTAATATATGATGTATATGATAAAGAAAATATGTCCTAACATGATATCTCACAAAAATGTAAATCAAACATATGAAATGACAATGTTTAACTAAACATTACTTCATCCAAAATTTTCAAATATTTATTTATCTCAAGGATCACTCAAATTCATACACACCACTTGATCAGATTACCCTCATCTTACATTAATGATGCTAGGTAATCTAGTGAAGTTTGTCTCACTATTGATTTAGTGTTATCAATGTGAAATTTCATTAATTAAAAACATAACCAATAGATTTAATTGAATTACTTCCTATCATCAGGTATAAAACATGATAAGTATGGAAATAATCAAATTAAATACATTTAATCTATCAATTATATGTAATAAATCTCAAATATATATCTATAAATAATAAACATAAACAAGTACAATCCATACCAACTGGGTAAATTTTATACTTAGACTTCAATGTTACTAAATCTTAGAAGTAACTCATATGTATAACTCTCTATGACAAGCCACATTTATCATAGTTTATTTCCTTGTATGGATTTCAAAAATTAAAACAAACCAGTCATAATAATTTCAAGACTCATATTAAATAATAATCCATCTTTCATATTAACTAGTTGTATATTTAATTAACTATATGCATTTAAACATGGCATGTTACTTCATAGATTTAATAACTTAATTAACAGTCATATCAAATACCATATTTATAAGCATACATCTCATTAATATAAATATATACCATATATGTATATATTTACCATATTCATTCATTTATATACCATATATATTAGTATGTACACAATTTATCCTTGTTAAAAGAACATATATCAAAAATATTTTTTATATCATAAGCTAAAAGTGTACCCATTATTCTCCAAGTATATGTATATCATCTCATTAGAGTATAATTTATACCACTTTTATACATTCAATTCATATTTTTCATTATGAACTTCATATATTTCATACAAAATCAAAATGAATATCTATAAGGGATTTTGCATTACAGAATCACATGTAAATATTTATTATCATATTAATCCCCTATTCTCTATTCCTTTATATTCCCCTTTCATGACATATTCCATTTTCAATAAAAACTAATAAAAAAACTAGTTACCCTCATTCTCCCATAGTTTGGGTTTATTTTAAAATGGGTATTATATTTCATTTTTTACTAACAAGTTATCAAGTTTAATATAATGACTCAGATTTAGGATAACCATATAATAAACAACTCCATGCTAAATCAAACATGTTGTTTTCATTCAAATGATTTAAGAATAGTCACTCATACAATTTCATGCTCAATTTTAAGATTTGACTTAGTCGATTAAGTTTAAGAAACATATTGAATACACCTTATGTTACATGTATCCAAACACAAAAAGGGATTGAATTGAAAACCTCTAACCACATAAACATTATACAAATTATGCATTATGGTCTATATACATGTTTACATGTATATATCCTAAAAATATATGAATCCATTTCATCCAAATTATCAATGACATGAATATATAGCCTATACTCTAAATCATTATAACTACCTCTTCTAAATAAAATAATTTATTTTTAATATGAAACTAATGTTAATATGGAATATGACCACTCATAGAATTTTTCCCTTGGATGGTGTTAATTTTTAACAATAATTTCATCCATAAAACAACTTACACAAACTTAAGTTTAAAATTATAGGGTCTCAAAAAACATTTACATAGTTTGTTCATATTATGCTCAGGTTTACGAATATACATAACTCATCCATATGAGATAAGTTTTCTTTTTTAAAAATAAAACTTACTTAGTCCTATTTTTACCATCACTGGGTTTCTAAGATATATTCACTATCCTATTATATATTCCACATTCCTATTGTGTGTGTGTGTGTGTAAACTCAAGGTTTTGGTAAATTCACCACCATATAAAAAATCTTAAGGTTTTGACACTAATATACACAGTCATGTCTACATATAAGTTTAAGGGTTTTTTGAAACAAACATAACACAATCTATCTTGTATGTATTATAAAATGACTATAAAAATCCTAGATTTCATGACTTGAGTATTATAGTAATTAAACAAAAACTAAAAACTTATTCCCCATATTAATTACACATAGTCCTAAGAATTTTGGGATATAGATTTAGTTATGTGGATGGCCAAGCCATCCACATGGCTAAATATGTATCTTTTGAAATATATAGAAAGGAATTTCCTAAAAACCCTGATAAGACATAAATATAGAATTTATTGTATTCTAAACAACCAAATAATGGAATTTCATTAATAACCTCAAAATAGCTCCTAATTTTGTAATGTTCTACACCATAATATATCTTCATTCCTTCTCTCTACTCACTTCTCTTTTTTGTACCATGCCCTTATCTCTAACTCCTTATTATCATCATTTCTCTGTCAACCTCTCTCCTAGATTCAATGCATGTAACTATAACATCAAACTTGTAGTTTTCCATAATTTCATCATGCAAAACCCTATTATCCACAAATATTTTTACTAATCTACATTAACTCGAGTTTGAAACAAACAAAAAAAGATCCCTAAATCACTCAAATATTACAAAATAACTAAATAATTATTTTAATCCACTAATATTTGCATGGTATTTTTGACTTAGAATTACCCATGTATCAAATTTATAAAGTCCACTTATAAAATCATTACAAATGATGTTGATAACCCATAAGTATATCAAACCAAAGAAACCACAAAATCGTATACTAATTCCAATGTATTCAACCCCATTAGTTAACATTAGATCATATGATAGCTTAGGTATTCATTAAATTAACTTAGCAAGGATCAACATTATCATGACTTCGAATAGAAAAGTGACTAATGTAAGTTTAAAAACAAGCTTTTAACTGTAATAGAAAATCAAATAACTATTATATTAACATCAAATAAAATTATATTATAACAACATAGTTGGTTTTTCATTACCACTATATAGACTATCCCAAATGTCTTTAACCATATTTTATACACAAAGGCATTAAGATGAAATAATGATATTTACCAAATATCAAAATAACCATCTAATGTATCAAAACATTTTAAAGATACTGGTTAGTCTATAGGTGATAGTGGGTAGATACTAAACATAAATATTTACTTATTTTTTAAAGTAATATCATCAATAATCATGAATACAATAACATGACATGATCATAAAGCAACATTATGCACTCAATCTATGTACTACAGTCATAATACAATCACATAATTAGATGCACATAAGCATTAAACTAGAACTAGATCACAACTAAAGCACATAATCAATCATCTAAATATATATAACACAAATGCCATACTACAACTAAAAATTCAAACAATGCATATAAAGAATGCTAACTATCATGGTGTGTTCATGGGTTTTTAGTTGTTCCTTTGTGATCTCCCAACACCTCCATCTATGCCATCCTCTCTAATGATGCTCTCTCTTTATCACACTCTAAGGGATGGATCTATCTTGCATCCAAATCATGACTCATTATTAGAGACTCTCTCTCCTCAATTTTATCTCTCTATCATTATTGGAGACTCATTATTACAAAATTATTTGATTGATAGTGGATAAATTACACTAGACATGCCTAAACAAGTAGCATAAAAGCTAAAGTTGAAGTATGAGTCACACTCCAAGGGGATGATATAGTTATATGGATTATCTACCAAGATAGTTGGCATTATCAAAGGTCTACAACTTACTCTCCATGTTTGTCCTACATTTTCTATCTCCCAAGATGTGGTGGTTGTAGATGTACCACCTCACTTTTCCCTTTACTTGTCAAAGGACTTTAATACTAAAATTAGGGGATTCTTGACTTTAAATTGGTCCTATATGGCATTTAGGACCAAGTATGGTGATAAGAACTCTATCAGGTCTAAGCCTTTAGCTAAGTTTCATGTGGAGTCATATGTGCCTAACACATTAAACATGAACTTCACTATCAATGAAGAGGAAAACCATCCTAGTGACAAGAACCTTTGACACCTATTGATGGAATAACTAATCTATATCTTGATGAGTGGGGAGATGATCAACATGGGTTTGATCCATACAAGCTCATTCAAGAGATAGGTCTTCGAACATTTATCATACATGAAGAAGATGATGAGTTTCTTGAGGTAAATTCTAATGATGATCTTCAACAAGATGCATGGGGTAACTATTTTTTACATATGGATAATGGTGGTGATATTCCAAGTATATAGGAACATAGTATTGAAGAAAAAGATTCATTTCTACCTACCCAAAGGGAAGATATCCATGAACATGATTGTCAATAATATTGTGATGACCTATAGTAGTAGTACTGTGCCATAATACAAGAGTTTGAAAAGGTAAGTGAGCTTGATCTTCATCAAATGAAACATGAGTTTGATGATAAGGTCAATGGTGGAACTAATTAATATAAATAATAGTCTGAAACCCCTATCAAGTAGATTAAAATCTTGAAGGAATGTAACAAGCTCAAAGTAGAATTCTATATGAGTAAAGAATAACATAGACCTCAATTTGATCTTGAGTCACTTTTCGATGTATTTTTCCACCAAGAAGGCAAGTTTGATGCTTATAAACATCAAGCAAATTATAATCTACATAAATGTGAAGTTGAGAATATTTTCATGACTCCCAAAGAGCAAATTAAGAAGTGCCAAAGGATCATGAAAGAGACCAAGTAGGATGCAATGTCAAGTAGATCTCAAAAGGAGATAAAAGGAACATTCAAAGTATTTTCAAGTGATGCACTTGTAGCTAGTAGAGATCTCGTGAGTGTTAAATCATTTGATCACCTTCATAAAAAAATTTCTTTAACAAACATCCATCATATGATGATTTGTTCTCATGGAGAAGATGTGACTTTAGGAACATTTATTTTTATCCTAGGTGAATCAAGAAGAGTTGTTTCATCACCTAAAACATGTTTGTGCTATGTAAATGATAGGTTATGTGTTGTTTCAAGTATTTTTTATTTGGTTTTCTATAAATGCCTTTGTTATAGTGTTAGGAATAAAACACTTATAAATCTAGATCTATTATTATCATAAACTAGATCTAAAGCTATGCAATAAAATGCATCATGGAAACATGCCTTAATTCACCATTAATATGAAAGTTGTCATGTCCCCATTCTAGCTGACATCATTTAGCATGCCGGATTTGCCTATCATGGACTCTCATAGGCAGATGGTTTTGGTGAGAGAGTCATCTTGTTGATTATTTGGAGATTAGTTGGTCGTATTTGCTCTTGAAGAAATTATATTTATTTATTTGGGGCCAAAATATTATATTTTTGAATTTAGGTGCACTTTTTATTAAATTAATTTTTATTTAAAAATTATAATGATGTTTTACAAGATGTATTATAGAAACTTCTAGAATTTCCAAAAAGTGCATAAATAGACCTCATGGGTCTCTCATTTGGCATCTAGTTTATTTTGATCATTGAATCTTCTTGAGCATTTGTAAGACTTCAGAGTCTGCAAATTTTTTAGATTAATCCTTGAGAATGATACCTCTCAAGTGATTTGCGTAACTGAGGAAGTGGAAGATCTTCTGAAGGGTTGCACATTGGAAGTAGTCTTCAGCCATTTCATGTTGAGCTTCATTCAGTATTTAGGTTCAATTTTGAGAGTGGAATAATTTTTGCATCCCTTGGTAAGGCAATTGAATCATTGACCAGTTTGAAGGATTCCCAGCGATATAATATTATATATTTTGTATAGGTATGGCCTGTACTTGTAGTAAAGTACGGACAACATTCTGGTAGGTTCAGACAGAGTTTGGCCATTCCTAGATCAGCCCAATTTTGACTTCAACACTTCAACAGTCGTAGGGAAAATACTTGGTGCTCCCTAGCATATTGTTTATCTTATATTTGCCAGTGAAGACTAAATTTTAATATCAAAATTGAAGTGTACAGACAACATTTTTGTCAGGGTTATTTGACTATTCACAGTCCTAGTTCTTACACTTCTGTGATTTGGTGGGCCGAGGCCTTTGCAAAAGTCAAGGTTCATTTCTCCAGGCAGGTCTTATATCCCTGGTATTCAATGTCTCATTACTCCCATTCTCCTCTTGTAGAGAGGCTTGCTACACTCGACAAATCTCTTGGAGGAATGCAAGAGGCATGGCTTATACAAAAAAACTAGGTGCTTACTAACAATGTTGTGGCTATAATTGACTATTTGCATGCTGGAAAGTCATCCATTATGGCAGCTCATGACATAGTCAGCAGTCTAGGTTCCATTTCTTTAATCAATTGCTTGGTATATATGAGGTGTTGATGTTATAATCACTTGATTTTATACCCAGTTGTATTTGCGTATCTCTAATTAGAGATATAATTAATTGCCAATCATTTGCATTCTGTCCATGACAAGAAAAGATATTATTTGTTCCTAGTTGCTTATGAATTCTAAAATATCTTGTTGAAATCTAAAAGTTACAATCCATAGAAAAGAAGAAAGATCTATATCTCCATTAAATGAATATATTGGTGAATTCAATTTAGCTGGGTGGATTTGTTTTATATTCAGTTTTACACCTACAACAGTATAATTTGATTGCTTATCAACTGTTTGACGAAAGTCTATAAGGCAATATTAGTCTTTTTGATAATCCTAGAAAGTGTTTGACAAAATTCCATAGATCAAGATCAATGTTTTAGTGATCCTACTAGTGAGGGTCTTTACAGTGGTATCAGAGCTTTCATCCTACCATCCTGTGATCAGTCAAACATCAGAAGTATTGACAGAAAGAGATACCGATAAATAGTTCAAAATATGGTAGAAGATGATAGGGATGTAAGAGCTGAAAGGAAATTTGACACTATGCTTGATATGATGTCACGATTATTAGGAAATTTGGATCAGCAAGCCATTCTAAATCATCAACACACCACTGAACATAGTAGAGTTAATGAGGAAAGGTCAATACAATACATTGGAAACACTAAAGGATCTGCCTCTAGGCCTCTTTTTCCCACCTTTACACCAAGAGAAGAACAACCACATGCTACTCCAGTGGCTTCTTTTGGAGACAAAGCTAGATAGGCTTACTTGGTATATACCACTCTCCCACCTGATATGAGAGAAATATGGACATTTGATCAATTCATGAATCAAAGAAATAGGAGAGGAGGAAGGAATGATCACTATGCTATAAGAAATGACAAGAGATCAATTGATATAATTACCAGGAACTTGCATGAGGAGTTTGAAAAATAGATCAGTATCCAGGTAGAAAATTTGATTTTTACTCAGCCACAAAGGGAAGTGGTGAAGGATATTATGCTGATGGATACTAATTGTCAAATTGATACGCAAGTTGAGACAGTCGTATACATGTTGCCTGAGAGTGATATCACACGTACTCAGGATGGTTTGGTTACAACAGGAAGTGACTACGGCATAGTGGGTACAGGTAATGATTATGAGGGAGTTGTGTGCATTTCTAGTCGACCACTCAAGATGCAGTGGGCTTATGATGATTCGGGCACATTAGAGTTGTCAGTGATTGTAGATCAGTCCTAGGATTGTATCCAAGCAGATGCAGTGGACAGTTTTGAGGACTTAGTTTCCTCGGTAGTTTCTTTTAGTACGGAGGAGTTGGACATCGATGCTATAGTTTTTGATACTCTATATGTTGATATAAGCTTTAGAGTTGTTTTGTAGAGTATGGATGGTAGTGCTCCAGAGATCAGTTATTTTGAATCTACTCTTTTGGACAGTGCATCAGAGGAGGATTGTAGGAGACAATCTAGCCAGTGCCATCATGTGTCTAGTCAGCTGAGAGTTAGTGAGCGAGACATTGCTATCACTTGCGAGCATTTTGATGCTGCTCATTAGTTGTTAGTAGTTTATGGATGGGGTTCTCCTACTAGCAATGAGTAGGGAGGTAGTTATTTTTCCTTGACAGAGATCCACTCTTTATGGAAGGCTATCCAGATTTTGAGACATGATTATATGTAGTTGGTAGCTGGCAAAGATTATCTTATGGAGTGGGGCAGCACAGCATACAATATATTATTAGCCAAGAAAGATGAGTTGAGTGAGCTTACTCAGTAGCTCGAGGTGACTTTTGGGATTCTTGAGAGTACACAGTTGGCTTTTGAGGAGTCACAGTTTCATTTGGCTAAGGTGACCATGGAGTTAGAGTGACTTCAATCGTAATGGGTTGTACCACCTATGCATGGTGAGCTGTTGACTAAGGTCAATTTTTTTATTAGCATTATACTACAAGGTATGTTCATCAGTTTGAATTTGATCCGTGCATTGAGAAGTTGATGGCCATTAGATTTGGCTTGAGTTATAGTTCTTTCTATCTATCATATGATGACTATTCACCATCAGTGGTACATGGGAGTTATGGTTATGAGATAGTGGCTAGTGATTTGTAGAGTTGTATTGACTGCAGGAGTTGTACAGTGTGTGGATTCTCCATACTCGATACAATTTCATTTGGGAGTGTTCACCATTGTTGTAGAGTTGGATTGTACATTCCGCATTAGCCAGTGGGATGCGTTGATGGTATTTATGGTTTTGGCAGTTTGGGATGTCCACTCTACTTGGGTTCTGATATTTTGAGAGTTTGTTTCTCATGGGTTCTTGACTATAGCAGTTGTGATTTTGGAGTTTGGTTGAGTTGTATTTTCCAGTTTGATTATGGATTTCTCTTGATTATATTTCAGAGGATATTGCAGGAGCTTGCATTGATTGACAGTAGTATAGATCATGACTACATTTGGGATCCAGGTGGATTGATTGGTTTATTATTTAGTGATTGCTTGGGGACAAGCAATTTCAAGAAGGGTGGACTGTCATGTCCCCATTTTGGCTGACATCATTTAGCGTGCCAGATTTGCCTATCATGGACTCTCATAGGTAGATGGTTTTGGTGAGAGAGTCATCTTGTTGATTATTTGGAGATTAATTGGTCGTATTTGCTCTTGAAGAAATTATATTTATTTATTTGGGGCCAAAATATTATATTTTTGAATTTAGGAGCACTTTTTATTAAATTACTTTTATTTAAAAAGTATAATGATGTTTTACAAGATGTATTACGAAAACTTCTAAAATTTCCAAAAAGTGCATAAATAGACCTCATGGGTCTCTCATTTGGCATCCAGTTTATTTTGATCATTGAATCTTATTGAGCATTTGTAAGACTTCAGAGTCTACAAATTTTTCAAATTAATCCTTGAGAATGATACCTCTCAAGTGATTTGCATAACTGAGGAAGTGGAAGATCTTCTGAAGGGTTGCACATTGGAAGTGGTCTTCAACCATTTCATGTTGAGCTTCATTCAGTATTCAGGTTCAATTTTGAGAGTGGAATAATTTTTGCATCCCTTGGTAAGGAAATTGAATCATTGACCAGTTTGAAGGATTCCCAGGGATATAATATTATATATTCTATAGAAGTACAGCATGTACCTACAGTAAAGTATGGATAGCATTCTGGCAGGTTCAGACAGAGTTTGGCCATTCCTAGATCGGCCCAATTTTGACTTCAACACTTCAGCAATCACAGGGAAAACACTTGGTGCTCCCCAACATATTGCTATTTCTTATATTTTATAGTGAAGACTAAATTTTAATATCAAAATTGAAGTGTATGGAAAACATTTTTGTCAGGGTTCTTTGACTATTCGCAGTCCTAGTTCTTACACTTCTGCAATTTGACGGGCTGAGGCCTTTGCAAAAGTCAAGGTTCTTATCTCTGGGTAGGTCTTATATCCCTGGTATTTTGTGTCTCATTACTCCCATCCTCCTCTTGTAGAGAGGCCTACTGCACTCAACGAATCTCTTGGAGGAATGCGAGAGGTGTGGCTTATACAAAAAAACTGGGCGCTTGCTAACAATGTTGTGGCTATAGCGGACTATTCGCATGCTAGAAAGTCATCCATTGTGGCAGCTTGTGACATAGTCAGCAGTCCAGGTTCCATTTCTTTAATCACCATTACTTGGTATATATGAGGCATTGATGTTATAATCACTTAATTTTATACCCAGCTGTATTTGCATATTTGTAATTAGAGATACAATTAATTGCCAATCATTTGCATTTTATCCATGATAAGAAAAGATATTATTTTCTCCTAGTTGCTTATGAATTCTAAAATATCTTGTTGAAATCTAAAAGTTACAATCCATAGAAAAGAAGAAAGATCTATATCTCCATTAAATGAATATATTGGTGAATTCAATTTAGCTGGGTGGATTTGTTTTATATTCAGTTTTACACCTACATCAGTATAATTTGATTGCTTATCAACTGTTTGACGAAAGTCTATAAGGCAATATTAGTCTTTTTGATAATCCTAGCAAGTGTGACAAAATTCCATAGAGCAAGATCAATGTTTTAGTGATCCTACTAGTGAGGGTCATTACAAAAGCATAAATGAGAGCAAGATAAAAATAACATAGATCTAACATGGTTCACCCAATGTGAGCTATATCCACTAATGAAAGTTCTCAAATAAATTAGTAATCTAAAACAAAATTACAATGAACTCTCATAGAGATAGAAAAATCTCTTGTAAAAAGTGTTACACAAAAAACTGCACTTTCACCTACACCTGTATAATACTGTATCTCACAAGTTACTAAACCACATCGTATAATGAACACCTACACTTTGAAAAACACCTAAACTTTGAGTTTGATCCTCAAAGCCACAACCTATAAATAAACCATGAACCTCTAAAGGCCACACCATACCCTATACATATAAGAAAATGAATAAAATCAATAAAAGGAGGAGCAAATGTGCAATTCTAATCCAAGATAAGCATTATCCAACATATGACAACCCCCCTCCACCTCATCAAGCTTATCCAAAATCTCTCTCAAGGATAAATTCATCATATTCATCTTCTCCACCTTCTAAGGGCATATTTTCCCATGAACATGTGATCACAACCAACTCCACTCAACAAGGAAGGAGTTCCTTTTTCCGAAAAACAACTAGCTTCCTCAAAACAAGAAAGTCAACATGGGAAAAGTCATCTAGCAACAACTCCATGAAATATGTAATACATAGAAATTAGGAATATAAGGAATATTCCACTCACATGTGGAGAGCATGAAAATTATTCCCCCACATCCTTGGATCTCTTTAGACCCCCAAAATTTATTCCTATTTTCATGTGATAGCCTCAAAGGGCTCCGCACTCAACAATCTCCCACTTGGAGACCATTTCTCCTAAACAAAATATATCAATACTAGATGACCACTAAGGCCAACCAAATCTAAACATAGTCTCAACTTGTCCAATGTGACCACTTTGGTCATCATATCTATAATATTTTGGCTAGTATGAATCTTCTCTAGCTTCACCAAGTTCTCCTCCAAATCTATTCTAATAAAGTGATAATGTAACTGAATGTGTTTCATCCTTGAGTGGAAAGCAGAGTTCTTTTTTGAATGAATAGCACTCTAACTATCACCATGTAGTCTCCCAACTTCTTGCTCATTCTCCAACTCTTGAAACAAATCCTATAACCAAATCATCTCCTTACTAGCCTTTTTGGTAGCAACATTCTCTGCCTCTATGGTTGACAAAGCCACAACCTTTTATATCCTATAAATCTAACTAACTATTATATCTCCAATAATAAATATATATCTTATAGTACTTATCCTACTATAAATATCCCCTACCATATCTGATTACACATAATGATGCAAAGTAGTATCTAATCCACCATAACATAATTTAAAATCCATGGTTCCTCTCAAATATTAAAGAATCTATTTCATTGCCTACTAATGCTCATAACCTAGATCACTCATATACTTGCTCACAACTCCCACTACTTGGGAAATATCTGGCCTAGTACAAACCATGGCATACATCAAGCTACCAACTAATGATGAGTAAGGTACCGTTGACATCTTAATATTTTTATCAACATCGCTCCTTTGATAATCTAAAGTGGCCTACCAAAGGAGTACCAATAGATTTATCATCCAACATGCTAAACCTTTCCAAAACTTTTTTCACATACTTTGATTAGGATAAGATCAACTTCCTCTCTTTCCTATTATGAGAAATACTCATACTAAGTATTTGCTTTTTAACACCCAAATCCTTCATAGAAAAGGAGTCACTAAGCTATTTCTTGAGCATATGAATATGTTGTATGTTCTTTCATACAACTAACATGTCATCGACATATAAGCATAATATATTAAAAGAACCATCATCACAATTTTGATGTATATGCAATGGTCAGAATGACAACTTTGATATTCTTGTTCCAACATAGAACAATCAAATTTCTTATACCATTGTCGTGGAGCTTATTTCAGGCCATACAAGCTCTTCTATAGTCTACACACATAGTTCTCCTTCCCTTTGACCTTATAACCATGTGGTTGCTTCATATATAACTCTTCATTCAAATCACCATGAAGAAAAGTACTTTTCACATCTAACTGCTCTAAGTTTAAATCCTCAACTACAACTAAACCAAGAACAGTCCTAATAGAAGTCAGTTTTACAACAAGAGAGAAAATTTCATCAAAATAAATACCTAATTTTTGTGTAAACCCCTTGACCACCATCCTGGCCTTATATTGGTTTCTCCCTTCATCTTCTTCTTTGATTCTAAAAATCCACTTATTTGACAATGCACTCTTGCCCTTGGGTAGCCTAACCAAATCTCACATTTGGTTCTCCATAAGAGATCTATGCTCTTTATCCATGACTTGTTCCCATCTCAAATTGGCATCTACCTGCATTGCTTCCTCATAACACTCTAGCTCTCCATTATTAGTGAGTAGTAAATAATTCAAAGGAGAAAAACATTCAAGTGCTCTTCTTACCCTAGAAGACCTTCTTACCATAGGATTTTGGGGTCCTTATGTATAAGGTTCCTAAATTGAATCCTTGGATACTTTACCATCCACAATGTCATCTAATACTATGTACTCTTTTTGTTCCTGATCTTGTTCCTATAACTGATCCTTATGCATGAATTTTTAATTAAAGTCTACATCTATAGACGAAAATATTTTCCTATCTTTAATTCTTTATAAATAGAAACCAAAGTCATCCTCACCATAACCATCAAATGTGCATTTCTTTGATTTATCCTCTAGTTTGGTCCTATCCTCTTTCTTGATGAGAGAAAAAGCTTCACATCCAAAGACTCTAAGAAAATAATAATCAACATTCTTACCAGACCAAGATTGTTTAGGAATGCCTCCATCCAAAGGTATAGAAGGTCCTTTGTTAATCAGATATACTACTATGTTAACTGCTTTTGCCCTAAACTATAAAAGCAACCCTGCATGTAACTTCATGCTCCTAGCACATTCCATTATTATTTTGTTCATCCTTTCAGATACCCTATTTAGTTGTGGAGTTCCTATAACTATCCTTTTCCTATGGATTCTATTGTTAGAAGCATAATCAAAGAAAGATTTACTACAATACTCACCTTCATTATCTAATTTGAGACATTTCAACTTGAGACCTATTTCATTCTCAACCAAGGCTTTCCACTTCTTAAAAGTGTCAAATACATTAGATTTATTTTTAATACAATATAACCAAAATTTTCGAGTTGCATCATCTATAAAATTAACATAATAACTAGATCCACCAATAAAAGATACTTAAACTAGTCCCTATACATCTGAGTGTACCAGTTCTAACTTGTGCTTTTTCTTTATGGGTCCAACCTTTAGGAACTTAACCTACTTCTATTTCTTACACACATAATTTTCATAAAAATCTAGATCTATGTCTTTTAATCCAGATAACTTACTTTTTAAGATTTGCATGCCCTTATGGCTCATATGACTGAACCTATAGTGCCACATAGTTACATCTCCATTCGTAGCAACTAAATAAATATAATCAACACTACTAGTCAAATACAAAGTACCAACTTTCTTATCTCTCAAAATCATAAGAGAACCTTTGGTAACTTTCCAAGAATCTAGAGTAAACATAACTAAACATCCCTCACTACCTAATTGCCCCATTGAAACCAAATTCCATCTCAATATAGACACGTGTCTAACATCCTTAAGGATCCATGTGTTCCCATTCTATATCTTAACCTAAACACAACCTTTCCATACTATCTCATATGTTTCATCATCACCAAGATATACATGTCCTATATTATCTTGAACATAATCAATAAAATAATACCTATGTGGGGTGGCATGAAAAGAAGCCCATGAATCTAATACCCAAAACTCAAAAAAACTATCCATAAAAAGAATTAAGGCATCTTGACATGATTTACCTGATGTCACATTTACCTCATTGATTTCCTCCTTATTGGCATTCTTATCTAGAAGTGACCAATAATCCTTTTTTGAGTGTCCACTCTTTCCATAATGCCAGCATATCATCTTGGATCTAGATCTAGACTTAGATCTACCAATTGTCTTTCTATGGTTGCCTTTGCTCTTGTCCTTTTTCCTCCCTCTAATATCAATGGATAAGTAATTACCTAAAGATGATTCACTAGTGATTTTTCTTCACATCTCTTTGCTAAGGATCACACCTATAACATCCTCAAAATTCAAGCTTCCCTTGGCAAGGACTACATTACTTACAGCCATAACCAAACTATCCCAACTATCAGGAAAAGAACAAAGAGTAGCAAATCTCTAAATTCATCATCAAACTTAATTCCAACTAAAGTGAGCATACTTAAAACTATATTATAATCATTTAGATGATTAGTTATTGAACCATTCTCAGACATTTTCATGTTAAACAATCTTTTCATAAGAAATTTTTTATTAGAAGTTGAATATTTCTCATATAACTTCCCAAGTTTATCCATGAGATCCTTTGTAGTTATTTGATCTACAATATTAAATGCAAAAAAATTTGCAATGCATAACCGTATGGATCCTAATACCTTCCTATCAAGTAATTACAAATCTGCATCACTCATACTTATAGGTTTTCCTCCTTTCCCCTCCAAGGGGAGTTAAAGTTCTTTCTAATATAAGTAATCTTCCATCTGCATTTTCCACAAACCAAGATGCTTACCATCAAACTTCTCAACTCTAAATCTAATCTCTTATCCCATGGCTCTCACTCAAGCCAATATCCTTCTTGTGATTTACCACTTTATCAAAACACACAACCAATGGCTCTGATACCAGTTGTTAGGAATAAAACATTTTTAAATCCAGATCTACTATTACCATAAGCTAGATATACTATTACCATAAACCAGATCTAAAGCTATGAAATAAAACGTATCATGGAAAGATTCCTTAATTCACCATTAATATGAAAGCATAAATGAGATCAAGATAAAAAATAACATAGATATAGCGTGGTTCACCTAATGTGGGCTACATTTATCAATGAAAGTTCTCAAATAAATCATTAATCTAAAAAAAGATTATACTGAAATCTCACAGAGATAAAAAATATCCTATAGAAAGTGATGCACAAAAATTTTATTTTCAATTGCACCTGCACAATGTTGTATCTCACAAGATTCTAAACCACACCTTGTAATCAACACCTGCACTTTACAAAATTTAGACACCTAAATCTGACCACCAATGACCTCTAACCATTGTTTTAACCAATTTATACCAAAGTGCACAATTTAGCTTTAAAACACTAAAATGCATTAAAATATTTGAATCTAACATATTCAAGTGCCAATTTTATCTAGAGTATCATTAAATGGGGCAATACAAGTTATGGGATAGTTAACTTTGATCAGATCATTTCAAGTCAAAATGCCAATTTTACCCCTGGGTACTTTGGATTGCTCTTTTCTATCAAAGTTATTATAAAAGATGCATGTCTTTATTATTTGATATCGATAACATCCTAAATAGGATAATGGATCCAATGCATCTGACATCACATTCTAATTTCAATTCAATCACATTTTAGACCAATAACAAGGCATTCTGATCAAATTGAGTAATTTGTGCACAAGGTGCTTAATCATGCTTAAGAGATAGTTAAACCAAATTAGAGCCTAATTAACAATTCTATGGAAACTTGTTGAATACTTATTTTTGGAAATGAATATTGAATATTATCATCATTAGGTGACCTCATTTCTTGGCCAAGACATCCCTAGGCCATAAATGCCATAAATATTAGGATTCATGCCTCCCATGCCATATCAATGCCCTCCATGCCTCTTAATTGCTCATCTATCCCAAATATTGATGATCCTATTTATGTGTTTTAATTACATAATTATATTAATCCTTATCCACACATCTCAATGTTGAGATGGATGATTCAGGTTGATTCTAGCTATTTGCGAAAATCTATAAATAGAGAGGACATGAACATCATTTCTAAGTTATTTTTTGGTGCAAAGTTATTATGCTCAAATATCTTCAAAATATTAATTGGTGAAAATTTATAATCCATAAATGATTCCAAAATCTATTGTTGTTAGTGTTACCATGCCAAAATATTGAGCCAAGCCAAGCCAAACCAAAAGCCATAAGGTGCTAAGGAAAAGAGGAGATAGCCAAGCCTCCTTTGATAAAGACTTCATGAGCACAAGCAGAGCAAGCCACTACAAAAAGAATTTGAAGGATCCAAAGAAGGTGAATGATTCTTGTTTTTATTTAATTTTTAGTTGTGTTTGTCATTTTTTTTGTTATTAAGCTCACCATAATAATTAGGCATGAAGGTGTTAGTTTAGTGTGTTATTTGTCAATTTTATTTGTTCATTTTGTCACTAACATAATACTAATCTCTTATTTATTATCAAATTTATAGTTCACATAATGGTACACCTAATGGGACCCAATGCATCCCACACATGAAGATGATCATTCTACAACTTTAAAATCTTCATTTGGATCATTAAAACTTTTACAATTTGATTTCCTAACTTTGTTTTGCCATTTTTTCTTTGTCACAGGTTTACACAGTAACCATCACCAATTGAGTAAACTGTCAATGAACCATTATTGATTAAGTTAAAAAATTGACATCAATCTACATAACCATCATCAGTTAGTAAAACCATTGTCAGTTTACATAAATGTCATTGTTACCGATTAGTATAACCGATGATGATCACTATGTTTTTTTGCACAAACTTAAGAGCACATATTTCTAATTTGGTTATTTCATATTCAAAAGTTCTAAGCTAAACATTTTGTTGACATTTTTTTGTTGGTTTTACTTGAAAAATCATCAAAACATGCTTAAATAGATCCTTTTAAAATTCCTTAGTGTGTTAAAATGAATCAAACTTTTCATTTTGGTGCTTAAAGGAAAATCATTTAGGGTGATATTGCTTAAATCTTGTAATTAGCTTTCAAAGATACAAATTAAGACCAAGGATTCAAATGAACACCACCAAATCTTTTATTTGGTCTTAAAATTGAACACACTTGCCATTTTTTTCTTCAATAGTTGTTTGATCTAATTGTGTTTAGCAAAGAAAGGGGTGTTGCATGTATGCTCTTCCATTTGTCCCCTTTGGGGAACCCTTGGAATCAAAACACCATTCCTATTGCAAAAAACCTATTCTAATGCTTAGAAATAATGTCATCTAAAGCACTCCCCAAAAACTCATCAAAGTTTGGGTGACCTTGAAAATGACCCTAAAGTCTTTTTATTAGTCTTTTATTTCATGCAAATATGGCTTGTGAGGGGGATGTCATTACCTCACATGAGTTATTTAGGAAAGATTTGACCTAGGGTTTCATCTCCCAACATTGACTTCACTTACTCCTTCTGAGTTGCACACGAGATGTATCTAAATTTAGACATCGTACTACACTGAGCTAACAACAAGATGTAGCAGTTGTAAAAAGGACTAGACCTTTTTACAACTAGCCAATGCCATAATCACCTAATTTATATGCTTCTCTTTTGCATCATTTGATGTAAAATTCATTGTGTAATTGATTCCCTTAAAAACATTCAAAAGCTTGCTAGTTTAGTCAACCCCACATTACCATACCCTTGTTAGGATTTAGATGATTATACTTAGTGTATTTTGGTCTTTTTTTCCTCGTATGTTTTAAGAATAAAACGTGTTTGTTTGTTCATAAGCCATGTAAAAATAATGTATTTGAGTTGAGGAGGGTAGTGTTATACTACCCAAATCATGCCAAAACATTTTGAGCCTTTTGAGTCTTTGAATTATAACATAGATCACATCATTCGATCATGCTTATGTCATTAGGCTACTCAATTTGTTTCAAGACTTGTTTCACCTTGTATGAAAAATCAATGTTTCAAACCATATCATGTATACCATTTGGACCTTTGTCTTGTGCCATTTTTCTATCCAATATTGTGTAGCTTGTTTGGTCAAATCATAGTTTTCAACATTGAGTTTTTAATTAGCCTTATCAAGTTTGCATTTAAACATTGATTGATTTCTATTTAGGCCTTAATTCATGGGGTTGATACATAGATCTTTCTCTTTTGGGTTGCATAACTTCAGTTAATAAATTACCCATATTTGAAAACTATTGATAATTTTTTTGTTCAATACCTATCCTTATCATTATTTGTGCCTTTATTTTAGAAAATATAGTCTTTCTTCAAAGAGACTTTTGTCTTATGCCTTATGCCAACTGATCATGTTTATATTTAATTCCATGTGTTGGGTCTATGTCAAAGTTGTTTCCAAACTTGTTAGATTAAATCAAATCACATTAGCCTTTATTTGAACTCTAGATTTTGACATCATTTGGCTAAAAGTCTTAGCATATGCCTATTTGTTTGAGCCTACAATTTGACTCCTTGTTTGGACAAAAGACCTAGTAACTCAACTTTTCCCTTTCCTAGTTTAGACCTTGTTTGGAACACTTTGATCTAGACCTTTGACATGTTGATTTTTATTCAGATGCTTGACCTTTTGTGCATATGACATTTGACATTAGACATTTGATGTTATACTATTTTATGCCAATTCTTATCACAAACCATTTTGGAGATACGACTCCATTTTCAAACTACATTGAAGATACAGCTCCACTTTCGACCAAGTTAGACCAAGTTTGAACCATTTGTCCTTTGGACATAGTTTTTTTAGAGTTTGTAGGACTCTAAGATTTTTTGTTTTTGGAGCTTTCATCATTTATGTGGATATGTATAGCTACACCTATGTTGGAGTCATGTATAATACAACTTATGATATAATTTTTATACAAAATGACTTTTATGGCTTTAGTCAAGACCCCAACGATGATAATATGGTTTGTGAGACACATTTTTATCCACCTCATAATAATCATTCATGGGAACAAAGTCATGAACCAACTCATGATCCAAGTCGAGACTTGGATTGGTATGAAGAGGTGTTTGAGGATGACTTTGAAGACCCAAATACAAATAATGTCATTTGAGATATAGATCCATACCCTCTTTATAATAATCAATGCATGGAACACAATCAAGAACCAACTTATGAGCCAACTCACAACTAGGATGATCTAGTTTATGACAAAGACTTGGATGCTTTGTCTTATGCAAGTAATAAAGCTCCACCACATCATACCATTTCTATTCTAGGACTATAATGTCACACCATTCCCATACCAATACCTCATCCTTTGGCTTATGACACCTCTTCATCATTCTAGGGCCTAGTCCTTTGGCTTGTGTAGGCAATAAATCCCCAAAATTCCCTATCATTACCATTTTAGGACTTCATCCTTTGGCTCATGCATGCAATCATACTTCCCAATTCCCTACCATCATCCAACCACAAGCTATTCCTCATCCAGAACCAATCCCATCCAAACCTCAATCGATCCAATCCTTCGAAGACCAAGCTATGTTCAAAATTGATATTTTCCAACTCATTGGAAACCAAATCTAAGACAACTAACTAATCCAACATGTTTTTTTGAACCAACCACTTATGATAAGTCAACATGTGATGAATCACCTATTGATCCTATACTAGTTATCAAGGAGTCTCACACTGATGAGCCAGTATTTATCTAGTCACTTCTTAATGATCATAACCACTTTTAAGAAAATCATTACCTCAACCATGTGCCTATTTTTTAAGAGCCTCCTATTGACAATCTAGTCTCTTAGGAGTTCTCTCTTGACCTTTTCCCCATCCTAGAGGAGTCCCACTCTAACGAACCAATTTTTGTGGAGCCCATTGTGCCATAACAGGCTATTACTTGTCCAAAAATAAATATTTTATAAGAGATCATTGTAACAGAGTACCCATTAGATGAAGAATTAGAGTTAGATTTAGGTTCTATTTTTGAATTGACATTAGATTTACCATCAGAATCTAAATCAACATCAAATTTAGAGTCCCTTGAGTTAGAATCAAATTCAAAAGTAGAATATGTTCATGACTATTAAAAATTGGTTATGCATGACTTATAAATCAATTTGAATATATTTATGATCCTTCTATAGTTTTTGAGGATGATTACTTCAGCGTTGACACAAGTTATCCTAGTATCTTCTATGAGGATTATGTAGCCTTTCCCCATTCCATTGTTGTTCCATGGGCCATTACCATCAACCAAAATAGCCATATCATTGACCTTCCATCTCCTATAAGTGTCAATTGGGATCAAAAAAATCACACTTTATTGAACTAAATCCATGGCAACATAGCAGTTGAAGAAGATCAAGGAGGCTAAGACCACATCCATGTAGAAGAAGAACATTCCCCTAGTGAAATATTTTCAAAGGCACTAAAGGACAATAAAATTCACAACTCAACATCTTTTAGTGAAACTTTTTTGGAAGCACTAGAAGAAAATCAAAGTCAAAAGCCAATGTTCATTAGTGAAACCTTCTCAAAGGTGATATAAGAAAATCAAGACAAATTCATTGGTGAAAACCTCTTTGAGGCACCAATAGCTGAGCATAAAAGCTCTTCACTACTTGATGAAGACAAAATCAAATATCAAATCAAAATAGCTTCTAATCTATAGCCTAATTAGATGGTAGCTACTCTCAAGATCAAACCAAAAAAAAATATGGTGGTCTTATTGAGAGAACATGTCTTTGGCCTTGTCATAACCAAAGTTATGTTGAATTTAGCATCATCAACATTACATGTGACTAAATGTCCCAATCTTCATTTGTTTCCCAACTATTCCACATTACATTATCATCTACCATTCCATTTCATAATCAAACCTACCATCCATTATTTGTCCTTGTTTACCATCTATGGTTGCACTTTCCTTTATAGAGGATACAAAGATACCTTATCTTGACATTTGAAGGAATCAAAATCAATGACCAATGAAGATCACAACAACATTCTCATAATCACATTTTGCAAGCCATTCTTGATAGAGAAGTTATTTAGATGAGGTTTGTAATAGAAAATTAACATGATTGATTATTCTATTGATTAGGATGTGTATCTCCCCATCAATAAGAATAATAGAATCAAAAACCACACCTAGGCCAAAAACATATACCATACCATTTCACATTGCCATGCCATCACATATCCTTCCATTTACCCCATCAATTGTAGGAATCCCTCTTACCATTTTTATATAACCTATCAAAAACCATCACTATCCTAAAAATAATTCCATTCCATATTATCATTCCATTCCTATCTAGACCAAAGCCTATTTTTATTCATCCTACCCAATCCTATTTTGATCTTGGTTCATTTGATTCTTCCCATACTTATTGTGAGATGATTTTGATCAAGTTTCAGTAATCAATAAAATTTGTGTTTAAATGGCAGTTTATGAAAGTAGTGTGATAGTTGACCTGGAAATATATCTTTCATTTTCCACCCTATATCAAGCTTGTTTATGTGAGCCTGATTATAACTACCTATGGGCAAATCAATGTTTCACCAGTCTTGCTAATAATTATAACTGCCTATGGGCAAATTAATATCATTGACCTATGTTATTGTATCCTAGTTATAACTACCTATGGAAAAACTAGGGGCAACACTTATTTATCATGCATTGTCGCATTACCTTGCCATTACTATTTTCATTTGACTAGTCATTTTCCAAATTTGAGAACTTGTTGGGACCTAGTTGGTTTTTCCTCACCTTTTGTGTGGATGGAATTACTATGACTTGAGTTCATTTTAGGACTATGTTTGTCATGATAAATTCATGTTGAGGTCACCTCAGTCCCCCTTTCCATATGCTCTCACCATTTTATGAGTAGGTATATTGTCATTCTCTAACGAGTTAAGATGCCTCAAAATTCTAAAAACATTCAAATATTTCAAAATTCCAAAAAGCATTTGTGCTATCTAATCCTAGTTAGTTATCCTTGATCTACCCCATTGGGGTAAACTCATTATTAGGAAGTTTTCTTTTACTTTTGTTTTCAGTCTTTCTATTTATTTGTTTATATCAAGTTGTTTATTTGTTTGTTTGTTTATTTGTTTTTATTTTTATTTCTTTAATTGTTCACTTGCCTATTTTTTTGCTTCCAACACTATTACCTCAACTTATTCTATATGCATTCATGGGTGATCCTTTGAGCACACTATTCTTGAGTCTATCCATATTCATGTGTCAATATTATTATCATAGAATTTATCATTAGTGCATTATTTTTGAGTGTTTATTGGATTGAGAGTTAGTACTTATGCATATTTTAGCTAAGTCTTCATGGTATTCTATCATGATGCCTACCATCACATGCTATAGTAAAAATTAGCTTAAAGAATGTCTAAAATCAATAGAGTTGCATACATTTCTCCTTGGCACCTTGGTAAATCATCCCATCCCACCCTTGATCAAATCAACCCATTAACCATTATAGTTGTATCATTGCTAATCAAGATGAGCATCTCCTCATTTTAGGTACGACTAAATCATTCACACTAATCAATATTATTCTTATATTCATATATTTCATCACTTTTTGCCCACTCATATTTAATCTATATTCAAGGTTATATCCTTGAGTTATGTTTGTTAATCATCTCTAACTAGGGCACCATCAATTTTAGCCAATCTAGGTATACATAATTATTATAACCACCTATGATCAAATCATTATTTTGACTTTTATTCTTAATTATAACTACCTTTGGGTAAATTAGTAGCCTTTTTACATCAATGCATGCAAGCACCTCAACCATGGGTTAATTCTACCTTTCTTTTTATTACTTTTCAATGGACTACCCATCAACAAATGTGATGACCACTCCCTCAAGGGGGCATCATCATAGGCTTCCCAAACACCATTTGGAGCTTTATTTTTCAATCATCATCTTATTTTTGGCATACAAGCCATTTCTCATTCTTTGAGAATACATTACTTTGCCTATGGTTTGCAACATCTTCCCAAATAGGGGCAAACTATAGACACCTAAATCTGGCCACCAATGATCTCCAACTAGGTTTCTACCCAATTTCTACCAAAGTGTACAATTTGGCTTTAAAACAATAAAATGTATTAAAAGCTTTGAATATAACAAATTTAAGTGTCAATTTTGGCTAGAGTGTCATTAAATGGGGCAATTTAATTTATGGGCTAGCTAACTTTGATCAGATTATTTCAAGTCAAAATGCCAATTTTGCACCTAGGTGCTTTGAATTGCTCTTTTCTATAAAATTTCTTGTACAAGATGTGTGTCTTTGTTATTTGATTTTGTTAACATCCTAAATGTGATAATAGATCCAATACATCTGATATTGCATTCTAATTCCAATCCAATGAAATTTAGGACCAATAACAAGGTATTCTGATCAATTTGAGTGATTTGTGCACAAAGTGCTTAAACATGCTTAATATCTAGTTAAACCAAATTATAACCTAATTAATAATTATATGAAAACTTTATAAATAATTTTTTTTGGAAATTAATAGTAAAATCTTCATCATCAGGTGATCTCATTTCTTGGAAAAGACATCCCTAGGCCATAAATGCCACAAATATGAGGATTCATGCCTCCCATTCCTCATCAATGCCCTCCATGCCTCTTAATTGCTCCTTTATCCCAAATATTGATGAGCCTATTTATGGATTTTAATCACATAATTAGATTGATCCTTATCCACACATCTCAATCTTGAGATGGGCAATTCAGGTTGATTATAGCCATTTGCAAAAATCTATAAATAGAGAGGCCATGAACATCATTTCTAAGCTATTTTTTGGTGAAAATTTATTATGCTCAAATATCTTCAAAATATTAATTGGTGCCAATTTATAATGGATAAATAATTTCAAAAACTATTGTAGTTACTGTTACCATGCCAAAATATTGAGCTAAGCCAAGCCATAAGCCATAAGGTGCCAAGGAGAAGAAGAGATAGCCAAGCATACTTTGATGAAGACTTCATGAGCACAAGCTGAGTAAGCCACTAAAACAAGCATTTGGAGCATCCAAAAAAGGTGAAGGATTATTTTTTTCTTTACTTTTTAGTTGTGTTTGTCATTTATTTTTTTTATTAAGCTCACCCTAGTAACTAGGCATGAAGGTGTTAACTTAGTGTGTTGTTTGTCAATTTTCTTTGTTCATTTTATCACTACCACGATACTAATCTCCTCTTCATCATCAAATTTCTAGTTCAAAAATAACACCTACACTTTGACTCTGATCCTCAAAGCCATACCTTGAAAATGAACCATTAACCTCTAAATGCCACACCACACCTTGTATATATAAGAAAATGAATAAAATCCATAAAAGGAGAAGCAAATGTGCAATGTTTATCCAATATAAGAATTATCCAACATGTGACAACCCTCCTCCACCTCATCAAGCTTATCCAAATGCTCTCCCAAGGATAAATTCACCATGTTCATCTTCTTCACCTAGGGCACATTTTCCCATGAACATGTGATAACAACCAACTCCACTCAATAAGGACAGAGTTCCCTTTTCCAAAAAACAACTTCCTCAAAACAAGGAAATCATAGAAATTAGGAATACAAGGAATATTCCACTCACATGTGGAGAACATGGAAATTATTCCCCCCACATCCTTGGAGCTCTTTAAGCCCCCAAAATTTATTCCTATGGTCATGTGATATCCCCAAAGGGATCCACACTCAACATATAGTGTGGTTGCTTCTTCTTGTGTGGTTTGGTATGAGTTTGATTCTTTAATATGCATGTCAATTTAAGTTTATAGTTTAAGAGTGACTGTATTTCCCAATCAGATGATACGGCCACTAATTCATTACCATTTAGGCATGCTACCCTTGTGAATCATCAAAGTTTTTACCAATTTTGACCCCAAGTCAAAAATTATCAACCCTTATAGGTTGAAACTTTTCATAAGGTTATCAAAACTTTTATATGGTCTTGTTATGGTACAAAATGGTCTCCATGTGGTCATATTTGTCCTTGTTTAGCTTGGTCTAAGGTTTGGTCTCATATGTGCTTGTCTAGTCTTAGGGGTTATATATGAGTCTTGGTGTTGTCAAGTGTGGTCAAGCTTTTGATAGGTTTAGATTCATTATAAAAGTTTCTTGGTGTGTTTTTAAAGTTATATATTTATGCATTAAACTTTTACTATGTTGATGTGTTAAAATGTCATTTTGGTTACCTTGTACATACAATTCCAAAGGAAAAACATTTGAATAAGTTTCACAATATACCTAATGTCAGACATGGGTCATACAATGGTCACAACTTGAAATATTTGTATTTCAAAACCTAAACTAAAAAAAAAACTCCTTTACAAGCACTTTTTAGAACTTGTATAGTCTTAAGAGATCATTTTTTATATGAAAATGATTTTATAGAGTATCTGGGATTTTCAAAGGTTAGTTTTAGGCTCTAGATAAAGTTTCAATTCTTAAAGATGCATCAAACACTCTCTCACCTTCATTACTACATTCACAAGCTCAGAAAGGCAAAAATCAAATCCATGGTATGACCAAGAAGATAAATTTGGGATCTAAAACTTTGGACATTATTAGGAGTCATAATGAGCTTCAATTTGTTTTCATTGTTTTGTATATTCATGTCCCCTCCTTTATTAACAATTGCTAAGAGTGTTATCAGGTCAATATGTCTTGTCCATTCAAGTAGGGTCTGGTTTTGCTCCTAATTCTTCATGTAAGAATTTGATAGAAGAGAATGGTATTTTTAAGTGATTTAAAATGATAAAATTACCCCTTTTATGGTATTTTAATCGAGTAATTCAACTTCATGAGGTGTTTTCTTCAAAGGAGAAAGGTGTTTCAAGTGTATGAGCATATCATCTTGATGTAAGTCTATTTTGGTTTTTTTGAGATTTTTTTCACATCCAAGAGTTCCAAGTGCCTCAAATTTCATGAATTATCCCTCAATTGCATTATATCCATTTTCTCTCCTTTGGAATGTGATCCTTGTATGCATTCTCTAAGTGTCTCGCTCTTTGGAAAGCATGAATAGTCTATGATCAACTTTCTCTAGGTCTGAGGACCAATGTTAGGCATGAATATAAATGAGAAGTACATGGAATCATTAAATTAAAATTTAATAATTATATTTATATAAATTGAGTGAAAATCTAAATATGTACTCTCAAATAAAGGTTATTAAGTGTTTCAGTCACTCATAGGTTTGCAGACATGTGAATGAGCATCCATGTGTCTACGTTCATATTTGAGGTATTTTGGAAATGGAGAGTGTGATAAAGACTCAAATACACTCATTAAACACTAATTTTCCCTTCACTACCACCATTAAAAGACATGAGCAAATGAAGAGACTCTAACTTTCAACACACAAAACCTTGTATATGGATTGTATGCATTGGCATGTACGTACAAAGGAGTAAATTTTGAGATGATATAATGTTAGGTCAGAGATATACAATATTATTTAGATTATGAAAATTAATTGAGAAGAGTTGATAAAATATTTAAACTTCAAAACTCAAAATTTGGTTATTCTCAAGCTGTCTATGTTGGTAAAATGAAGACCCATAGGTGATAGACCTATAGGTCCTCATTTGGATAGAAGGACAATTATCAGGTATAGGGAAAAAATTCCATGTAGTAAAGAATTATTTAATAAACTAATGAAGGCATCTATACCATTTGGAGTCATGAAGGGTTGAGGTGACTAGTATCATACTCACTAAAGGAGTTCATAAACTTAGCATTCATACACAGGTTTGAGTTCAAGACAAGAAGGTAAAGGTTATGAACACTATGAAAGAGCCAATGGAATTTTTTAGATAGTAAAAATTCCCTCCCCAATTATATTTCACTAACTTCAAGTTACCATGGTGTAGTTTATAATATCAAACTCCAAGTTCATGTCAACTCTTCCCTAAGTATCCACCTACAACCATGTACTAAACATGTGTAAGGAACAAGTAAGTGTGTAAGGGTTTTAGGCGAGTTTAGGAGGTTCAAAACTTCTAATAGTGTAACAAATTAATTTATATACTCATTTATTGGAAACGAAAATCTGAAAACCCAAAAAAAAAAATGCACTTAGACTATCCTACGACCACATATAGGTTGCTTTGATAATTGGATAGGTTATAAGCTTAAAGAGAAGATAAAATGTATAGTGATTGGTTTAGGGTTTTGAGGAATAGATGAAAAAATGATAATAGTCATTTGTAATTCAAAATGAGCATGGATAAAGTATAGAGAATATGACTAAAACAACTTCTCTAAACCACACATACATAATTTATCTTCACCTATAGGTCTGCTAGACAATGCATACTAGTTTCAAGTTTGGAGAGTAGATAGAGTGTATATGAAATCATTGACGTTTAGATCAGTTGAATGGCTAGGTATTTGAAACCATTTGAGGTTTAATATATTCAAAATGGGATCAAGATAAGATGAATAATAGGACTTACCATAAACCATTGCCTACATAGTTAGATTAATGTCTACATGCT
The DNA here is from genome assembly GCA_037957365.1 of Torreya grandis. Lineage (NCBI taxonomy): Eukaryota > Viridiplantae > Streptophyta > Pinopsida > Cupressales > Taxaceae > Torreya > Torreya grandis. The sequence goes on from JARHVA010009816.1 coordinate 237,017, forward strand.
TACCTAAGTTCATGAGAGGTATATTCCTAACTGAGGGAGTTAAAGGTCTATGAGAGTGAAAATAAAATAATTTGAAGATGTTTTAGGGTGGTAGGATCTCATTTATACCCTCATACACAATAGCAAGTGAAGTAAATATATAAAACTTTGTCTAGGCCCATAACTCCTAATTCATACACAAGAAAACCTATAGTAACATCAAAATAAAGGTGATTTGATAAAGGTGACATGAGTGTCCAAGTACACTAATGAGTGTTAAATGATGACATAGATCTTATAAGGACATTCATAGGTAGAGGGAGCAAAAAAAGTGGTACTTAATCCTATGAAACCTCATTAAGATTCACAAGGTGAGTGACTACACTCTAGAACATTTTTCTCTCACTTATGATATTAACCTAATGCATGGGGATAAATAGATTTATAGGAGGTAATAAGGTTTCCATACTTTAATCTCATGGCATCAGTTTTTAGTTTAGGTCCATCACCTTCATGAATAAAACTTAAGAGCTCAAACGCCTCTCCAATGGCTTGATTGCAACTCGTAAGACACCATCTTGTATTAAAATATCTTATAAGGTTTTTCATGGAACTTAGTGGTGTTTGGAGGTTATGGATATATCCCCTCATTACAATTGTGTGGCATTAGGAGAGAGAAAGAGGATCTATTCTTTATGAGTAATACTTAAAAATAAAACATGCCTAAAACCCTAGTAGATACTTGACATGAAATATGGACATCTAAAGCACATAAAATTACATAATTTTCCCCTAAAACCTCCTAGATATTATTGAGGATTCCAAGTATATTCTCTAGGTGTACTTCATTTGTACTTACATCTATATATATTGCATTAAATATACTATTTTGAAAGGTTTTTTGGTGTTTTTTAGGGTTTTGGGTAATTGGAAAATTTCAATCCATTGAGAGAGGGCATTTGGGATTATTTCATCTATTAAATTCTAAAAATATATACTGGACATTTTAAAAGTGATCAAACAAAGCTCATTTTTCAAGGTAGTCTCAAATAGGCCTAAAATGAGACTAGGTTTCAAGTCCATTTCATGGTTCTTAAACTTTCATAGGGTTTCAAGGACTTAAATTTGACATGGAGGTTGTTAATAGTCTTTGGAAAATTAATCACACACTTTTGGGTGGTGTCACATGTGTGGGAGAGATCTGGATTAGAAAATTAGGCTTCAAGGTAAGGAGGCCTAATTGAGGCCTATTAAAGAAATAGAGAAAGGCAGAAAAGGCAATTTCACTCACTCTTAGGACCTAAAATTTGGCATAGATTTGTAAATCCATATTAGGTCCTCAAATATTCCTTTAGATTTTTAGTATCATCTATACACTATCCTACATAAGGAGGTTTGCATTATTTTAGGGTTATAAGGAAAATAGGCCGAATGAGAGCTTAAGGAGAAAAATGGAGTCTTGGGAGTTGTTATAGAACCAAAATGGATTGGTTCAATTATAATAATGTATTTTAATACCTTTCATGGATATAGAATTCCTTGAATAATATGAACTCAAGTTTTGAGCCACTTGGACAATGTTAGGCATGGGAGATGGAGAAGTTTCAAGACACCTAGGCATATGAATGATAGTTTCTACTAAAATGTCAAACCAGAGGAGTTTCTAAATGTAGATAGGTTTCAAAGGAGATGTTTGAAAGTATCTCTTGGCTAATTGATGATTTAAAATTCCATTTTTCAATCCTCATATACAAAGAGGGTCACTTTTGAAGAGTTAAACAATGTGTCAAGTTGATGTATACATTCCCATGCCACTTGGATGATGGATCATATTCATAGGAGAGACATATGTCCTTAGGGACCTATTAAAATATTTTATAAATTTTTATTGTTTGTAACTTCTATGTGGACACTTGGAAATCTTATTATTTTATGCCTCTCTCTCCCTCTCTCTTCCTCATTCCTCTATATAAGTTTCCACTTTTGGTCTTATAAGGGATCCACATTTAGGTATGGTGAAGCCATGATAAATTTAATACTAATTTTAAATTTGAATAAAATATTTCAATCTAGTTTTAAGTTCTCAAATTATTGCTTAAGTGTGTGAAGTAGTTCATGGTTAAATGGCAAGTGATGATTATCTCTCCTTGTGTTCATCTTACTTTTTCATGCTTTGTGTAAGTAGTCTAATTCATAGCAGGTCACTATTGGGAGATTGGTGGCAGTAATGTGTTGTCATTGATGTCAAGTGGTATTGGTGATGACAAAGTGATATGAGAGTGCTAAATTTAGTCTTGGTTGCTAGTGAGAGCTTATGGGAGAAGTTGGTTGTCATAGAGCATGGAGAGAGAGAGAGAGAGAGTACATGGTATGTCCATATGGTTGAGAGAGCAATTAGAGTCCTTGATAGCGATCCTCAGGTGGAGTGCAAGTCGTCCGATGCCTTTGTGGACTTGACCATATGTGTGTGCCTATGGGTTTTTGAATATTTTGAGAGCTATATCATTATAATGAGCTTATTACTCTTGGAATATGCATGTTTGACATGTATAGGATGTGAAGAAGTTAGATAAATGGTTTACAAGAGGTGGCTAGTGGTCTACAAGATAATTTGGCAATTGGCCTAGTTTCCCTAGGTGGGCTTATGAGCACTTATGAATGGTCAAAGGGTGTTTTTAGGTCATTGAGGTTTGTTTTTCAATGAGAGATTGTTAGGAAAGTTTATTCAATCATTGAGCTATAACGTCAGAAAGATAGTTTAAAAGCTTCAAAGGGTGTTAAAAATGAGTGCAAGGAGCCTGAGAGGAAGTTTCTCATGCTTATTGGCATGTGTAGGGTTTGTATAGGAATTTGAGATCTTTGTAGTAGTTGGAGAAGGTCCCTATGAAGTTTTTCCAATAATTTGTTTAGGAGTTAAGGGCTAGAGTGAACATTCATTAAGAACGTAAATTGGTTAAAACCCTCTATACACCCTCATAATGGAGTGATTAGAAATATATTTCTAGAAAGGACCAGAAAGGATTGGTTGACAAAGTTTGACTATTTGAAGGTACAAAGGATTCTTATAGGCATCTCCAAGTGGTAGTTTTGTGTTAGGGTAGTGAAAAGAAGGTATCGAAATATGCTTATTTCTAAAGATTTTAGTGCTATAGGCAGAGTTGATTGAGCCAAAACATGGGATTTTTTGGAGCTTGAAGGCCAAGAATTTTTATTTAAGTTGATATAGTTGTTTTGTAAATAAAAATTAACTATGTTAATTATCTAAGTCAATCAATTTGACCAGTCACTAATCAGTAGATGGTGAAAATAGTGAACAAATATCTAGGTAGAGTGAGTATGTGTTTAGGGAAGTGTTCCAAGTAAGGATACATCTAATGGCTTGAGATATTTGTTTAAGACATATTACATATGTTACCTTTATTTTTATATGATTTTGATGACCTTAAATAGGTAATAAGGTGCTTTCAAAGTGGCTTATCTAAGCAGTGAAGACTGTGATATAGTGATATTAGGAATTGGTCTGTTAGACCAATGGATACTACTAGAACAAGAGAAATATATACTTGAGAGTATTATAGAGATCATATATAAGTTATTAATGTATATTATATGGTATGAAAGTTTTCTTTCATGTGTTATATAATAACATCTACATGACTAGTTTTTGGAGCTTGTAGGCAGTCTAGAGTGGCTTATTTGGTGAGGCTAGTTTGAGCTATTCAGAGTAGAGTTTGAGGTGAGTGAGAGCTTAGTTATATTATATAAGTGTCATATCTTCATTACATTGATTTTTTCTTTATAATTTTTCTCTATTTTGGTTATCTAAATCAAATATCTTTGACTAAGTTTCTGGTGTGAATGACCAGTTTGAGTAATCAATTTGTTTGAGTTTGTTTGGACCTGTGTGAGTTATGTGAAAGTTAAAAATGGATTTGGAGGTTTTTTTAATGTCATTTAATACATATATATGTGATAATTTCAGGTTTTTGTTTGATAAAATCAATAGTATTCCTCAAATCTTCTTGGTAGTATTTCTTGGGTGTTTATAGGACTTGGAGCGAGAGAGAGAATGGCTTGGATGGAGTAGTGGTTTAGAGTTTTAGATGTTTTAGATATATTTGGGAGTGATAAATGATATATTGGAGTCATTTTTTATGTGTTTCATCTATTAATGAATGTTTAAGGTGGACCAAAGTGTCCAAGGAGTATCATGTTGGTTTATAAGCCTAATTCCTTTAGGTTTCTATTAGGCCTAATTGATTTTTGGGAAATGGATGACCTATGTAATGTTTGGTTATAATATGTAACATGTGTAAGAGAATAATTATATTGTGATTAATATAAATGAATCATCTTGGCTGAACAAGATGGGTTAGATGAAAGATTGGTATATATACTAGGTGTATTTGGCCTATTTTTGTGAGAGAGAGAGTGTGTGAAGCTAAGCAAAGAAAAGAGCACAGTCAAAGAGAAGAGATGTTTCATTAAGTAACATGAGATGTTGTAGAGTATAATTCATATTTTTCTAATTATATTCATGAGATAACAAATTATTATACCTAATAGTCTAAAGGGTGACTTGGTTGAGTGAATGAGCTAGGAGTGCCTGCATGGAAAAGAGAAGTAGATTGTAGGTGTATGAGCTTTAGAATGTCTTCATCAAGTGTAGGAGACATCAGACACAATGGTAGACATCAGATAAAAAGTGGTTTAGTGGGTGCTTAATCACCTATGGTTTTTTATTCTCCTTTCTAGTTGGAGCTAGATAAAGATCTAGATGGAGCTGGACTAAATTGAGAGGTGAATGCTCCCTGATCAGTTGGAGCTGATCTAAAGTATCATGTTTGTATTATCCTTATAGTATTTTAGTCCATTGGTTTTCAATATTGAGAGTGTTTTTTCTCCCCCTAGAGGTTTTTCCACATAAATTATGTATTTATATGATATTTTGTCTTATTCATGCTTTAGATGTATAATCTTTCATGTTCATGTTGTTGTATGATGAATGAGTTTATAGAATTGAATGTGCATTGTTAACTAATAATTCATCCCCCCATCTTAGTATCTACTTCAATAAATTACTATCAAATTAGGTCCTTCTTGAGGATTAATTAGTTTAGAAGGTGATCTTATGAATAACTTGGTTGTTGGTATCTACCTAGTCAGCTTGTTGGCAAAGATGATGGAGTTAGTGATGATCAGTATAGTAGCCTAATTGTTGTCATAGTTAATGTTTCTTGAATTTTGAATTTAAGGATTAATTAAATTTGAAGGTTTATCTAAGATAGATAAGTATGTCAAGGTAGGGATTGTTCTTTACTCAAGCCAAAGTGAGTTGTTTCCTATTATAGATGGTTCTTCAAGCATGAAGGTTTGTCAAAGAAAACATATTGTAATGGAAAAGAATTATGTTGAAGCTAAACCAAATATCGAACCTAAATTTAATGATAGAGATTATTGAAGGTGTTATATGAAAAGCATGTAAAGGCATCTTAGTGAAGAAAGTAGGTAGAGGTCTGCAAGTGAAGTATGAGTTGATCATTAAGCTAAATAAGGCTAATCATGTTGATGAGACTTATTTGAGGTTTTTTAGGACATCATAAGTTATAAAGGTTTTAAATGTACATTATTTTCTATATGGTGATTAAGCATATAAGCTTTGAGATTATCAAATAGATATATAGGTTTAAAAGATTGCTTAGAAAGCATGTGTGAGGCCTCAAGAGGTTCAAAGAAGCCTATATCATAACAAGGTCACAAAAGTTCTAAAGATGTTTCTTATTGTTGTAGATTCACAAGATTTTTTGTGAGCTTGAAAGAGATTGCTTGTGATCTTAAAGGTTTTATGTTATTCTAAGTTTCTTATCAAAATTCTAAGTATGCTTACTATAGAATTTGAAGAATGTTGTTTCAAGAATTGCCTTTGAGTGTGTACCTTGTAGATGAGATGTTTCATAAAGGGAGAATGATCTACGGATCATTGAATGCTTGTAAGAATGTTGTTTTGTCTCTATTACATATCTAAAGATACCATAAGTTTTGAGTCTTCACAATGAGTGTGAGATTGATCCTTTGATATCAGATTTGAAGAGCTAGCTGAAGAAGTGAAAGATAATGAATTGAGGATTGGATGTCAAGACCAATGTTATTAAATATGAGAATTGGTGTTCATGAATTTTTAAGATCTTAGTATTTTGTATATGACAACTTTTGAGTTTCCTATCAAAGCCAAATAGTGTTTGTTGAAGTTGATTCTTTGAGTATATATAACAGCCTTCAAGAAGAGTTAAGTGGTCTAAAAGGTTGAATATGACATTAAGATCATGTAGCTTGAGTACACTCATTTTGGTATTATTTGTAGATTGTTTTGAAGGAAATATTATCAGATGATGGATAGATAGTAGGTGTCTACATAGAAATATATGATTGTGTGTGTCATAAAATGCTTTGAAGAATTCTTAGACATAATGGCTTCAGGTGTCTAAAGGATAGATGGTTGATGAATCAAGGATAATATGGGAGTTGTGCCTGATTATCTTAGATGCCTAAGTTAACCCAAGAAGATAGTTGGAAACAAGAATTGTTCAAAGAGGTATGTTCAGGTCTTTTGGTCCAAAAGTATCATTTTGATCATTTATGAATGTTTGGTATGGTTGTTGATATGAAGGAGATGGATGAAACTATTTGAATGAGGTCATGAATAAGTTATTAATGAGACATTCCAAGGTGGTCTGAGTCCTTGATGAGCTCAGATGTGAGTTTTGTGGTCAAAACTTAGAGTTGACCAATTTTGGCAGTGATGACTACCTAAAAGATGTCCAAGGTGTTTTTATGGTGATTTATGATGGATAAAATATTATAAATAGATTATTAAATTTATTTTTGGAATGTAAAATCATAATAGGAAGTTTGATGATGTCCATGAGGTGTTCAAGCATGTGTTTGACCATTTGGTCAAGATGACTATTGTAGGTTATTGCCTATATACACAGAATGCTTGATTTCAAAGGTCATTTGAAGAATGAATATATATCATGAAGTTTTTTATGCTCAATAAGATATGTACACCTCAATGGGATATGTTCCAAGTGGTTTCATAGGTGGATGAATGTTTTTATGCTAGGTAGTAGGTTTTGAGTGGTCACAGACTTCTCTTTAAAGTGCAAGTGTTTGGAGGTGTAAAGGAAGTCATGGTTCCCCATGAAATGGGAGATTGAAATTTGGTCTATAATTTTAGATAGGTGACTCATAGGTGTGGAAGTAGTTTCAATTCATGTCATTGAATGGAGGTTGACTTTTGACTACTTGTTGCTTTAAAGGCCTAGTGATTTAGGCATGTTTAGAAAAGTGGTCTATCTTTAGAGTTGGAGGCTATAAGCTTCAAATATATTAAATGGGATAAATGGGCATTTGAAAAAAGTCTTAAAATATTTTGAAGGTGAGTACATTTCAAATTATTCAAGTTTTGGTGCTCTAGGAGGTCTAATTAGCAATAGGCTTGTGAAGGAAGTATAGAGAAGAAGCAGAGTTGAAGGCTCATTTTAAGTATGTATAAAGGGGCATAATAGTGTATCTTAGATATGGAGTTTCAATTCTTGAATTGATCAAAGCAGAGAGTTATGAGGTCTACAGTGGCTAGATAGGGCTACAAGGGGTTTAAATAGGCCTAGTGAAGAAAATGAAGATTGTTCCAAAAAAGGATGGAATTTTTGGTTTTCTATGAGCATGTTAGCCTTTTATAAGTGTCTTATAGGTATGTTGGTATTCTTGGAGTACCTCTACTAGTCTATAGAGTGCTTTGAGAACATTGGTATGTAAGTTTGCATGGTGTTTTGGTGCTCATATTGTTGATTGATTTGATGGTAGCTATTCTTAAAGATCCTATAGGTATGCATGGGTTGTGTAGAATGAGGAGGAGGATTTAGATTGGAATAAGCTCCTTAAGGGATCTATGTTACTATGTATTTGGTGATAGGTTCAAGGATCTAGGTAGCTTGGGAGAAGGACTGAGTTTTATAGGTGTTCATTTCTGAGTGTTCTCAAGTCATCTTCTTAACTATCTCTATAGTGTTCTTCCTAGGTTGTTCAGTGTGACTCTTTAGTATGGGTGAAGTTTTTATTGGTTCTTAATTACATAATGATCCTTTGATTTTCCTTAAAGCTATTCAATTTTACTTGAGAAGATTTAATGGTCTAATTAGATCTTTTGAAGGAACGGAGTGTGTTTCATGTTGTCTAGGTATCTTGGAGAGTTAGAGGTCTAAATATAGTGTTTATCAAAGGGGGAGGTGAGGTATTTATTTCTTAAGTATCAGAGGTCTGAGGGGGAGCTAGTATGATTTCCTAGTGGTCAGGTCTAAGGATCTTATAGGTCTTTTAAATCTATGACTTGAGTTGGTTCTTGAAGGGAGTTTGGTCTAAGGAGGATCACTATGGTTGCTTTGTGATTTGATGATGATAGTTGGTATGCTCTGAGTTTAAAAGGATGAGAGAGAAAAGTATGTACTCTTGGTTATGTTCTTAGTTCAGCTTCTTAAATTACTTGATCAAAAATAGAAGAGCTTATTTGATAGATGATTCCACTTTGTCATTTTGGCAAAGAGGGAGAGAGTAAAGGAGGTGTTTCCATTGATCACAGGGGGGAAGATTGTTGGGAGATTGGTGGTAGTAATGTGTTATCATTACTTTCAAGTGACATTGGTGATGCCAAAGTGATATGAGAGTGCTCAATTCAATCTTGGTTGTTAGTGAGAGCTTATGGGAGTAGTTGGTTGTCATGGAGAATGGAGAGAGAGAGAGTACATGGTATGTCCATGTGGTTGAGAGATCAATTGAAGTCCTTCCTAGTGATCTTTAGGTGTAATGCAAGTCATCCTATGCCTTGTGGGCTTGACTATGTGTGGTTACATATGGGGTTTTAAGTGCTTTGAGACCTATATCATGATAAGGAGCTTAGTATGCTTTGAATATGCATGTTGGACATGTATAGGATGTTGAGAAGTTAGATAGATGGTTTTTAAGAGGTGGCTAGTGGTCTGTAAGATAGTTTGGCCATTGGCCTAGTTGGCTTAAGTGGGCCTGTGAGGCCTTTTGAAGGGTCAAAGGGTGTTCGAAAGTTGGTGAAGATTATTTTTACATGATATATGGTTATTCAATTTTGTTCAATCATGTTGATAATGTCTTAGATCAAATATTGAGCTACAAAGTAAGAAAGTTGGTTTAGAAGCTTCAAACGATGCTAGAAATGAGTGCAAGGAGATTAAAAGGATGTTTCTCATGCTTGTTGGCATGTAAAATATTTGTATGGGAATATAATCTCTTTGAAGTAGTTTGGGAAGGTCCCTGATAAGATTTTCAAAGCATTGGTTTAGGAGTTAAGGGTCAGAGCTTTATGAACATTCATTAAGAATGTAAATTGGTTAAAACCCTATATAAACCCTCTTAATGGAGAGATTGGAAAGATCATGCTAGAAAGGACCCAGAATGGATTGGTTGACCAAATTTGACTATTATAAGGTATATAGGATTCCTCTATGCATCTCCAGGTGGTAGTTGTGTGTCAGAGCAATGAATAGATGCCACATAATTATGCTTGTTTCTAAAAAAATTAGTGCTACATGTAGAGTTGACTAAGTCAACACATTATATTTTTTGGAGATTGAAGGATAGGAATTGTTCTTGAAGTTAATATAGTTATTTTGGCAATAAATGGTCACTGTGTCAATTATCTAAGTCAATCAAGTTGACTAGTCGCTAATTTATAGATGGTGAAAATAGTAAATAAATATCTAACTAGAGTTAATATGTGCTTAGAGAAGTGTTCTGAGTAAGTAAGGATCAATATAATGGTTTGAGGTCTTTTTTTAAGACCTATTACTTATGTTCCCTTGATTGTTATGTGAGGTTCATGACCTTACATAGGCAAGAACATGCTTTCAAAGTGGCTTATCTGAGTAGTGAATATTATGATATAGTAATATGAGGAATTGGTCTATTAGATCAATGGATGCTACTAAAAAAAGAGAAATATCTACTTAAGATAAATATATAAATCACATATAATCTCTGAATGTGTATTTTATGGTATGAAAGTGTTCTTTCATGTGATATACAAGAACATCTACATGATTAGTTTTTGGAGCTTATATGCAGTTTGAAGTGGCCTATTTGGAGAGGCTAGTTTGAGCAATTCTAAACAAAATTTGAGGTGAGTGAGATATTTTTGATATTATATAAGTGTCATAGCTTCATTATATGGATTTTTTCTTTATAATTTATCTCTAGTTTGGTTAAAACAACCAAATAACTTTGACTGAGTTTCTAGTGTACGTGACCAGTTTGAGTAATCAGTTTGTTTGACTTGGTTTGGAGCTGTGTGAGCTATGTGAAAGTGAAAAATGGATTTGGAGGTGTTTTTTATGTCATTTAGGACCTATCCATGTTATTTTTGTAAATGGTTGTTTGATAAAATAAATAGTATACCTTAGTTTTTTTTGGTAATATTTTTTGGGTGTTTGCAAGACTTAGAGTGAGAGAGAGAATGGCTTAGATGGAGCAGTGGTTCAGAGTTATAGATTTTTTAGATCTATGTGGGAGTGAGAAATGATCTATTTGAGGTACGGTTTATGTTTTTCAATTTTTGGTTAATGTTTAACTTGGACCAAAGAGTCTAAGGAGTATCATGTTGGTTTATAGGCCTAATTAATTTTTGGGCAATGGATGACCTATGGAATGTTTGGTTCTCATATGTAACGTGTGTAATAACATATTTTGATTTTTATCCATGTAAGTGAATCATATTGTCTGACCAAGATGGGTTAGATAAAAGAGTCTTATATATACTAGGTGTATTTGGCCTATTTGTGTGAGAGTGTGTATGTAAAGCTAAGTGAAGGAAAGAGCTCAGTCAAAGAGTAGAGATGGGTCATTAAGGACCATAAGAGGGTGTATATGATTAATCATTATTTTTTTTATCAGATTCATGAGCTAAAATTCATTATACCTAATAGTCTAAAGGGTGACTTGGTTGAGTGAATGAGATAGGAGTGTCTGCTTGGAGAAGAGAAGTAGATTATAGGTGTATGAGTTTCATAAGGTCTTCATTAGGTGTAGAAGACATCAGAGTAGTGGTGGATATCTAAGCAAAGGTGGTTGAGTGGGTGATTAAACACCTAGGGGTTTATACCCTCCTTTCTAGTTGGAGTTAGCTAAAGGTCTAGTTGGAGCTGGACTAAATTAAGGGGTGGATACTCCCTGTTTAGTTGGAGCTGATCTAAAGTATCATGCTTGTATTCTCCTTATTGGACTATAGTCTATTGGTTTTCAATATTAAGAGTGGGTTTCCTCCCCTAGATGGTTTTCCAAATAAATTATGTGTTCATATGATGTTTTATCTTGTTCATGTTTTGGATGTGTAAGCTTTCATTTTCATGTTTTTGTATGATGAATGAGTTTATGGAATTGAATGTGCATTGTTAACTACTGATTAAATCCCCCCTCTTAGTATCTACTTCTATAATTTTTTATCAATTAGGTCCTTCTTGAGGCTTAATTATCTTGGAAGGTGATCTTGTGAGTAGCTTGGTTTTTGGTAGATGCCTAGTCAGCTTGTTGGCAGAGATGATGGAGTTAGTGATGATCAATATAGTATCTTGGTTGTTGTCATAGTTCTTCATGTTTCCTAAATTGTGAATTTAAGGGTTAATGAACTTTTAAGGTTTCTCTAAGGTAGAAAATGATGTCAAGGTAGGGATTGTTCTTCACTCAAGCCAAGGTGAGTTGTTTTCTATTATAGATGGTTTTTCAATCATTAAGGTTTGTCAAAGAAGGCATATTGCAATGGAGAAGAATTATGTTAAATCCAAATCAAAGATTAGACTTGAATTGAATGATATAGTTTATTGAAGGTGGTAGAAGAAAGTTATGTAAAGGCATCTTGGTGAATCAAGTAGGTAGAGGTTTGCAAGTGAAGGATGAGTTGATCATCAAGTTAAATAAGCCTAAGCATGTTGATGAGACCTATTTGAGGTTTTTTTGAGACATCATAAGTTATAAAGGTTTGAATGTACATTTGTGTCTATATGGTGATTAAGTATATAATATTTGAGATTATCAAATAGATCTACAGGTTTACAAGATTTCTTAGAAGGCATGTGTGATGCCTCAAGAGGTTCAAATAAGCCTATATCATAACAGGATCACAAAAGTTTTGAAGATGTTTCTTATTGTTGTAGTTTCACAATATTGTTTGTGAGATTGAAAGAGATTGCTTGTGATCTTGAAGTTTTTATGTTATTCTTAGTTTCATATAAAAAATTTGAGTATGCTTACTATAGAAGCTGAAGAATGTTATTTCAAGAATTGCCTTTCAGTGTGTACCTTGTAGATGAGATGTTTTAGAAAGGGAGAATGATCTAAGGATCACTGAATGCTTGTAAGAATGTTATTTGGTCTCTGTTACATATCTGAAGATACCATAATTTTTAGGTCTTAACAATGAGGTTGAGACTGATCCTTTGATATCATATTTGAAGAGCTAGCTCAAGAAGTGAAAGATAATGAATTAAGGACTGGATTTCAAGACCAATGTTCTTCAAGATGAGAATTGGTGTTCATGATTTTTTAAGAATATCTTAGTATTTTGTAGATGACAAGTTTTGAGTTTCTTATCAAAGTCAGATAGTGTTTATTGAAGTTGATTCTTTGAGTATATATGAAGAGTCTTCAAGAAGAGTTTAGTCATATAAAAGGTTGAATATGACCTTAGGATCATGTATCTTGAGTAAACTCATTTTGGTATTCTATAAAGAGTGTTTCGAAGGAAATATTATCATATGACTGATAGATAGTAGGTGTATACACAAAATTATATGGCTACAGGTTTCATAAAATACTTTGAATAATTCTTATGCATAATGGCTTGTGGTGTCTAAAGGATAGATGGTTTATGAATCAAGGTTCATATGGGAGAGTTATTCTTGATTGTCTCAGATGTCCAAGTTAACCCAAGAAGATAGTTGGAAACAAAAATTGTTCAAAGAGGTATGCTCATGTCTTTTGGTCCTAAAGTATCATTTTGATCATTTATTAATGCTTTGTATGGGTATTGATCTAAAGGAGATGGATGAAGCTATTTGTATGAGGTCATGAGGAAGATATTCATGAGTCATTCCTAGGTGGTCTGAGTCCTTGATGAGCTCAGACATGAATTATGTGGTCAAAAGTTAGAGTTGACCAATTTTGGTTGTGATGACTACCTAGAAGATGTCCAAGGTGTTCTTATGGTGATTTATGATGGATAAAAGATTAGAAATAGATTATTCAAGTTGTGTTTGACATGTCAAATCATAATAGGATGTTTGATGATGTCCATGAGGTGTTCAGGCATGTGTTTGACCATTTGGTCAAGATGACTATTGTAGGTTCTTGCCTATATACACAAAATGCTTGATTTCAAAGGTCATTTGAAGAATGATTATGTATCATGATGTGTTTTATGCTTAGAAAGATATGTACACCTCAATGGGGTATGTTCTAGGTGGTTTCATATGTATATGAACTTTTTTATGCTAGGTGGAAGGTTTTGAGTGGTCACAAACATATCTTTTCAAGTGCAAGTGTTTGGGGTGTAAAGGAAGTCATGGTTCCCCATGAAATGGGAGCTTGAAGTTTAGTCTATAAGTGTGGATAGGTGACCTATAGGGGTGTAATTATTTTCAATTTGTGGCATTGAATGGAGGTTGACTTTTAACTACTTTTTGCTTTGAAGGCCTAATGATTTGTGCATGTTTAGAAAAGTGGTCTATATTTGGAATTGGAGGATATAAGCTTCAAATCAATTGAATGGGATAAATGAGTAGCTGAAACAAGTCTTATAATCTTATTAAGGTGAGTAAATTTCAAATTATTGAAGTTTTGGTGCTCTAAGAGGCCTAATTGGCTAATAAGCTTGTGGAAGAATTATAGATAAGAAGCAAAGTTGGAGGCTCATTTTTGGCATGTCTAAATAGGCATAGTAGTGTACCTCATATATGGAGTTTCAAGGATAGAAGTGATCAGAGTAGAGAGTTATGAGGTTTGTAGTGGCCAGATAGGGTTATAAGGGGTCTAAATAGGTCTAGTGAAGAAAATGAAGATTATTACAAAAGAGGATTGCATTTTTAATTTTATATAAGCATGTTATCCTATTCTAAGTGTCTTATAGGTATGGTGGTATGCTTGGAGTACCTATTGGTCTACAAGATGATTTGTAAACATTGGTATGTAAGCTTGCATAGTGTTTTGGTGCTCATGTTGTTGATTGAGTTGATGGTAGCTATTCTTTAAGGTCCTACAGGTATGCATGGGTTGTGTAGACTAAGGGGGATCCTTAAAATTAGATAGTGTCCTTAAATGATCTATGTTACTATGCAATTGGTGATAGTTCAAGGATCTAGGTAGCTTGGGAGAAGGACTGAGTTTTGTATGTGTTCATTTTTGGGTGTGCTCAAGTCATCTTATTAAATATATGTATAGTGTTCTTCTTTGGTTGCTTAGTGTGACTCTTTAGTATGGGTGAAGTGTTTATTGGTTCCTAATTACATAATGATTCTTTGCTTTGCCTTAAAGCTATTCAATTTTGCTTGAGAAGATTCAAGTGTCTAATCAGATCTTTTGAAGGAAGGGAGTGTGTTTTAATGTTGTATAGGTCTCTTGGAGACTTAGAGGTTTGAATTTAGTGTTTATCAAAGGGGGATCAGAGTTGTTTGTTTCTCAAGTAGTAGTGGTTTGAGGGGGAGCTAGTGTGATTTCCTAGTGGTCAGGTCCAAGGATCTTATAGGTCTTTTAGAGCTATGACCTAAGTTGGTTATTGAAGGGAGCTTGGTCTAAGGGAGAGCACTATGGGTGATTTGTTATATAATGCTAATAGTTGGCATTGTCTAAGTTTCAAAGGATGAGAGAGAAAGGTATGTACTATTGGTTGTGTTTTTGGTTTAGCTTTTTAAATTACTTGACTAAAGATAGAAGACATTTGATAGATGAGTCCAATTTGTAATTTTAGCAAAGGGGAAGAGAATAAAGGAGGTTTTTCCATCAATGAAAAATGGGGATGTTTTTGTAATGTTGGTGGAAATAATGTGTTATCATTGATGTCAAGTGGCATTGGCGATGACAAAGTGATATGAGAGTGCTCAGTTCAGTCTTGTTTGCTAGTGAGATCTTGTGGGAGTAGTTGGTTGTCATGGAGCATAGAGAGAGAGAGAGTACATGGTATCTACATGTGGTTAAAAGTGAAATTAGAGTCATTCTTAGTGATCTTTAGGTGGAGTGCAAGTCATCTTATGCCTTATGGGCTTGACCATGTGTGGTTGCCTATGAGGTTTTGAGTACTTTGAGAGATATATCATGATAAGGAGCTTAGTATGATAGGATTATGAATGTTGGACATGTATAGGATGCTGATAATTTAGATAGATGGTTTGTAAGAGGTGGCTAGTGGTCTACAAGATAGTTTGGCCATTGGCTTAGTTGGCCTAGATGGGCATGTGAGGCCTTGTGAAGGGTCAAAGGGTGTTTTTAGGTTGGTGAATATTTTTTTTGCATGAGAGATGGTTATGAAAGTATTTTCAAGCATTTTGATAAGGTTTGAGGTTATATATTGAGCTATAAAGTAAGAAAGTGGGTTTAGAAGCTGTAAATGGTGATAGAAATGAGTGCAAAGACCCTGAGAGGAAGTTTCTCATGCTTGTTGGCATGTACAGGGTTTGCATGGGAAGCTAATATATTTCAAGTAGTTGGGTAAGGTCCCTGATAATTTTTTCCAAGCATTGGTTTAGGAGTTAAGGGGTAGATCTTTATGAACATTCATTAAGAATGTAAACTAGTTAAAACCCTCTATAAACCCTCATAATGGAGTGAATGGAAATATCTTGATATAAATGACCCAAAATGGATTTTTTGACCAATTTTGACTATTGGAAGGTATAGAACATTCATTTAAAGTATCTCTAGGTGGCAGTTATGTGTCAAGGTAATGAATAGAAGGTACAAAAATATGTTTATTTCTACATATTTTAGTGCTACAGGTAGAGTTCATTGAGTCAACACATGAGAGTTGCTAGGGATTGAAGGCCAAGACTTCTTATTTAATTTTATAGAGTTGTTTTTTCAAGAAATAGTCACTATGTCAATTATCTAATATATCAAGTTGACTAGTCGCTAATCTACAGATGGTGAAAATAGTGAGCAAATATCCAGGTAGAGTGAATATGTATTTAGGGAAGTGTTCCAGGTAAGTAAAGATGAATCTAATGATTTGAGGTATTTTTTAAAGACCTATTCCTTATATTACCTTTATTTTTATGTGATTTTTATTACCTTACATAGGAAAGAAGGTGCTTTTAAAGTGGCTTATCTAAGTAGTGAAGACTATGATATAGTTATCTGAGGAATTGGTCTATTAGACCAATTGATGCTACTAAAAAAAGAGAACTATCTACTTAAGAGTAATATATAAATCACATATAATTTATTAATGTGTATTGGATTGAATGAAATTTTTCTTTCATGTTTTATACAAGAACATCTACATGACTAGTTTTTGGGGCTTGTAGGTAGTCTGGAGTGGCCTATTTGGAGAGGCTAATTTGAGCTATTATGAGTAGATTTTGAGGGGAGTGAGAGATTTTTAATATTATATAAGTGTGATATATTTATTAAATGTATTTTTTATTTATACTTTGTCTCTATTTTGGTTGGAGCAGTCATAGAGCTTTGACTATGTTTCTAGTGTGCATGACCAGTTTGAGTCATTAGTTTGTTTGAGTTGGTTTGAACCTATGTGAGAAATGTGAAAGTGAAAAATTAATTTTGAGTTGTTTTTTATGTCATTTAGGACCTACACATGTTATTTTTTCAAGTGTTTTTTGATAAAATTAATAGTATGCCTCAATTCTTCTTGGTAGTATTTTTTGGGTGTTTACAAGACTTGGAGCGAGACAGAGAATGGCTTGGATGGAGTAACGGTTTGGAGTTCTAGATTATATAGATATATGTTGGATAGATGATGTATTTTAGGTAGTTTTTATTTTTTTCATATATTGGTTAATGCTAAAGGTTGACCAAAGAGTCCAAGGAGTATCATGTTGGTTTAATAGGCCTAATTCCTTTAGGTTTCTATTAGGCCTAACTAGTTTTTGGGTCTTAAGGGAAATGTAAGACCTATGGAATGTTTGGTTCTCATACGTAACATGTGTAAGAACCTATTTTGAGTGTGATCCATATAATTGAATCATATTGGCTGACCAAGATGGGTTAGATGAAAGAGTGGTATATATACTAGGTATATTTAGGCTATTTGTGTGAGAGTGTGTGTATGTGAAACTAAATGAAGGAAAGAGATCAGTAAAAGAGATAATATGGGTCATTAAGGACCATGAGAGGGTGTATAGGATCATTTAATTTGTCTAATAATATTCATGAGCTAACAAGTCATTAGACCTAACAGTCTAAAGGGTGACTTGGTTGAGTGAATGAGCTAGGAGTGCTAGCTTAGAGAAGAGAAGTAGATTGTAGGTGTATGAGATTTATAAGGTCTTCATATAGTGTAGAAGACATCATATCAGTGGTTTAAATTAGAGAAATGTATTTTAGTGGGTTATTAAGCACCTAGGGGTTTGTATCCTCCCTTCTAGTTGGAGCTAGACTAAATTGAGGGGTGGATGTTCCTTGATTAGTTAGACTGACATAAAGTATTATTTTTGTATTATCCTTATAAGACTATATTAAATTGGTTTGAAATATTTAAAGTGTATTTTCTCCCTCTATAGGGTTTCCCACATAAGTGTTGTGTTCATATGATGTTTTCTCTTATTCATGCTTTGGATGTATAAGCTTTCATGTTCATATTATTGTATGATGAATGAGTTTATGAAATTGAGTGTGCATTTTTAACTATTGATTCACCCCCCATCTGAGTAGATACGTCCATAAATTAGTATCATATCAGTTCCTTCTTGAGGCTTAATCATCTTGGAAGGTGATCTTGTGAGTAGCTTGGTTGTTGGTATCTGCTTAATCAGCTTGTTGGTAGAGATGATGGAGTTAATGATGATCAGTATAGTAGCCTAGTTGTTATCATAGTTCATCATGTTTTTTGAATTGTGAATTCAAGGGTTAATGAACTTTGAAGGTTTCTCTAAGATAGAGAAGGATTTCAAGGTAGGGATTTTTCTTCACTCAAGCTAAGGTGAGTTGTTTTCTATTACAAATGGTTCTTCAAGCATGAAGGTTTGTCAAAGAAGGCATATTACAATGGAGAATAATTATGTTGAATCCAAATCAAAGATCAGACCTGAATTGAATGATAGATATTATTTAAGGTGGTAGAATAAAGGTATGTAAAGGCATCTTGCTAAAGCAAGTAAGTAGAGGTCTATAAGTGAAGGATGAGTTGATCATCAAGCTAAATAAGCCTAAGCATGCTAATGAGACCTAATTGAGGTTTTTTTGAGACATCATAAGTTATAAAGGTTTGAATGTACATTGTTGTCTACATGGTGATTAAGTATATAAGCTTTGAGATTATCAAATAGATATGTAGGTTTACAAGAGTGCTTGGAAAGCATGTGTGATGCCTCAAGAGGTTCAAAGAAGCCTATATCATAATAGGGTCATAGAATTTCTAAAGATGTTTCTTATTGTTGTAGTTTCCCAAGTTTTTTTGTGAGATTGAAAGGGATTTCTTGTGATCTTGAAGGTTTTATGTTATTCTTAGTTTCATATAAAAATTTTGAGTATGCTTACTATAGAAGTTGAAGAATTTTGTTTCAAGAATTGCCTTTGAGTGTGTACCTTGTAGATGAGATGTTTTAGAAAGGGAAAATGATCTAAGCATCACTGAATGCTTTTAATAATGTTATTTGGTCTCTGTTACATATCTGAAGATACCATAAGTTATTTGTCTTAACAATGAGGTTGAGATTGATCCTTTGATATCATATTTAAAGAGCTAGCTCAAGAAGTGAAAGATAATGAATTGAGGATTAGATTTCAAGACCAATGTTCTTCAAGATGAGAATTGGTGTTCATGAATTTGTTAAGAAGATCTTAGTATTTTGTAGATGACAAGTTTTGAGTTTCTTATCAAAGCTAGATAGTGCTTGTTGAAGTTTATTTTTTGATTATATATGAAGAGTATCTAAGAAGAGTTCAGTGGTCTAAAAGGTTGAATATGACCTTAGGATCATGTAGTTTGAGTACACTCATTCAGTATTTTTTTTAGAGTGTTTTGAAGTAAATATTATCATATGACTGATAGATAGTAGGTGTATATATAGAAATATATGACTGTGTGTTTCATAAAGTGTTTTAAAGAATTTTTAGACATAATGGTTTATGGTGTCTAAAGGATAGATGGTTGATGAATCAAGGTTCATATGGGAGTTGTTATTGATTGTCTTAGATGTCCAAGTTAACCGAAAAAGATAGTTGAAAGCAAGAATTGTTCAAAGAGGTATGCTCAGGTCTTTTGGTCCTAAAGTATCATTTTGATCATTTATTCATGCTTGGTATGGGTGTTGATCTTAATGAGATGGATGAATTTATCTATATGAGGTCATGAGGAAGATATTCATGAGTCATTCCCAAGTGGTATGAGTCCTTGATGAGCTCAGATGTGAGTTTTGTTGTCAAAAGTTAGAGTTGACCAATTTTGGTAGTGATGATTGCTTAGAAGATGCCCAAGGTGTTCTTATGGTGATTTATGATGGATAAAATATTGGAAATAGATTATTCAAGTTGTGTTTTACACTTCAAATCATAATAGGAAGTTTGATGATGTCCATGAGATGCTCAGGCATGTGTTTGACCATTTCGTCAAGATGACTATTGTAGGTTCTTGCATGTATGCACAAAATGCTTGATTTCAAAGGTCATTTGAAGAATGAAGATGTATCATGAATGTTTTTATTCTCAAGAAGATCTATATACCTTAATGGGGTATGTTATAGGTGGTTTTATAGGTGGATGAATGTTTTTATGCTAGGTGGAAGGTTTTTAGTGGTCACAGACTTCTCTTTTCAAGTGCATGTGTTTGGAGGTGTAAAGGAAGTCATGGTTCCCCATGGAATGGAAGATTGAAATTTTGTCCAAAAGTGTGGATAGGTAACTTATATGTGTGGAAGCATTTTCAAGTCATGGCATTAAATGTAGGTTGACTTTTGACTACTTGTTACTTTAAAGGCCTAATGATTTGGGAATGTTTAGAAAAGTGGTCTATCTTTGGAGTTGGAGGATGGAAGCTTTAAATAAATTGAATGGGACAAATGGGTAGTTGAAAAAAATCTTATAATATTTTTAAGGTGAGTACATTT
This sequence comes from Torreya grandis, assembly GCA_037957365.1. Classification (NCBI taxonomy): domain Eukaryota; kingdom Viridiplantae; phylum Streptophyta; class Pinopsida; order Cupressales; family Taxaceae; genus Torreya; species Torreya grandis. The sequence goes on from JARHVA010009816.1 coordinate 257,347, forward strand.
CAAATTATTCATGTTTTAATGCTCTAGGAGGCCTAATTAGCTAAGAAGCTTGTGGAGGAAGTATAAAGATTAAGTAGAGTTGGAGGCTCATTTTTGGCATGTCTAAAGGGGCATAGTATTTTATCTCAAATGTGGATTTTTAATGATTAAAGTTATTAGATAAGAGAGTTATGAGGTCTATAGGGCTAGATAGGGCTAGAAGGGGTCTAAATAGGCCTACTAAAGAAAATAAAGATTGATCCAAAAGAGGATGGAATTTTTGGTTTTAGATGAGCATGTTATCCTATTATAAGTGTCTTCTAGGTATGTTTATATTATTGGAGTACATTTGTTGGTATGTAAGTTTGCATGGTGTTTTGGTGCTCATGTTGCTGATTGAGTTGATGGTAGTTATTCTTGAAGGTCCTAAAGGTATGCATGGGTTGTGTAGAGTGAGGGAAAGCCTCCAAAGTGGAGCAAGGTCATTAAAGGATCTATTTTACTATGTAATTGGTGACAAGTTCAAGGATATAGGTAGCTCTGGAAAAGGACTAAGTTTTGTAGGTGTTCATTTTTTAGTGTGCTCAAGTCATCTTCTTGACTATATGTATAGTGTTTTTCCTTGGTTTCTCAATGTGACTATTCAGTATGGTTGAAGAGTTTCCTGGTTCTTAATTAAATAATGATCCTTTCCTTTGCCTTAAAGCTATTCAGTTTTACTTTAGAAGATTCAATTATCTAATCAAATCTTTTGAAGGAAGGGAGTGTGCTTCAATGTTGTCTAAGTCTCTTGGAGACTTAGAGGTTTTAATTCAATGTTTATAAAAGGGGGAGATGATTTATTTTTCTCTAAAATAGTAGTGGTATGAGGGGGAGCTAGTATGATTTCCTAGTGGTCAGGTCCAAGGATCTTATAGGTCTTTTGGAGCTATGACCTGAGTTGGTTCTTGAAGGGAGTTTGGTCTAAGGGGAAGCACTATGGTTGATTTGTTATCTATTTTTTATATTTGGTGTTTTCTAAGTTTCAAAGGATGAGAGATAAAGGTATGTACTCTTGGTTGTGTTCTTGTTTTAGCTTCTTAAATTACTTGATTAAAGATAGAAGAGCCTGTTTAATAAATGAGTCCACTTTGTCATTCTGGAAAAGGGGGAGAGAGTAAAGGAGGTGTTTCCATTAATGATAAAGGGGGATATTTTTGGGATATTTATGGCAATAATGTGTTTTAATTGATGTCAAGTGGCATTGGTGATGGTGAAGTGATATGAGAGTGCTTAGTTCAGTCTTGGTTGCTAATGAGAGCTTGTGAGAGCAATTGGTTGTCATGGATCATGGAGAGAGAGTACATGGTATGTCCATGTGGTTGAGAGAGAAATTGGAGTCCTTCTTGGTAATCTTTAGGTGGATTTCAAGTCATCATATGCCTTGTGAGCTTGACCATGTATGGTTGTCTATGGTGTTTTGAGTACTTTGAGAGCTATGTCATGATAAGGAGCTTAGTATGCTTGGCATATGCATTTTAGACATGTATGGGATGCTGAAAAGTCAAATAGATGGTTTTTAAGAGGTGGCTAGTGGTCTGAAAGATAGTTTGGCCATTGGCCTAGTTGGCCTAGGTGGGCTTGTAAGGCCTTGTGAAGGGTCAAAGGGTGTTTTCATGTTGGTAAAGCTTTTCTTTACATGAGATATGGTTAGGCATGTTTTTTCAAGCATGTTGATAAGGTCTAAGGTTAGAGATTGAGCTAAAAAGTTAGAAAGTTTGTTTAGAAGCTTCAAAGGGTGCTAAGAATGAGTGCAAGGAGCCTAAGAGGAAGTTTCTCATCCTTGTTGGCACATGTAATATTTTCATCGGAAGATGAGCTATTTGTATTAGTTGGGGAATTTATTTGAGATGTTTTTCCAAGCATTGGTTTAGGAGTTAAGGGGAAAAGCTTTATGAACATTCATTAAGAATGTAAACTAGTTAAAACCCTCAATAAACCCTCATAATGGATGATTGGAAATATACTGCTAGAAAGGACCCATAATGGATTGGTTGACCAATTTTGACTATTTCAAGGTATAGAGGATTCTTATAGGCATATCTAGGTGGTAGTGGTGTGTCATGGTAGTGAACAAAAGGTATAAAAATATGCTTGTTTTTGGAGATTTTAGTGCTATAAGTAGAGTTGACTAAGTCAACACATGAGAGGTTTTTGAGCTTGAAGGTCAAGACTTTTTCTTGAAGTCCATAGACTTTTTTTGGAAAGAAATAGTCACTATTTCAATTATTTAATTCAATCAAGTTGATTAGTTGTTAATCTGTAGATGGTGAAAATAGTGAACAAATATCCAGGTAGAGTGAATATGTGTTTAGGGAAGTGTTCTAGGTATGTAAGGATGAATCCAATGGTTTTATGTATTTATTTAATACATATTAATTATGTTCCCTTGATTGTTATGTGATTTTGATGACCTTACATAGGCAAGAAGGTGCTTTCAAAGTGGCTTATCTGAGCAGTAAAGACTATGATATGGTGATCCAAGGAATTGGTCTATTAGACCAATAGATGCTAATAGATCTATCTACTTGAGATTAATATAGATATCACATAGAATATATTAATTTGTATTAGACGATATGAAATTTTTATTTCATGTGCTAGACAAGAACATATAGATGATTAGTTTTTGGAGCTTGTAGGCAGTCTATAGTGGCCTATTTAGAGAGGTTAGTTTGAGCTATTCTAAGTATATTTTGAGGTGAGTGAGAGATTAGTGATATTATATAAGTGCCTTATCTTTATTAAATTGATTTGGTCTTTATACCTTGTCTCTATTTTGGTTGGAGCAGTCAAATATCTTTGACTGAGTCTTTGGTGTGCATGACCAAATTGAGTAATCAGTTTGTTTGAGTTGGTTTAGACCTGTGTGAGCTATGTGAAAGTGACAAATGGATTTTTATGTGTTTTTAATGTCATGGAGGACATATACATGTGATTTTATTAGGTTTTTGTTTGATAAAATCAATATTATTCCTCAATTTTTCTTGGTAGTATTTTTTGGGTGTTTACAGGGCTTGGAGAGAGAGAGAGAGAATGGCTTAGATGGAGTAGTGGTTTGGAGTTCCAGATGTTTTAGACCCATGTGGGAGTGATAAATTATATATTGGATTTATGTGTTATGTGTTTAATCTATTTTTTAAGGATTAAGGTGGACCAAAGAGTCCAAGGAGTATCATGTTGGTTTATAAGCCTAATTCCTTTAGGTTTCTATTAGGCCTAATTGTTTTTTGGGTCTTAAGGGAAATGGATGGCATATGGAATGTTTGGTTATCATATTAAATGTGTGTAATAACCTATTTTGAGTTTTATCGATGTAATTGAATCATCTTGACTGACCAATATGGGTTAGATGAAAGAGTGGTATATATATTAGGTGTATTTGGCCTATTTGTGTGAGAGTGTGTGTGTGAAGCTAAGGAAAGGAATGAGCTCAGTAAAAGAGAATATATGGGTCATTAAGGACCATGAGAGGGTGTAGAGGATTATTCATGTTTTTATAATCATATTTATGAGCTAAAAAGTCGTTAGACCTAACAGCTTAAAGGGTGACTTGGTCGAGTGAACGAGCTAAGAGTGCTTGCTTGTAAAAGAGAAGTAGATTGTAGGTGTATGAGATCTAGAAGGTCTTCATCAGGTGTAGAATACTTCATATCAGTGGTGTACATTAGAGAAAATTTGGTTGATTTGGTGCTTAATCACCTATGGGTTGTATCCTCCTTGCTAGTTGGAGCTAGCTAAAGGTCTAGTTGGAGCTGGACTAAATTGAGGGGTGGATGATCCTTGATCAGTTGGAGCTGATCTAAAGTCTCATGTTTTTATTATCCTTAAAAGATTGTATTCCATTGGTTTCCAAGCTTTAGAGTGGGTTTTCTCCCCTTAGATGGTTTCCCACGTAAATTATGTGTTCATATTATGTTTTCTCTTGTTCATACCTTATATTCATTTACATTATGTGACTAAATATAAGGTATGATCATATATGCTAATAGTCTGTATTCATAAATTATGTGTTCATATAATGTGTAAATGGTTTTTTGTGTCTCTTTAAGTGTGAATAAGAATATTAGCATATATGATCATACCTTATATTCATCTACCTTGAGAAACACATTGCATTCTACATTCATGTTGAAACACTTTTATTAGGACAACTTTGGGTGTTGAGATTAGTTTTGTGAATTATCTGTCATAGTGAAAGTTAAAGTAAGCTTGTGTAATACATATTGGTACATTACCCCTTTTATATTAGTTTTAATCTCCTTCTATCACTTTTCCTTCAAAATCAATTAGGTGAGTGGTTAGTTATAGGTGTGGTGCAAGGGAGATAGTCATTCAATCTAGAGACTCATCTCTCCCATAGGTCACCCACAACTTGAGATATGTTTCCATGTTGCATCAAATTTAAGGAAGCTATATTATACCTCCTTCGGGTGAAAATTTGATTACAAATAACAAATTAAATATATAAAACATAATAATTTAAAACCTTAGAAGGTTGAATACTATAGGGAAAACTAGGTTTACATAAATAAAATGGGTTCATCAAATGTTTAACCTTAAATTTAGATGTGTGGTATCTAGGGATAAGGGCTATTATATTAGCCTTTACACAAGGATGGTAAAATTAACTAATGAGAACAGATAATTAATATAAAAACTTAGATAAATAGTATTTTAAAATTATATAATTAAGATTTAATAAAAATAGTAAAGTACAGCTATTGATAGATACTAAAATAAATAGGGAATAATGATAATTAGTTGGGCTTACTAGTGCTCATTCAGGTTTTGATTTTAGAACATTATGGAAGTGGACTGAAAGTTTATCCTATAATAGTCATTAGATTATTGAAATATTCTTTTTATGGCCTCAAATGCTTTTCTATCAAAGCTAGAGAGTTGCATTAACATAGGTGTATAACCCTGTTGCAAGTGTACTATACAAAAATTTGACTAGATATAGATGTGACCAAATTGAACCTTACGGGTTTTTTTTTGCCTTTATTTTTATGTCTTCATATCACTTGCACAAGTTATCACTCTTTTTCAAATGATTAAGCCCTAACTTCTTCACTCTTGGAGTATCTATTAGAAAATGGGTTATTGGGATCATGTTGTCAAGCTACCCCAAGGACCCCTCTATCAATGGGCATTGCCTACATAGCCAATACTCTTAAGAAAGCCTTAGGACTTATGTAGTTATCCATTACATGTTAGTTTTTGTGTGAACAAGCATGTAATGTGTGATGGAAAAATACATGCAGTGGTATAGTTTTAACTTAGAAAATATGGCTTATTAACTACGCTTTGAATGCCTCACACCTATATAAATTACCACTCCTATGACTGATATAGAAATAGGGATGAATAAGGCAGGTTTTCTCACTTGAATTCTTGATTAAGTGATTCTTGGTGTGTTACTTTGTGAGTTCCTTATGCTTTCTAGGTGAGGAATGAATGAGGTTTAATCTTATATATATATACCAATCTCTTTTGTAAATATCTCACATTAAATCACTTAGGCTAAAATGTAGGACATGTTTCATTTATAAATTGGGTGAATTTTGGGCACTTGACACTTTTTAGGAAAAGTGGACACTTGCATCAACACAAGTGTCTAGGAAGCTAGAAAACAGGTATAGGTCTAAAATTGGAAGTGTAGGATATTGATTTTTGTTTTGAGATTTTTACATGGTATAGAAGGCATGT